>VYZM01019214.1:89859-210172 GCA_013398915.1 Dromas ardeola
GGCAGGACGGGGCGGCCTGGCGTTGGTCAGCCACCATGGGGTGGCTGTGCCAACAAGGGATGGCCAGGGGCCACATTTGCAGCACTGGCATAAGGTGGACTTGTTCTTCTTGACAGGATCGGTTTTGTAAGTCCTTCACCTCTAGTGGTGGTGGTTCTCACGCTTCTAGGACCTCCACCCTTCCCATGAAACTCTCCTTAAGGTAGCTCTTCTTGTTCATCACGTAGGGACAGGCCTTCAGATCCAGGTCTTACTGCAGTTTTACTTGGGTTCTTCTCTGACAGTTTTCGGAGGGTCTCCCTTGGCACTCTTCCTTGCTTCAACAAGAGATGCTTGTGATGGTGGTTTCGTGTAGTGGGCAAAGACGGGACATGCTGCTTCACCAGAAGTCTTCTGCCTGCACTGGGTAAGAAACATTTAGCGTACAGTCCTGCCACACAGCGTTAGAGAAGGGTTTGTTTTCCCCATAAAGAGCTAACACTTAGCCTGGATCCATCTGCCAGTCTCTGAAGTTGTCACTGAAATTGGTGCTCTAGAGCAGTCTGTATTTTTGTAAGAATTTTTGCAGGAATTTTTAAATTCTGCAATAGTGCTTAAGGCTCATAGTGATGGAAGCTTAAAGAAACAATATATTGCAGATACAGTAACATATTCTGAAAAAATACATTTCGGTCATATCCTCATAAAAGGCCAACAGAGGATGGGTATGTAAATTCTAAAGCATTAAATTCAGTTGTACATGGACTGAAGTCTTACAGTGTCTAAGGGGTCAAAACATAATATATGAAAAAGTCTTGGAGGGTTTGTCCAAGTTCAAAGATCTGTTACATTGTTCTAAAATCTGTTATATCTTTTGCAAGCTCAGAGGACATTTGTTCTTGTAGCTAAAAGCCTGAGCTGGGGCACAGAAGGCCACAATTCATTATCCTGTGTGACTGTAGACAATCCACTTAAACTTTCTGGGAAACATTGAACCACTGATGAAATATTTCACTTTTCTGTCTTGTCTGTTGAGATTTACGCACTTCAGGACCAGTTTAGTAGTGTTATGGGGCCATGTAGCACCCAGGGTATTAAGTCTTCCAAGTGCTTTGTCTCTGAAGTGATAGTACAGCAGCATACTCCATTGCAGAGACTTATTTGTGCTATAAAAAAATTATAACAGTGGATCTTATGTTTCGGATGGCAATGGCGGTGATGCTATAAATACATAGTCAGCAAAACTTGACCTGCACCAACACTGGGTGTCCAGATATTTCCATATTTGGGTAGAGATGAGATGTTTGGGATCCACATCTCCAGTTCGGAGCACTACCAAAGAGATCAGATCACATTGTCTGTAGTTTAAAGATGGATTTTAGTGGCAGCTGAAGATCTTAATGAGAAGAATCCTTCAGCTGAATGAAATCTCCAGGGAGACGAGTATGAGAAGTGGTGATGTCTCACTCCTATATTTTCAGATTTGTCCTGATATACCAGATGTTTGGGAAAAAAAACCTGTAGAATAAGCTGTACACCTTTTCTGCTAATGAGGCACTGCATTAGTGAGAGACTAGCCGTCTTTTCTGTTTGTAGGCCAGAGTCAAGCAGGTGCTTTGCTAAAGAGAACAGAAAGACTATTGAATTTTTCAGTGAAAGCATTGTAATTATACCTGTCAGTGTCTATGTGCATCGTCCATGCCCTCTGCTGGCTGGAGCGTCAGTGACTCTTTAGTATGTATCTTAATAATTTCTCTCAGGCTCCAGTGAAGGAAGGAGTGAAAAAGGATTTCTGTAAGGATTGTTACATGGACAGAGTGGGACAGATTAGGGTTTTTAACTCAAGAACTTTGCATTTTGGATACCTAAGTTTGGCATATCCGGCATGAAAAACTGAAACAACAGGTAGGACTTACAGCCTAAGTTTGTGTATTACTAGTCCCAGCAGTAAGGTGCTTCATGCTTTGTTGTGACATTAAGAATATTATCGTTATGGAACTGCAGGGAGCCCTTAGCCTTCCTTTAAAAGGGTATTTGTTAGGTCCCTGCCTCAGGAAGTCATTACTTGACACTGGCAAGCTATCATCTTTTCTCAGCCTGATGGTGGCCTGAGGGAGCAGTGTGCTCCACAAGGACCCTGCCAACATATGGTATATTTCTTCTGCAGGATCTTGAAGTTCTGTTGAATAAATATATTTTCTGAGATGAAAACAAAGGCACAGAAGGGTGACTGCATATTGTCTGATGTCTGCATATATATGTGGCTGAACACTACGCTCTGGAATTGCGTGCACAGAAACAATGTTGGCTCAATATATAAAGTAGTGACTCCCATTATTTTTCATACTGTCTGTTTGTGTCTGATTACTAATCAATAAATACCTTATCAGTTATAAACTAAGGGATATAAAAGCATACACTGAAAAATGTCATCTAATTACTACTGGCCAAGGAGAACTATAATCAATACACCATGATGGTGGTAACACATTAGTGAACATAATGAAATCCAAAGTTATTCCCTTAAGGATGCTAATATTGATAGGTGCCCTTTACCTCCTTGCCCTTTACTTTCTCATATGTAACAAGGGGACAACAAATGCAGGAAGATTTTGTAGTCCTGCCGACAGTAAAGAGAAAAGTAGCTGCGAAAGGTTCAGAACACCTACAACAAAAGTACGGTTCTCTAAAGACCCAGATCCTTTACTGGTGTACACAAAAACTTAGAATTGATCTCAAATACTGGATGTTTACGTGACTATCATCATTAAGAAATGTACCATGATGCTGGGTTAAATTTCAGTGGGGTCTTTCTAGAAAAAATAGACAGAGAGGTCTGGGATTGCCACACATCAGGAAACATTTAAAAGTGTTAGAGGATGAAGATAGACCAATAAGCTTTTTGAATCTGTTCCCAGCCACCTATACAATGGTTTTCAATAGGACAGCCAAAACCCTGCCAAGAAAGAACAACAAAAAAGAAATTTCTTTAAGAAAAGATGAAATTACTGTTTAGTAAAGCAGTAATTTTTTTTAAGCCATGCAGTAAACATTATTTTTTATCAGTGTTATTCTTTGAAATGAAACTCATGACCTCGTCTTGAAATCTCAGACCCCAATTTTGCAGGCTGTTTTGCTTTGGCAGAATGAGCATCTGCCAGTGCAAAGGAGCCTGCCTGCACAAGCACACTGTGAAAACCTTTCAAGTAAGTTTTAAGTGTGTATGCTTGAAGGCCGGAATTTAGTTGTCTTCTTAAAAAGGTCATCGATGCTCCATAACTGAATATGTTTTAAAATTATGTAACTGTCTTTGCTGTTTGTTGTTTGTATTGAAAAGTGATGGATAGGTACATGTACAAATCTAATCTGTGTCTGGGAGCTGGCTAGTGCATATTGCACAGGTCTGAAATTTTCCACACGATTCTTTGCTTGATATATATATACAACAGGGTGTCCTAGTGTGATGCAGGGATTAAAGGAAATTTTGCTGGACTCCTTGGGATGCTAGTCACATCCTAGGCTGTCTACAAAGTGGTCTTATTGGTCTGTCTCTCAAAATCTCTCTCCATGTTGTTATTTTTAATACAGAGAAGCAAGAAACTTTAAGGCAGGGACTAGACTATGATTTCACTTCTGTTCAGATTCTATAAGTGCCAATAGCCAACTCTTTTATAAGTGCAAGTATCTTTGGGTGTCCCAGAAGAAGCAGCACAATAAACCAGGTCCAGATTCTTCAGATAGAGAAGCAGAATTTCAATTAAAATTTTAGCCAAATTTCTAGATATTGAAGGAAGGCACTGGAGGTAGTTAAACGACTTTCATTTAGACCCCTTCATCAAACCCATTTTAGCATTTCACAGTCCCTAAGTATCGCCAGCCTGAATTCTGCCTAGAAGGGTGAAGTACAAAATAATGAATGGCAATCAAAGTGAAATGAACGTTCCTCTATTATTTAATCACTTGAAAAATACAAGAACATAAGAAACTGAAACTATTAAGGCTACAGAGACAAATAATGATTACAGGAAATGCAGTGAATGAAAGGTGAATATTTTGAGGGGGGCAATCTGCATTAGGAGAGTGCAAGTTTAGCTTTGAACATGAGATAGTCACCATCAATACAAGTCATAGCACCCTTTTTCCTTCTTTTCTCCTTCCTTACTCGCTGACTTCATGGTGACTCTTTAGCGTAGAATATAGGCAAGACAAATATAATACAGAGGAAAATAATATATTTGGAAAATACTGTAATTTTACACAGCACGTAGCTGGAATCTCACTGTGACAAGTTTGTAGGATTTAAAGCATGAATTGCAGGTACATGTAGGTAACATAAATATCCCATATGGTATTTATGGATGGAGCTTTAGAAGACACATTTCTGTGAACAGTTTATTGCAATAGTCTGCTTTCCTTTCACCTTCCTTTTACTTTTTTGCTCCTGGCTGCTCTCAAGAAAAGAAGATGTGGGATCAGATGGATAGATCTAACCTAACATATCTGTTACTGTGTTCCTTTATCTTTACAGTGGGCCTTGGGGATAGATTGTCTGTATTAAATACCAGGTAGATAAAAACTGTTAAATGGTAAGAGACTGGTCTGTCTACATTCCCTGTTGCTTCACTCTTTCACTTCGGCAGTTCTCTTCCTCTGCATCCACTGGGAGGTCCTGGGTGCTCTGTCTCAAGTCTTCTGTGTTTTTAACTTTTCATTCCTCCTTTTCTGGTGATTTCACACTTTTGTCATCACAAATACCTCTGCTTGCTATTGCCTGGCTCATAGTCAAAAATATTTATGGCAAGACTTGTAAATTTTGTGAACCTGCAAGCTCTCATATCCCAGATCTGGTGTCTTTCAGAGCACTAGATACAAACAAGCCTAACCTCAGGAAACTTTGCCAATTTGTGGTTTAACAAAGCAGTGCAGCGTTTGAACTAGAACTCTGTGTGTCAACATAAAATTTTAACCATGTTAAAGCATTCTGGTGAAAAAAATAAAACTTCATATAAGTCATACAAAATATATTAAGACATTACCAGTGTCATTTCTGGTTTTTAGAAGCTCTCTGATACTTATCACAAGTCTAGTGTAAAAGGGAAGGACCTGAGGTACAGGAATTATTCAGAAGACATCCCATGGCTTTTGTTTACCCAAGATCAACAGCTTGCAGTGAAGAAACTATGTTTTTACAGAGGTAATCAAAACCAGCTGGCTTCTTTTGTGCTGGACAGTCCACTACATATGTATTTTTTATTCATTATTCTACTTGGAACATCGATGGCAGAAATAGTTTTGACTTGTGGACTCAACACCATAACTGTGATGAGAAAATTGTCACTTCCTCTTGATAACTTGTTGTCCAAAAGCCATAAAACATTATTTCTCCATGTTAAATCTAAAGCCTTTTAGGCTTTAGAAAGGTTAAATCTAAACCTATTTTTCTGCATGTCTGTTATGACTGGCGACCTGTAAATTCAAAGGCAGAGGATATAATATGTGTTTTCTGCTAAATTTAGGCATTAACTTCTCGTAAAGAAAGGGCTACTATACTGAAATCCCAGGTATTTCCATTAGTGAGGCAGGTTGTATCTGTAGGAGGCGGTGATTCCTGCAGATCATGCCTAGCTTTAGGGAGTCTTTTTTAATCTATCCATGCCAGCAGCCACTCTTCACCCACCAGAAGTCCAGCTGTCTAGTAAGCATCTGACATAATCATCTGGAAAGGATATTTTATCAAATGAACTACAGTTAATTGCTTCTAAATGCTTGAACTGACTATACATAAATCATAACTGGACTCTTGATATGAAACCGGGAATGATTTTCTTCCGAGGTATCTCTGCTACTTTAACATTGCTTTTGGCAATGAAATAATATTAAGCAAATAGTCTTAGTTCTGTCAGCAGACTGAATCAAAAAGGTGGTCCTGAGATTGGGGATCACAGGCACTGGGAGTGAAGAAAGGGAGCCCCAGGTTCCCAGCGTCACTGCATCTTGCAGCCTCCACCACTGCATCTTCCTGAGGAACAAACTGGTTTCCACCAAAGAGACTCCTCAGGAAATAGTCAGGCATAGGCAAAGTTCCACGCGCACAGGCTTTTGTCCACATGGCAGGGACCGTCCTATCCAGTTGGTAGGGCTGGCTGGACAGAAAAACTAGGATGGGTGTCCAGTGCCATAGGGAGTGCAGCGGCAGATCACATGAGTTGTGAGTATTGGCTAGACAAAACAACTGAAAGTGAAGGAGGGGACATCTGAAATAAGAGGGAGGGCTTGGGAGTAGAAGAGGAGAAGAAAGAAAGAAAGGAGGATAAACCCCTACAGCTCAAATTTTAAGTAACAAAGCTGTAATATTCAAAGTCAAGACTGACATTAAAGTTAGAACCATTTGAAGAGTTATGAATATATTTAATTAAAAGAAAAAACAGTGTCCCTGTAGACATTGTGAAAAATGAAGAAACACTACAGTAATCAGATAAATTTTATGCTGCAAAGTCCCACAGATCTAAAGTTAATCCAAATATTTTTAAGAGCTAATTTTCGGATAGAATGAAACTAATTCCTGCATAGAGCTTCAAACCTGTTGATTGCTGAGACATAGTGAAATCCTGTTTGAGATGTATGTAACTGGCTTAACTTGAAGTATACAAAATGACGTTATCAACAATATTATTTTTTTTTAAATATAACTGTTAAAAATGTAAACTGTAAAAAAATATTACTTATTCTGGATTATCCTTCCGTATGGTAAAATCAGTGTATACATACCAGTATATCTTTGGCACAAATAGTAGTTTATAGAACTAAACTGAAGAAATACATTCAAGCTGAAGTGTCACCTGTGGAATAGCAAAGGTTACCTGATACAGATAAGACCTCAGATTCGCAGATGTTTTATACCTTTCAGGAATGATTTTTCTGTGTAAATAAAACCTTTAGAAAAGAATATTCTCACTTTCGTGGGTCATTTATATTAAGGTTCTCAAAATCAGAATTAAACAAAACAAATTAAACATCTCTATCTTACAGGATAAAGAACTACTGAAAGTACGAGTGTCATTTGCTTCTAAATCATATCCAGTGGCAGCTGTGACAGAGTTATATTCTGCAGATGTTATATTGAATATATTCTTTCCAAAGGTAGATTGAAAATCTTCTATTTTGGGATGTGTAGATAATGTCACCTTACTCTGAGAGGTAAATGAACATACAGTTCTGTTGGACAGGATCTTTTCTTCAGAGGCTTCTATATTAGAGAGTGAATTTGAGGAAACGTGAATGCAAATATCTTCTGAAATGCAAGCATGGAGGTAATGGATGTCATTTATATCAACTCTAGGTTCACAACTGTGCCCTGCATAACAGTGGCAATCAAATTTTTCTATGAACATTTGCAGATCCTGAAACGCTGGTTGCCCTTGCAGAGTGTATTTTCCATCCTTTGTCATTTGAATGACAATATTCTCAGGGTTCAAGTGAAGATAGTCACTGGAATTCCATTTTTTCCGTGCGCAAGCACCAGCATCTTGGCATAACACTTGGCTACAGATTCTGGCTGCCATTGTGACGTTGATGAGGTATGGGGTCAAAGTCCTCCTAAGATAGTTGTCCAGAGTCCTACAGGTGTTCTGTGAAAAGAGCATCATATCTGCGGTGTTTAGTATGGAAACCATTAAAATGCTGCTATTCTAATAACAGTACCATAGTGGATATCTATGAGTGTTTCTCCTGAGGTTTTGATAATAGTTATAACTGGTTATTGGAAGCACGTTTATCTGAGAAGTTGCTATATAGCTCAAGGATCACAGCAAATTTATGTTGGGTGGTTGCTGGGGAAGTTAATGAAAAGCATTTGTATCAGAAAGCAGACGACTTTAAGCTTTCATTTTATCTGTATGTTTCATGTAGCATTTTGAATCAGATGCATTTAAAGAAGTTACATGAAGGATTGAAGTTACTTTTTGTGTGTCTTGAATGGTTTGAAAGAATCTTGAAAAAAATCTCACTTCTTCAGCCTGAACAAATATTTTTTTCTATCAGATCATCTCTGTAAGTCTCTTCAATTTTCCCCTGACGTGAATAGCTAGGCTGTAGGAGTAGGGACCTTTCATGGCATTTTTGAATGGAAAGCATTTTGGGAGAATGGTCAAATGGAAAGTATGCTAAGAGAATTGATCATTTTAATTGATCATGAAATTGGCATATATTCTGTGTATGCTTGGCACAGTTTAATAACCAGAGGCTTTGCAAACTCTATTTGTTTCTGACACTGTGTCTCCTTAGCCTGATACCACACGTAGATACAGCTAGTGCCTGCACCCATGGAGATCGCTTCAGTGAATCTGAGGTGTATGTTGTTTTTTTGTTTTCCTTCTAGGTACATATAAAAGCTCTGCCTGAAAATTTTGGTTGATGCAATTCTTGCAGAACTGAGGCTCACAGCAATATTTCATTGCTGAAAGGCTACTAACTCTGATATCTGTGAAAAAAAGGTGTGATTAGTTCACAAATACATAGTGTGACTGGGCTGTGGAAAATTCTGTTTGCTGGCTGTGGAAAATTCTATTTGCTCATACAAATCTCAAAATTCAAGCAATAAAATTGTTGCTCCTCTGTGTTCTGTTATTGGCGTAATGGGCAAAAAAGCTTTAAGTGCGACTGATATGCTTTTCTCAAAGGCAGGCACATACAAAAAACAGTCAAAGTGAGGTGATTTGGGGAATTTGACCCTTCCAGAGCTGCGGAGGTTTATTGTGCCATGCTTTCTGTGACAGAAGGCCCAGTAGTGCTGAAGAGTTTCACTTCTTTGCTCTTAGAAGACTTCAGAAGTCTTCCCATACAGTATTGGATTTTTTTCCTCTTCTGGCTCAGATCTTTCTTACAATGAAATTAATCAAAGTACTACTTTACAACACACAGAACAGGCTAGAGCTGAAATTTCACAAACTGACTCCTCCTGGTACTTTAAGTATTATTGCTAAGTGCACCACTTGGCAGAAAAAAAAAAAAAAGCAAAAGAGTCTTTAAAAAATCGTTCTGGGCAAGCACAAGTGATTTTTTCTCATGACCAGAACGCAATGAAGATACAAGAATTCTTTCATTAAATTAACTAAACAAGTGCTAACTTGCCTAGAGTTATTGTGGTAGCTTGTCCAGTTACTCATAGCCGACACTGATGTTTTAAAAGATTGAACTCTTATTCTGTGCAGTCAACAACAATATTCTTAAGCCTCAAACGTACTTGGTTTTTAACTGGAGAAGACTGCTGGCAATATGGAGTCATCATTTTAAAAGTAGAAGATATGATGTAAGTAATCATAATGCTTTATATCCTTTTCACTTTATTGCTCTTTAAAAATGTCATATAATAATTAATCTAGCATACCTTGTTTTGCGTTAAATTCATATCACCCCAGATCACAATTCCAGAAGCACCCAGTGCAGCAGATTCTCCAATGGTGTTTACAAGGTCATCCTGAGAGGAAATGTGCAAAGGATGATACTAATGTAAATAAGCTATAACATAAGGGCAAAAGGTGTAATGCATATAGTAAATTACATATCCAAAATAACTACTTTGAAGACAGAAAGCCATTACACACGATGCAAACATTCTGCTCTCAATTACACTATTTTATTCTGGGACTGGGTTGCACAGGTGATGCCAGAAAATGTTGCCAACTATATCCAATTTATATATGTCATCTGGCTAGAAAAACAAGGCGGTAAAACTGAGCCAGTGGTTACGCATATGACATACACTCTTCCAACCACTTTATTTTGCTGTGCTGCCTCCTGGCTGCTGAGAGTTGGTAGAACTGGTTTCAGTAATGCTGCCTGAAGCAGGCGCTGGAAAGAAAGCACAGTTGTTTTTTTTTTTTTTAAATTTAATTTCAGTTACCAGAAAGTGATAAGGCAGAAAAGTAGGAAGAGAAAGACCTTTAACCAACAAGAATCTCTTTTCTCCAGAGAATGTCTCTGGCCTTTTACAGAGATTGATTTGGGAAATTTTTTTCCGTCCCGTTCTCCTTTTAGGGTCAGCCATTAGCTCAGCCCTAACAAAATCTTAAAGCCTATCTGGGATGGGAGAGGACTATGAGTAGAAAGAGAGCAAGGAAAAAACAACTTACTGTGGGGCACAACACATGAAAAGGAAGAATGTAAGGATTACAGGATTTAAATGATTAACTAGGAGCCCAGCAGGGACGCTGGCAGCACCCCTTGCTCCCTGAAGGTATCCATGGAGCTGGGGAGCAATGCCTGGTGATGCTCTGTCCAGGAGGTGAGAATGCATCAACACCAGACACAATGCAGTCACCAGGACCACAAGACCACAACCTCTAATTTCCCCTTCCTCGTGGCGTGGATGACCAGGAAGAGATGCCCCAGATTGGTGGTATCTCTGATAGGGACACTGTCTATAAAAATGTGAAGTGAAGAGTGTAGCCAGAACTGCAATAAGATGATTAGACCTTAATCAGAGCCTAACCTTGACTAACCCATGAGATGCCGAAATACCATTTAGAAAGCCATTTGAGTACAGCTAAGGACAGAATTTTCTCACAAGCTTTTAAACCCTTTTTTGAGGAAAAGAAAGGCTCCCTTTTGTTGTATTTTCTTATAACCTAAAAAGCAGACATTAGGCTAACCCAGTTTTACTAATTCGCTTTGAAAGAGGTTACTCAAATTTTTCTCCTCTGACTTATGTACTAGATATACTTTCTACCTTTGTAATATTTTTTCTACATGTGAGAACTACTCAGAGAATAAAAGACTGTTTGACAAATATCATGAGGAAGGTTTGAAAATAGATCTCAGTGTTTGATCATATTTCTTCGATGGATTAATTTAATTTTTCATACAAAATCTGTATACATTTTCTGATACAAGTTAGCATATTTGCTAAATAAGTGTCACCTGGTAATTTCTTTCCACTTAAATTTGAAATATTTAAGGTCTAGCTCCACTCACCTGGGAGAGATATTCCTCATATACATCTGTGAATACTGGACGTGTATATACAAAAACTGGAAGAGGATGAGTAGAATTAGAGACATACGAAATTCTAATGGCTTCTCGAACTCTGTTGCGAACAAAGAGTTGGGCATTTCTGGAAGATCTTAAGGCTGTCTCTAGATAGACAGATGGATAAAGTGCTGTGCTTTCCTCCCACAACCATTTAAGCTCATTATTTCTTTCTATTTCAATATCTAAACAGGTTCCTGTATAATTATGTGGGTTTTGTTTGTAGTCATAGTTATAACAGTCTGGATAAAGGTAATATCCCCACAGACGATTTGGCTTCAATTCTATGCCCAGCTTTAAAGATTCCAACATAATTGATTTTGCTGCAGCTTCAAATTCCATTTTAGCTATATTCCTGGCTTCGGCTTCTGATAGACTGAGGTCTCTCTGCTGAACCAGTTCAATGGATTCCTGTCTATAAATGTCTTTTGATCCCCAGTTCCTTATCCACACAGGTCTCCAGTTTTCCCAGTCAATGACAGCCAATCCAGACTGTTCATCTGAAGGAATATAGAACTGGATGTCCTCTTTGGCTTTTTTCAAATGATTCTCCAGCAGTGAGAGTTGGGGGAGTCCTCCATTGAACGCCTCTCCTGTGACTTCATTTTTGTAAGGATAGTAGCCAAGCCTGTCTGGATAGAAGAGAGTGATGTTTTGCCCAATGGATGTCTTCAGTGTGCTTCCAACGAAAGAAAAAAATTCCATGTCCAGCTGCACTCCAGTCCTTTCAGTACAAAGTTCTGTAGGAGCATTCCAGATAGAAAGGAAAGGTGAATTAGAAACAAGTGGACGAGCTCTTATCTTCAGTGATGAGCAGCAAGAAACTAGAAGAGTGGCGAACACCATACCGGATGCTATAGGATATGTACAGGTAACACAGATGCCAAAACGTTGTATTTGTCTTAGAGTTTCCATTGTAGCATGTGAAGTGACATTAGGTGCTTCTGATCAGGCAAAAATTAAATACTTTGTGGGTTTTCAGATGGTTGGTAGTCTGTCCAAAGCTGTACCATACAATATATTTCTTCACATTAATACCTATTTAGCAATATTCGTTAGGTGTAAAATAGAGGTGTCCTTTATATGAGGCTTTCTGACGTTTCAGACTGCAGAAGACCTTTCAACAACTTCTGAGACCTAATGCAGAAAAAGAAACAAATGTAGATAAAGTAAGACATGATAAATAGTTCATTTCTAACCATGAAAGAAATACCATTTGTGATTTTGAATACATTGTAATCTTTGAATAAAATTCCCTTTTGAAGGAAAAGCACAATGTACAATCATAGAGTAAATAAACTCTATATAAAATTGTATATCTGTAAAAAGTAGACATAAAACTGACAGTAGAATGGTGTCCAGTGAGTCATGGATCAGAATGAGCTTGCTTGGTAGTAGTCCTGATTGTGCCAGTGACTGATGTCTGTAAACGTGAGCAGTCTCACCATGTCTTCTCTTAATCAACAGTAATCTATATGTGACATTTCTCTCCTATCTCAAAATAACTCAAAGTTCTAGGTCTTAATTCACTAATTTTACAGAGCACTTAATGGAAGATACAAAATAACACAAAACCGGAACCTGGAATGTTCCAGTTCACGCAAGAAGACAATCCACGTACACTCATTTAACCCACTAAAGTATCTGAAATACTATGGGCATTCTGTCTTCTGTCCAGAGCTCTTTTAAACAGGCTCAAAAGATGTGCATTCTCTTGGTATATGGCCACCTATGTGTTGTTGGAGGCCATTTGAAATCTACAAATTAAATGACCCTAAGTCACTTAATTGCCCAGGAGTGTAATTCATTAGGAAAGCTGAGATTGTCCATACACCCAACAGTGATCAGTCACACCTTTATTCAAGAACATAACGGTAGTGGTCGTAGTCATGGTGCGGTCAGCAACTTTTGCGTAGCAGCCCAGTAGCTAAAGCATTCCTCTGTGCAGTAACTCACCTGAATCCAGTTGCCTTCTGATTTTGAAATGGTTTAAACCTGTACCTGTCACTTTCCACGGAGACCTCATGATGAGGCCATGGAGTATCTAAGGAGTGTATAAAAGTGTGCACGAAAATACAGGAGTCACCATGGAGTGGGCCACAGAGTGACTGTAAATGTAAAATCTCTGAGGACAGATTAAAAAGAGCAAACAAGATTTTGGTTTGCATTTACTGAATTCAGCTAGGAGTGGAAACCACAAATCTCTGGTCCCTACATCTTGAATTGTCTGTCTCCCTCTGTTTGGCTTTTCTGTGACTACTTAGTGTAACATTTATAAGCAGTATGGGCACAGAATCGGAGATTTCTCTTTCCATACAGACAACAGGTTGCAGTTATTATCCATTTGCATTTTTTTCATCATTCCTCTGGCTGCGTGGTTTTTCTTTAATTTGTTTCAATAAAATAGCAGAATACCTCCATCCATCAAATTGTTGCATACCCAGACAGGCTTGACAGTAATGAGAGGTTGATGGAGACTTGAACCTTCCCTAAATCCATCCTCGAGCCAGGTTCACAGCAGAGATTGTTGTAGTTGTAGTACGATGAGATTCCCTGTGTGTTCACTGCATTTGATCACATCTGAATCTCCTGAAAACTCCGTATTTGCTTTGATTGTAGGAGAAAAGCATGTCTGAAAGGAAATATCATGAGGGAGCGGGGAGAGAGGGAAAAAAAAGGCAGAGCAGTGTGACTGATAGCATAGCAGCATAGCTTCTGCCAGAATGGTGAAATCTAGACCTTTGGGGGACCAAAACAATGAAAGAATTTATGTCAACAAATGGACTACATCCTGCCTCCGGTCACAGACATTAACACTGCCTAGAGTTGATTCTGCGATTCTTCTTTCAAGAGTTAGCTTGTCTTTTCTGAGGAGGAAATCAAGGACAGGCGTAAAAGTTTTACTGAAGGAGGAGATCTGTAGGAGTCGCTTCACGGAGGAGGGGTTTTGTATTACAGGGCTCCTCAAAAAGTGCCAGACACTTGGCATCCCAGATTAGCAAGACCATTTAGCAGACCCCATTTTGCCTCTTCCTCACCCATCACCTCGGATGCCAACAGGCAATAGGGATATTTTCCCTTTTATTCTTTTTCTTTTTCTTCCTGGGCACGTTGCCAGCTCTTGGTCATCATGTCAGTGGAGAAGCATACAGCTGCTAGCCATTCCTTGTGCCAGATCCCCAACCTAGCTGAGGAGGGAACAACATCCAATTCACTTTTCTTGGCTTAGAGGTGCCAGCACATGTGAATGAAGCTGGCAACTCAAAGACACAAGCACGCATAGCTGAAAGACTGGCAAACAAGCACCCATAGCAAGGACTCTTGGAAGAGGGTTTGGCAGCAGAGGAGGAATTTTTTTTTCAAAACAGAAGCTTATAGTCCTGGATTAGGAAGTGCAAGTAGAAGGAACAGAAAGTACATCCGAGCAGTATCACACATCCCTTCAGAACTCATCTGCAGGTGTATGAAAAACAGGTGAGGAAGGCAAGCAAAATGTAGCATAGATGGTGAGGTGCAACGTACAGTAGAGCTAGAACTGTAACAACTTCCTCCTACCAGCCATGACAGCATTTCTGTCTCCTAAGTTGCACTGCTCCTGAGCCCCCGGAGCCCAGTTTCTGACCGTAAGTCAACGAACTTAAAGTACATTCTACACTTTGTACCAGGAACGCGTCTCTCTTCATCTAGGATTTTGGCCCTGTCATCCTCATTCCCTCAACATATTAATACAAACTGCTTTTGTGCCACACTTGAGTGTCCGCAGTGTTATGTGCATACCTGCAAAGAGTTCCCCGTGGCCATTCACAAATAGCTGAACTGTGGTCAAATGTAGTTCTGCACTTTTTTATTTGGTTTAGCTTTTTTTTTCCCTCCCTCTCCTTTACAGCTGGACTTCCTGGCACTGATCACAACCCTTTGAGCCTGGCAGTTCAGTCAGTTTTCGGTTTCACTGTCCATTTATCTAGCTTGTACTTACTCAGTGAGAATGTTACAGGAGACAGTGTTGAAAGCCTTGCTAAAATCAAGATCAACAGTATCCCCTGCGCTCCTCTTGTCCACTAAGCCAGTCATCTCTATGTAGAAGGCTGTCACGTTGGGCAGGCATGATTTCCTCTTTTTTAATCCATGACGACTACTTCAAATCACATTCTTGTCCTTAATGCTTGGAAATGTTTTCAATAATTATCTGCTCTGTCAGCCTCCCAGGGATTGAGGTGAGGCTGGGCTGACCAGCTTATAGTTCCTAGGATCCTCCTTTTTCAAGATCAGAGTAACATTTGCTTTCTTACACTCCTCAGAACCCTTCCCCAATCACCATAACCTTTCAAAGATTCTCAAGAGTGGCTTTACAATGACATCAGCCAGCTTCTTCAGCACATACAGCTCCTTATAGGCTCATACAATCGTGCCCCATAGACTTGTGTGTGTCCAGTTTGTTTAAATGTTCCCTAACCTGATCCTCCTGCACTGGAGGTAAGTCTTTCTTCCTCTGGTCTTTCCCGTGGCTTTAAGGAGCCTGGGATCCCAAAAGACCAGTCTTCCCAGTAAAGACTGAGGTGGAAAAGCCATTGAGTACCTCTGCCTTTTCCATGTCCTTTACCACTGGATCTCCTGCCCCATTCAGCACTGGGCCCACGTTTTCCTTGGTCTTCTGCTGCTGATAAACCTGTAGAAGCCCTTCATGTTGCCTTTCACATCTCTTACCACACTAAACTCCAGGTGGGCTTTGGCTTTCTTAACCCCATCCTTACACTCTCAAACAATGTCTCTGTATCCCTCCCTGCTCACTTGTCCCTGCTTCCACCTTATATGTGCTTTCTTTTTACCTCTCAGTTTTGTCAGGAGCTCCTCCTGCCTTTGCTTGATTTTCTGCATGTGGAGATGAACTGGTTTTGAGCTTGGAAAAGGGGATTCTTGAAAATCAACCAGCTCCTGGACCCCTCTTCTCTCCAGAACTGTGTCCCATGAGATTCTCCCAAGTCTTCTGATCCCCGAAGACTTCAAAGTGCATTCTTCTGAAGTGGGTGGTTGTGATCCTGCCATTTGCCTTGTTCCCTCTTTTCAGGATCCTGAACTCCACCATCTCATAGTCACTGCAGCCAAGACTGCTCCCAGCCTTCACCTTCCCTGTTTATAACTATGAGGTACAACAGAACATGTCCCCTTGCTGGCTCCTACGTTATCCAAAGTGACATTTCTTGAGATGATACAGACTGAGACTTCCAGGACAAAATAAAATAATCCTATACAGAAATTCTGGAGGAAAATATTTTTCACTTATGTAAATACAGCTTATTAAAATGAAATAAAATTATCACACATAAAGAGCTGAAGATACCCTCATATTTGCTAGGACAGTGATCCTTTATGTAATTGTTTTTGTCATAACAAAACGGGATCACCTAAGAAAGGAGTTGTAGGTGTAGTGCAGCTTTGGCTATGCCTCTGTCTCTGGTTATGAAAGATTTCTTGTCTCCATCGAAGTCAGAAAACTACAGGATGCAAATTTTACTCTTTTTAAGCTTCTTTTATAAGTGGATTTTAATAATAGGCTGATTTGATGTAGAAGAAAAGAGAAAAGCATTGTTTAGAATACTATATTTACTGGTTTAGCTAGAACTCATTTATTATTGGCTAATCTTGAAAAGTTTGGTTTGACTGATTGTTGGGAAATGGTTCTCCTCCGAATCTTGCTGTAATGTACTCTGCTGGGTATAAGTTAATAGATTATTTTACCTGATAGTTCCAGTTAAAAGGATTGCCTTTGGCCCAGCCTAACGATGACAGCTCTGATAAATGTTACTCTTTTCGGTCGACTTGAATGTCGGTCTAAGTGAGCTGAGTCATAAAGCTGCCCTTGTCTTTGTCAAAAAGTCAATATCTTTACAATATATTAACACTAATTGCTCTGGGGCTACCTGACTAGAAGTACGTACTGATGGATCTAAATGCCCTTAGTCTAGGGAAATAGCTTATGCTTTACGTTTTCCCGAATTTGGCATTTGTAAAGGTTACGTATTAGAGGAATTCATATGAATTTTCTTGGTTTAATTATTTCATCATTTTTCACAGCATAAACTGGACTGCAGAAACAGACATAATTGAAAATGCAAGTATGCTCACGTATTTTGGTAGCTGCACAGTCATAGATCTGGTCCATGCCATGTGACCCTGAAAAAAGATGCCCCACTTGGTCAAAGACAGAAACTAAAAGGGAGAGGAGTACTATATATGTGCTTGAACTTCACACAAATATTATGCATCACAACCAGATGACGTGTCCCATCAAAAATCATCAACTAAACTGTTTGGCATATATTCAGCAAGTGCCACTGAATGTTAGAAGAATTCAGCTTTGTGTTTTCTATGAAAATTGGACATTAGAGTCCATGTTTAACCTTGAAATAATTAGGCATTGCTTAGTCAAGTCAGATCTGCTAACATTAAAAATAGACTTAAGCCAATAAGCACAAGCAGTATCTGATACTGTTTTGTTAATAATCTTAACCACACTTTTCAAATTTCAAGCAAAGTGCATAAAATCTCACACTTTTTCTGTTTTAGTTTGAACACCGAGAAAGCAGGGGTGCTGTTCATGACTTCTAAGGGAGGAGATGAGTGTTACTGTGGGATCTGGTTGAACAACATCATGTAAGAACACTTCTGAGCCTGAGATCATCAATATAACTATCAGATTATAGATAGCATAGTTTTCAGGTGTTTATTAATTGCTTCTTGCATTGCAAACAATGTGTGTGTCACTGCCTACTAATTAATGACATAGACTAATAACTGATGTGAAATTACATAAAAAATACTGATGTGAAAATTGGTTGGTCTTTTCCCTGTGCTGAGGAAAATACGGATATGAAATTTTGCATGTGGAACTGCTCTTTTCTTCACATTAAACTATCTAAATCCGTGTAAAGCTGTGATATAAAATACAGGGTGAAATATGCAGATGGCACTGGAATATTGAAGATTTAGTCCCTATTCTTTCATTTTCGTATGAACACTAGCTACGTTTGTGTAAAACATTACAGACAAAATATGGTACTAGACTGTAACTTTGTAAATTCTTGTTCCTTTGTATCTTCCTTTGAAGGCTGTGAAAATACGAAGTTGTGAAAGATACCTAAAGACTCAATTCCAGTTTCTGTGAAGAGATCAGCACTGATTAAGTCCTAAGGAGAAATAGAATAGACTCCTAAGGAGCAGAGGAACAGATGAAGGATATTTTTAATTGTTAACATATTTAAACTTGGAACCTGAAGCAGAATCCAAAGCTTTTTTTTCCTTTTAAAAAAAAAAAGGTACCGGCAGTACCGATACAGTCCATAGGCTTAGTTTTTCTGAACAGGATCAAAGGAGCCCGCACTGCTAGCAAAGAGCTGTCTGAGGTCAGTATTTGTATTTTCCATGGATCAATGAAAAATACTTCATGTGTCTGACATCCCTCCTGCGCTGTCCTTGGCTGCTCCTCGTGGTGCTGTTGTAAAGAATGGCCCCATTCTCTTCCATTCTGTTCTGGAGGGGGCCGCCTGCTGCATGAAGGGAACAGTATCACTGCTGGAACTCCAACTTAGAGAGGATTTAAACCCTCCTGCTCTTTTTAGAGGTCCATGTCCTGGGCCAGAGGCTGTTTGTTTATTACAAACAGGTGTCACAGTCATGAAACAGCCACAGAAGAAAGGGAAGAATAACCTTGTAGTTACATTGCATTCCCCACTCGGGTCATTTTGGTGTTTCTAAAAGAGAAGGCAATGATACTCAATTAACAGAAACACACGCAGGTGTTGTGAGGATAACATTAACGCTTGTGAAGTGAAGCTGCTCAGAAAGAAGGTCCACCTCTGGAATTATGAACCATCTGTGCTGCATAGCTCATGGCAAGTTTAACCTGATCAAACATTATGTGTGAAGGATGGTCTTTGCATAGTAGGATGTAGCCTTGTTGTTATGAACGCTTTAAGCTCCGCTTGTCTGTAAATCCAGAATTTGGTAAGCACTTACTTTGACAGTGGTTTTTAGAACTCCACCCTCACTTCAGTAAAATCTTCTCAACTGGGCTTGGGCAACTGCTTATGAGGCCACCTAATGGATTGTTCAGGTTAAAAATACCTCAGCCAGAAGAGAAGAGAGGAAGGGTTTTTTTATGACTAAGTACATGAACCAGCAAAACTGGCTAGTTTAGCCAGCATGTCTGATTCAAGAAATGCTTGTCAAACTACACCCCGGTTCTGTGGCTGTCCTTATCATCAAGAACTGCCAAACCACCTCTTTCATCATTGCTTACTCCCATTCTTGAGTTCTGAGTACAGGGCAATGAGTGCATGAGGACCTGAAGCCTGAGAAAACCTCCAAACAAATCTCTGTGCTGGCATTCCTAACTGTTGCCTGTGGAAGAAATCAAAATATGCCAATGATTTAAGGTCAGGAGCTGAGCATCCGGCTTGTAGACAGCCCTCCTTAAAAATGTGTATGCACAAGATTTAGTCAAGCTACTGTTCAATTATTTAAATTTGAGTCCGCTGTATGTTTTTACCAATATGTCCCAATTACTTTTTATAGTTTTACGATGACTACTGCAGTGTTCCATGACTAATTTCAAATGTTAGGGAAAACTCTATCTTCTTCATTTTAATTTTTTTCTCTTCCAAGTTCTAATTCTCAATTTTATAAAAATTCCTAATATCCTAACAGCCTGTTTATTGATGTTCTGATTTGTTTTTTAGCGAGTTAGACAAATAAACTGTCTGAACACATTTCCAAGAGTATTTGGAAAATTTCCTTTGCTGTATTGTGTATAATTAGGCTTGGCAGAACTCAGATTCTGTAATGACAGTTTCCATTACAGAGGAATCAGGGACAAGATAAAGAGTCCATCATGTGTCACTTTGCAGAGCATTCCATCTCGCTAAGGTTATTCTGCAGAATGTTCACTGTCTGCTGAATCTCTAGTGCTTTACGGCAAAACAAATCCAAACACAGTTGCTGTAGCATGATTTGAAAGCATTAAAAATGTGCATTACTAGTCAATATCGTATAAAAAATAGTCATACATCTGCCACTAATATCGATTAGCATACAGTTAATTAAAGCACAGATGAACCTGGGAGTATATTTGGATCCCATTCCTGTACTACACTGCTACTACCCTGGTGTAGAATATTGGGCAAGTCACAGCCCAATTTTTAAAAGCAACTAGTGATTTTCTTTGCTTGTTCTTAGTTAAATATTTTTCACTGCATCACACCGAACCCTCTTGAATAATTCTAATTAGAAGACTTGAAATAAAAAAATAAAAAACCCAACCTCTATTTTCTCTGGTTTAGCCTGTATATTCCACCTGTTCTTTCTTCTGACTACCTGACAAAGTCATAGGCAAAATTTGCATTGATTCCCCTATTCTATGGGACATAACTGAGTAAATTAAATAATCTTTGAATGGTTTCATCAAGATAATGCTTCGAAATTCCACCTGAGATGCCCTGTGTGGTTTGGTTTTTTTTGCAACAGTATCTTGTATTCCACTACCATTTTAAACTCTTGTGGACGGCTATTTTTACAAAGAGCTGCTGTGCAGATCACTGCGCACTTGGAGTTACTGTACAAAAGCAGGCTTCCTAAGCAATTTACTAGATCTTCTCAGTGAACTCTTCCAAACAAAATATTGTTATAGTTACAAGTGTGTAAACAGTACCAAAAGGAGCCCGTACTATGGAGGATGTATGTTCATCATTCCCCATAGGAGTATTATTTCGAAAACCAGAAGTCTGAACTGAACATAAAAACACACGGTATTCTTTCCTTCTAAGCCTTCACGCAGCACATAAATAACTGCAATACATTTTTGCTTTAAAGCAGATGGCATTTCACATCTGTGTTAAAAATACATTGTTGCCCCTCCCAGCAGATCATTACCCTGTTGTGGGGATTAATGTGAAAAAAAAGATCTACACTGTACAAAAGTAGCCGTGCCTTTGGAAGAAGGGAGGCTGTTCTGGAGGACGTCTGCGGAAGAGACAGAACGTGTTTTTTGCTTAATCCTTGGAAGTAATGCAGTTCCAAAATTAACGCAGCAGCCAATTCCAAATGTGAAACGGTTTCAGTCGCAAAATTATGCTCTCATATTTTGAAAAAAGAGGATCTTTCGAGAAACATGATCGTGATGTTCCCTTTTAAAAGTAGGGGAGCGGATGTACCCCTGGAGTAAACCCAACCTGCACAAATTAAATTGATCCTGGATTTTCAGTAGCAGCGCTTCACAGCTATAGCAACAGGAGGCAGGGGGGGGTCCTTGGAGGGAATTGTCCTTGGAAATAAATATGTATTATTAACCTCAGTACCAGCTTAATATATTAACATCTGTCTTCACAGTATGTGGTTTCAAGTTCTCTTGTGCTATACCTGAATGCTCTCTCTTTTAAAACGTCCACTCCTGGGACTGTAATTCATTCCATATTCCTTTCTCCCACATGATTGTATGTAAATAAATACAATCGGAGGAAAATACGAAACCACAGTAAAGAAATGAACATTCCCTCAAGAATGATTTCTCTTTCCTACAGTGTCCCTTTTCACCTGCTGTTTCTTCACAATCCTCATAGTCTTTTGTTATTTCGATAAACCTACTAATAGCGAGGAGCCGGTGTAATTGCCACCCATCCCTGGAGATAAGCGAGAGAGATGGGTAAGCAGATGTCAGTCTCAAAACAAAGGTGAGTACAAAGCTATGCAGAACACTGGTGATTTATAAAGGAGACATTAGCATTATCGAGCCCTGTTTTGGGAAACGGTTATGCAAAGAATTAACAGTTTCAACTGAAAAGAAGAAAGGAGCAGTTGGACCTGCCTGAGCCAGCACATTAGCATAACCCTTGGAGAAAGCCTAAGGAGAAGGATTTACGGTGAGGGAGCTGGAAAGCAGAGGCCTTACAGCTCTGAGCAAACGGCAATTTCTGTTTGGACCTGCCACTGGTGCGGTTCTTAGGAACAAACAGCCGGGATACCCTACCTCGCCACTATGGCTTCTTCTGACTGAAGTAACGTGCGAACCCCCACAAATTTTGGCTGAACAGCGAAGCTGAGAGACACAGTGAAATCTACTATTTTTAAGGATAAAAGGCCTTAATGTCTCGCCTGCTGAGAGTGAGTTTGGACCACTTGCCATGGGAGCTGCGACTCGAACAGCGTGTGCTGTTCAGGCCTCGCTCTTGTCGCCCACGACCTCACCCTCTCTGAGGCTTCTCCTCCTTGGAGGCTTCAGTAGAGACCCACACCGACCCACACCTGGGCAGGGACTGCCCAGCATGCGCTCAGTCGTTTATAAGCAACTCTGACTCAAACCCCTTGTCTCGGATATTTTGTGGATTGCCTTGCACATCTGTAGCTTCATATAAAAATAACTATTACACTGCAACGTATAATTTACCTGAGTTGAAAGTTCAGGTGTCTTTTTCTTTCACCCCTGACTAGAAGCCATCACTAGGGACAAATAACTTCTTACTAAACTTCCCCAAGCATAAATTTATTCCAGGAGACTCCTAAAGATACAAAAATCCATATTAGACTATTCTTCCCTATTCCCACCCCTAGAGAAAAATTGCCTCCACTAACAACTTAACCTAAAAAGCTTGAAACAAGTGTTATTTGATGGAAAATTGTTTTAGCAATTTTGTTGATACGGAGACATAGATTTTACTCAATACCTATTACAGCTATATAGTTTATAATCTTTTGAGTGTGTAATAGTTCACTGAATCACTTGGAATGAAAAAAAAAAAAAAGTTAAAACATGCGGAGATAGAAACAGGTGTTGGTATCACACATGGTTCATAGCAGCGGTGGTTACACCTCACGATTCCTGACAGTCTTTCTGGAAAGTCCTGCTGAAATTTACCTTCCCTCGCTAAAATTTAAATTTCAAAATAGTAAAAAAATCTAAGCAACATAAAAATAAGCAGTAAATACTCACCTACATGATTCCACAGATTGGGGCTTGCTGGAGTGAATGAACAGGTGAGTGGACAAAATAATTATCCTCCTCTGGAAAGGCAGGGCTCTGGCCCAGCCAATTGGGGTTTCTCATTTGGTGAAAACCTTAGCATAATTACAGGGTACTTGGTTGAAGGTGTCTCCTGTCACAGCTGATTGCAGTAAGTAGTATGACAACACATTACCTGTCAGAGATCTTTCGCCATGTTTTATAGTCTGCTGAACAAATGCCGAACAAATGCTTTGAAAGAGATCTCTTTTTTTCTAAAGTAAGAAATATTTTATAGTTTGACTTAATTTTGCTTTTTGATGCAGCAGTGGTTTGACCAATGGAGTTAAAAGGTTTTTTTCATGGCTCTGCAAAAATGGGGTAGGGAGGAGCAAAACTGCATTCTGCGTTGCTGAAGCGTAGAGTACCCCCGGGCGGTGCATCCATGCCGGCTGTGAAACCAGGTCACAGGAGGAGATCCTCCACTGGAGTGGATACTAAGGTTGCTAAGCTTGGAGATCATTGAACTGAGCACCACGTTTGGCCTTCTGATTGCTCGCATAGAGATTCAGGCGAGAACACTGGAGCATCCCTAGCAGATGCTGATGTAGGGTTTGTTAACACCTACATTGGAATGGGATGGAATGGAATGGAATGGAATAATAGACTATTTTCAGTTGGAAGGAACCTACAAGGATCATCTAGTCCAACTGCCTGACCAATTCAGGGCTGCGCAAAAGTCTAAGCACGCTGTTAAGGGCATTGTCCGAATGCCTCTTAAACACTGACAGCCTTGGGGCATTGACCACCTCTCTAAGAAGCCTCTTCCAGTGTTTCACCACCTTCTTGGTGTTTTCTAATGTCCAGTCTACACCTTTGCTGGCACAGCTTTGAACCATTCCCACATGCCTTGTCACTGGATACCAGAGAGAAGAGCTCAGCACCTCCATCTCCGCGTGCCCTCCTCTGGGAGCTGAAGAGAGTAATGAGGTCGCCCCTCAGCCTCCTTGTCTCCAAACTAGGCAAACCCAAAGTCTTTAGTCATTCCTCATAGGACATGCCTTCCAGCCCTTTCCCCAGCTTTGTTGCCTTCCTCTGGATTCATTCGAGAAATAAAGGTAATTAAACAACCTTCCACTATCTGTCGTTAAGCTCCTAGCTCTGATTACGATCCCACAGCACTTTTGAGTTGAGGGCATCCCACAGCAATGGGATGGTGGGCAGTGCCAGGGGCTGGAGCCGTTTTGAGCTGTGGACCCTCTGTTATACTTGCAGTATGGCAATTTAAAAACTGTTTCTTTTCTCCCTCAGCATAAAATCAATTTTGTCTCTGGAACCGATTTCAGTCTCAAGACTTCCATTTCAATATTGAAACATTTTTGTCATTTTAAATGTCATACATCGTGTTTTCGTTGTGTAATATTTTTACTAAGCTTTTGGTACTCCATGGCATATCCTTCTTAAATGTCTATAATGGTAAATCCCAAAAAAGATAAAATAGTCAAAATACTCTGTTGCCTTATTTTTTAAAGTCAGCAGAATACAAATTTAGACAAAAATAATTTAAAAATAATAGTTTATAAAACTATGCTAAAATTATGAGACAAAGCAGTTTGCCATGGTGAAGAAAGATGGAACAGAATTTTTCAAAATAGATATTTTCACATTTTCATTCCTCAGTAATACGCTACTGTACTTTTATTTTACGTATGAATTTTAAACCAATATTGACTGGTAAAAGCCTAGAAAAAATGTAAATAAAGCTTAGGAATTTTAAATGTTAATGCTGAAATTTGTTTTTGTTTGGATTGAATTCCTCCACATGCTGTTTTTGAAAAAGAAAATACTATCCTACGTCATGGAAAACATGGAGCCAGCTTTATGTGTCAGAAGAACAAGGAAAATAAGATACACAATAATGCGACTATGTAGGTCAAATTATTGTTGAGAGACCGACTGTTTGGGCCCAAGCTGCAGACTACAAGGCTTCTCCACGTGACCCATAGCGGCAGTTTTCTCTCCTGTAATGATACAGAATCCACCCCCCAGGAGTCTTACAGCCAGAATCCCATCTGGCGTCTTTACCACTCATTTTGTGGCCTATCATCCCCTTCCCTAGTCAAATAGGAATTTCCTCCCAGAATAAGCCAGCTCTGGCTGGCTGCAGTAGTAAATAAGTGAAATAATTCTCAACATTTGAAGGAAGCATTGTTGTGCTCGATGGAAGTGATGGTGTGGAATCGAATGAAGTCAAGGAGCCTGAGGAGGTATGGAAATGGGTCTGCAGAGGTATGGGAAACAAAAGAAAAAGAAGAGGTGTAGAGAACTGTGATCAAATCATTCTTCACACCTCATTAACCTACTAGTTTGTCTCAGGCATCCAGCAACATCCCCTCTGGCTTCTATCGTCAAACTATTTCTTTCAAAACAAGACTTGCAGTCGCTGGTACAGAAGGTTCCCATCCCCAGAACAAGTCCGACAGGGGGGTGGTCTGCAGATTATTCATGCCAGTACTCTTGGGCTTCTCGGTGGGCATTGCCCCGTGTTAAGAACAGCCTCACTGTCCACTGAATGTGTCCCCTGCTGAGGCTGCCAGCAAAAACACTAATTTTGTTTGTGTTTTTATGATGTGGACATCTGTCCATTAGCAACGGGAGGAGAGCCACCAGTGTCACGCCCCACAGCTGCCAGCCCATCAGCAGACACCAACAATTTCCAGTTGCTACTGAATGAGATGGATTCAACCCAATAACCTGGTGCTAAATGTGCCTGTGCTCCTCCAGGGCTCTTGGGTGGCTCCTGATTTCACTTTGATATAACACAAATTTGATATAACACAAATTGGAAGGTGTTCCTGCTGGCTGTGGGCCAGCAGGAGAAGATGGGAAAATAGAAAAGCCACAGCTGGCAGCTAATAAGAGGGGAGATGTCTGAAGCCAGATGGGAAGAGAAGCTGGTAAAGATATGCGAATACCACTCAATTTATACCACTGAACGCTGCAAATAAGAAAAAATATGGTGTGTAACGTGCAAAGGCAGAGGTGGCCCAAAGCTTCTAAGCAGTGTAGGTAAAAAACGAACTATTGCTGCCTCAAGAATGAAGCATGGAGGAATCGATCCCATTATTAAGCAGTGGCAAAACTCAACATTGTCATTTTGGCAGAAGCAGTTGCAAGGCTAAGGGCGCTCGGTGGAGCGAAGGGAGGCAGGGGTCTGAGCGGAGGATGTGGTGCCTCACTTCCCTTCTCTCCACACCTCCCCTGCTCTCCAGACACTCTGATTCCACGGAGATGAATCCTGCCTCCCCGGCACTTCATCTCACAGCACAGCAAGGCATTAAGGCACCTGTAACCTGTTTCTCAGCATCTGTCGCATGCCTGATCCTACCCTGCACACACCATATCCCCTTCTCCTCAGCCCACCCACCACTGAGGTCCCCTTCTCTTTCTCTATTCCAGCACAGTTTGGGACTCCCCACCTCCAACCTTCGTTTCTCCAAAGTGCCCATCTTAACCTCCGCACCCCCCAGGGCAGGAGGATCTACTCTGTAGTACGCTCACCCACCACGTCTGTGGGACAGAGCCTGTCCTCCAGCGTACATCCCTCAGGATCCCTCATCCTTCAGCCCTTATCCATATGGAGCTGACTGCCCTAACACACTCCCCGGATTCTTGGTGGTGGTGTGCATTGCCCTCACCCGGGTCTCACCCAGGCAGCGTTGTGTCCCTCGCAGGCAAACTATGGGAGCTCTGGTCGCACTGGTAGTTTTGGTTAGCACCACGTATGTTTGGCATGCCCTGTGCACATCTGGGATTTGCTTTCCACACATAGACATGATTTTGTCATGTGCCTTTATCACAATTTACCACTTCTTTCTCTTTAGTCAAGATTTTCTAGGTATTTTCCACAGCACCTTGTCAGCTCCAGCCTAAAGCATTAAAACTGCTTTTGGAGAACTATGGCTTAACTTCACCCAAACCCTCCCCCTGGTAGGGGGTTCAGCTACCCCCAGAGGTGGGCCATCGTAAGCAACTATCACCTGCATTCTCCTGCTTGAAGGAGCCACTTTAGGTGCTAGTGAAGCTGCAAGTCTTACTTTATCTAGGACTGCGGTCTGCATGAGATCTGATCCACAAGCGTGTACTGTGGACATCCTCAAATCTTACTCTCTGAGCATCTGTGTCAGGGATCTGACCTGAATTCCCATGGGCTCATTCTGGCCTTTGTCACCAGGTTTCCCTACTGCAGAAACCAGGGCACCTGGGGAAGAGACATGGAAACTGGAGCACTCCCATGCCTTGCCCCAGGATGTAGGTTAAGTATATAACAAAAGCAGGCAGCTTGTGAGCATACTGGTCGTATAACCTGAGAGAATATTTTCCTTCCTACGTGTGCATAAACTTTCCAGGTGGAAGCATCTCCTGAATGCTGGCAAGACAGGGGGTCTAAGCACCAGACCCCTTTATTGTATTACAGTAGTTCAAGTCATTCTGAAAACCCCTCTTCTCCTCTGTGCCATTTGACTGCTCAGTGGGTATGTCTGTACCGTGAAATAGAGCCCAAAGAAGAGTTTCCTCTCATTTCCAAATAAAGGAGTTTACCTGCACGATACAATGTGGTGCAGAGACACCAGCCTGGGTCCTGAACGTGGTAAAGCATGAAAAACTGCAGCCTATTTATTCAGCAGTGAATGTTTTTAGTTTGTCTGGATTACTTTTGGGGCCTGAGCTGGTCTCTCTGTGGGATAGTTCTGCACTGCACCTTCTAAGCCTAAAAGCCCGCCTGGATGGAAGCGGCAGGTCTCAGTCCCACGCTCGGTTCTGCAGAGCAGCTTTGCTGTTGCTGTCTCTGCAGAGCTTCTGGTTTGGACACAGCACCACACTCCTGCACTTACGATTTTTCCTGTTCTGGCACGTTTGCGTATGCAAGGCTGCCTCTGACTTGTGGTCTTCTGTGCAGGCTAAAGAAATCCTATGATGGGCAGCACAGCTCCCCCCCAGGAGGCCTCCTACAATGTGGCTTGCACTCATTGCCTTCCAGGACTCAGATCTAAGCTTTTAAAGACAACATAGAAGGCTTTTTTGCCTTTGCATTTCTTTTTTTCCCCTCCAATTTTGAATAACTAACTCATTTCAGTTTTGAGAATGACATATCTAGTTTACATTTAAGCCTTCCTAATCCCTTGCCAAGCTGCCATGACAATAGGCACTGTAAAAATTAGTAAATAAGAATTTTCTTATTTACCTGATTGCCTTTCATGTCTCATTGTCTTTTATGTCAATCTACGCCAAGGCACTTTCAAGTTATATCTTCAAATGTGAACGCTAAAAGCAATCTGAGCGAAATGGTTTTGTGTCAAGAAAGATATATTCCTGTGTGCTATGCGTACATATTGAAAGCAACAGCTTTAATAAAGGATTAAAGAAGGAGACACCCTTCCCTCACCCAGTTCAAGTGCAAAAAGGTATGGGAAACTAAGCTCCAGCTTAGACCGGTGGCAATAGCACAGGATGCGTCTGAAGCTTATCTGGTCGCAAATTCTCATGGATAAAAATCCATACAGCGCAGGTAGCTCTGGTGCATTTATGCAAATTTGTATCAATGAGCCAACAGTCATTAATACAGTGGACATTTGGGATCATGCCTTTAGCAAGAATAAGCCCACTGGCCTGTTCACGTGCACTAAGGTGGATCTCTAGAAAAGGATCCTTTCCACATGGACAAGTTCAAAGCACAGGTGGGGAGAAGAGAGAGGAGCACACAACCTCACCGCAACAGCATAGAAAAGGAACTAAACCACTCCGCATCCTTTCCTTTGCAAAGACTGGAGACTACAGAGAGCACTTACCAGTCTTCCCTGTACTCCTAATTTCTTGCCACTTCAGATACCAGGACCACTGGATTCCAGCAAATCCTGCTTCTTGCTCTCAGCTGCCAGACTTCACTATTTTGTGCCCAAACGTGTCTTATGGGCCAGAACCTTTCTTTTCTGTTATGGAAAATATAATTCACCTGGAAGCCATTCACATGGAAGACATGCAAAACCCATGCTAATGTTCTCCACCCACATTTTTCTAAAATACTAATGCTTTTCTTAAGCATGCCATAGTCACAGAGAATAATATGCGGTAGAAAATATCACATGTGATACTGACGAGGAATAAAATCCATCTTTGGTGAATAATATTGACCTCCACCCCAAACGCGGAGACATCACTGCCCCAGGCAAAGCCACATGCAAAGCTCATGAGGGAGGAGGCTTTGTTTCCTGGCTATTGCTTTGCGACAGGTTGTGTAAAAGGAGGTAGATGAGAGCAGGAGAGGAGGAGGAAAGAGAGTGCCTGGAGATAAGCACTCACAGTTCTGGCTGGAGTGACTGAAGGTGTTACAGTCCCCTGCCGCCCTCCCATCTCTCTCCCGGCTGGAAGCTCTCTCCATGTGCAGCAGAGACTGGCAATACACATGTAGGCAGCATTCCTCAGCCAAAATCTCCTCCAGCTCTATCTTCTCTGAACACAGGCAGGCCCTGGACCGCAGCAGCCGGGAGCTGACATGCCGGCGCCTCTTCTGCTGCAACTGATGGTTGGACTAGATGATCTGAAAGGTCCCCTCCAACCTAGGCAATTCTATGCCTCTATGACTCTATAACTGCACATTTCCAGCTATGAGAAACAGTATTTGACTAGTCAATGTGGACTGGCATGAATTTATTTGGGAAGACTATAGTCCCTACTAGTTTCTGTTTGGTTCCTCTGCTTTTTCTTTTTTTTTTTTTAATAAATCGGCATTTTCTGACCAAAAAAAAAAAAAGTTTCATCAAACAGTTCCCATCCAGCAGTACTTTACAGTGTGTTTGATTGATAAGTTTTTGTTCTCTTCACCTTTGCATGTATTGAGCTTGATTTGGACTTTGATCTCAAGGATTTTCTTCTGAGACCTTCTTGCAGTTAAATTAGCTCTTCTTTTCTGAACATTGAAAACTTCCCTGCTGAGTCTGCTTTTTTTTTTTTTCCCCCCCACCCACTCTGCTTGTGAAGTCAAAGAAAGTAAAAACTCATTACAGCTTTGCTGTAACTATTTGTGCACTGGAAGGAAGTTCTGAGGTACAGGTACTAAAAGGTGATAATCAATCTTTGCCGTTTTACAAGAAGTTCAAGAGCTCCACAGGACTCTCTCTTAATTATTTTTTTTTTATTTCTTTACCTGTTGCTGGCTTACCTATCACTTCTGCAGAAGTCAGAAATAGATTAATAAGTATTTCTAACTAGATGTATCTAAAAATGGTCTGTCCATCTTGCACAAACTTTACCCAATTTTTTTCTCCCAGAGCGATAGAGGAATCAGACACGGGGAATTTTCCTTGTAATCTCCTCATTAAGAAAAATAATACAAATAATTGTAAATCCAGTTTGACAAAGTCTTTATGCGCTTGTAAAATAACTTTGAAAAAATGAATTAATTAAATAAATAGGAATCTAAGTTTATTAGAATGCTTGAAGAAGCAGATCCACCCGTCTGTCACCCTCAAAAAAATAAAGAGTCCAATTTACTAAGCCTGCTGAGAAAAGTGCTAATTAAAGTAGGTCATAAACGGTCTGCATGAAGATGACTACCTGAATTTGAATTAAAAACAAAAAAATCAAGGCTTTTCACAAGGGCTGGGATAGGAGGTTTCTTCCCAGCTAGCTCCTATACCAGCGAGTTTCCACACCTAACACAGCTGGAATGTGGCCTTAAAGACAATCTGCATTATAAACTGCCTCCGAACTGATTCACCTGCTTGTGAAACGAATTTAAATGACTTCTGAAAGCTGCCGAGGTGGCAGTTCATTTGGATTGCAAAGCAGTATAGAAAAGGTAAGTGTCTTCCCAGGCTAGCAATCTACATATTAAAGACATAAAAAGAACTGCTCAGAGTCATAAAGACCAGTGCCAAAACAAATTCAGAAAGACCCGTGGCAAGTGAAATGGTGATTCTGGGCAGCAGTGTCAGTGTTCATGGGTTATTTATCTTACATCCTCTTAAAATGTTGTTGTACGTTTTAAAAATTACACTTCACGTCAACATGGCATTACCCAATATTTTTAGGCCCTGGAGGAATAACCTTGGGAAATGGCAATTTCCAGGAGAATTTCATGTCTAGACTACATTTGATTTTCAATAGTTTAATTCTTTGCAATATAGAAATAGAATTTCTGGAGGGTATTTTTTATACTCTTCAACTAGTCATTTGGGAACCATTACAGTTTCTGCTATGCTTGACTCTACATGGAAACTGTCTATATAAAAATGATATATGAACTTCTGGAATACCTGTATAAAACAGAGTGAATTATTTATTTCCACTTCTGTCTTTCAGGCCCCAACTACAGGTATTTGAACTTGCTAACAAATCCACCTGTGATTAGATCATTATGAAACAAACAGAACATGAAAGCAAGACAGAGATTAAAAACTTTGTGTAGGATTGTTTTAGATGGTAGGGTTTTTTGCTATTTTCTTGCTTCTGTGTTGAACAACTTTGGAGTAAATTGTCCAGGGCAGATGTTTCTCTGAACGTAAAGGAAATGATCAGTTTACTGAAAAAGGGGAAGGATCTTGCAAGCTGGGGAAATCCTACAAATGTAGGAATTCCACTGTAAGTATTATATCAGCAATGCAAAAATATTAAGTAGTATCTCCTGTCATAGTACTTCTGAATTCATGTGCTTCCAGATAAAAGAGGAACTTAATAATGGATTAGACAATAGTTAGAATCTCCTATTTCTTAAACTGGGCTTTTAGCATACTAATTTTTCAAGGAAAGATTACAGAAATAATAATGAATTTTCAAAATTGATTTGCGAAGTCAATCACTTCCAATTTTCACAGGATACACAATCATTTTTGCTACCATAATTAGTAAAACACCTTTTCTGCGCTACTTCAAACAGCTTTATAACACATAATTACCTATAACCTGATGCTGGATATCTCAGGGATAGATTTAGAGTCAGTTAATATACATCTTGGTCTGATCCTGCCTTAAATACCTGCTGCAGCTTTGCACAGGATGAAGTGTTTACATGGTTAATGCTAAAGCATGCAGCACCTATCCATAGCAGAGAGAAAAACCTGCTTTATTAGAACTTGTCCAGAGCTACTGATTCTTTTTCTGTAGACTCAGTCTATGTCAGCTTCTTTGGGCCAGAGTAATTGTGAATCCAAAACATGCCACTCATTTTAATTATGAGATTATTAATTTATAGCTTTCCTTTGGTCTAAAACAGCTTCTTCTTGCTTGTAAATATTTCCATACTAGATAGATAGGAGCAGAAATATTATGCTGAAGTAATTTGTTGCCAAGAAAATAAAGAAAAATGATCAGGAAAATACACTGGTATAAAAAAAAAAAGTCCCTAAATGGGAATGCTCGGTCGCCCAATAGATAGCTCTTGTTTCCTAGAGGCATGTAGCAACAGGACTCTTCATTAGTGTGATGCATACACGTATGCATCACAGGTACAATTGCAGAAAGGTGTATATATTCATATGTGTGTGTGTTGATGTGCACTAAAATTGCGTGCCAGCTCAGCATGCACAGCCTCTTCAAAATCCTACTAGAGGCCTACCTGTGCTTTCAGACAAGTGTTTATTTTTTGCTTAGCATGGCCTATAACATGGGTGGCCTACAGGTCTAGCCTAGGATGCAAAAAAAAGTAATTCTCATATGGAAGGAATGACCAGGAAAAAGTTGGGTTCAACTCAGTAGAGACAGATGCAAAAATTTATACTGAGGTAGAAGAAATCAACCGAGTAGAATAACTTCTGCAGCAGAACATGGAAATCAATAGAAGTCTAGGAAATACAGCATGGTAGGACTGAAGGAATGAAGGGCATTTCTTTAAAGGAGATTATTAGAAAAACATGGTAATAGTTTTTAAACACACTAAAACTTTTAAACACACTTGATCTTACTTCTGCGCTGCAGGACTCATCCAAGACCACACAAGCCAAGACTAAGCAACTTGTCCAAGGCTGGTTTACGTAGCCTTGTGAGTAATTTTTCAGTGTAGCAGCCAGTTGTTTACTCTTGCATGCAATATGGTTACGGAATTATTAGGACTCTTAAAGGACTTTAAATGCTATAAACATAAGATATAAAACCCACTAAGAATTCATTGCAGGCATTGTTACCAAAAGTAGATGGTCAAGACTTGAGAACATTAAAATCTTCCTGAAACCTATAGTCTTTATCCCATACTTAAACAACACTGGGCCTTTCTCCATCCCTTTTCTTAATGGATTCAAAGTATCTACAGCCACTTTTTTTTCCTCTGTCATGGCATCACAACTAAGTTGAAAGTTCAGTTCCAGTCTATCCAGTTAGTATCCTAGCTACCTGCTGCAGGACATTAAATTGGCATAGTGAATGGCCTGCTCCCTGTCATAAAATTTGCAGTACAGCTGAAGGTAATCGAGTAATGAAGACTGAGCTATTTTCCCACTCTTCAGGCAAATCAGAGCCTTATAATCTTGAATGACGCTCACAGAACATTACAGGGAAGTTTGCATCCCGCTGTCTATTTTATCGTACTGGATAAACTGAAAGATGATTATGGTGGTGCCAAATTGACACTTTCCTGTGTCACTTAGGATGGGATTTCTCTCATCCACCTAGAAGTTGGGTCCCTGCTCCAAGTTAGTTATTCCAGACACTCTTTATCATTGACAGAAAAAGACAGAAACCCCTAGAGCATGACTCACCCCATCTATGTAAGACATCTATCTAGTAGAGTTATCCTTGCCAGGAGATATTTTCTCGCTCTAATGACTGAGTAAATCATGGATATATAGCTGCGCACAGACCTAACACAGAAATGGTTAAAATGGTAGGAATTGAATGCTACAGCGCAGTTTATCCAGGTAACTTCAGGCGTTTGCTGAGGTGCCTGCTTTAGGAATGCAGTCCTCAAAGACTTGATCTGCAGGAACCTCTTAAGTTCATCTCAAATCCTGAACGGTGGGGGAGGGGGGAGGAATCACCCTGCAGAAGTGCCTGTCTCTCCATTGCCTGCAGATGGTACCTAACGAGAGCAGGCCTCTAATTAGTGCACGAAAGGTAAGGTATGTAGATGAATTCAAGACCTAAATAGTCAGTTATTCACACAGAAAATGAGAAGCAATTTCTCTCCCTAGGAGATGGAAGCACTTTCTGCACTTTATTGCGCTGCTCAGGATGGGATAAAGGACAATGTGAACATCATCATACAAAATTACTCAATTTGAGAGTCAGCGCACAGGCTGAAGGCGTGATGGGGACCCACTGGGGCAGCAACTGTCTGGTTTAGAGGCTCATCTACATTTTCTCCAAGGTACTGCATAACTGAATACCTGATCTTTAGTCTAATTTTCAATAAAATTATATGAGTTCTAATAGTTACCTACTTAAAAGAAAGAAAAAGACAAAAAGTAAAATGAAAACATGGATGTTGGTAACTTTTCCAAAGAGCATACAGCATTAGACAGTTTAATCAAAGCATTGCCTGTACCAAGTTAGCTCTAAAGATGCCCACTGTATAAACAATTATTATCAAATTGCTGCAGTATATAAATATACTGTACAAGTTAATTCTATAAAGAACAAATATAGGACATCAGCATGGTCATCAGCAGGGCCTGAGCAGCACCTGGGCCAGATTCAATAGTGAGTGACTCAAAGAAAACAAATGCAGACACCACTACAAGCATGTGCATGTACGAACCCTTTGGTTTTATTAGTTACACTAGTGGGGGCTAGAAATCCAGTTTGAGAAAATCAGGAATGCTAACAAATCCTGAGTGCTTCATTAGTGCCGTCGCTAAGCACTTGTTCATCTCCCCGTAACATAAACCAAAGGAAACACCTCAAAATTGGTTTGTTAAATAGTTTGATCACTCAAAGATGGTACTGAAATACTTTGCAAGCAAAGGAACCAGCCTCTTAAATGAATTTACTTTCCAAAACAGATCCTAAAACAAACCAAAGCAAAGGAATTGCCCAGTAGAAACCCAGCAGCAGATGCCACCCTGATCTATACGGGGTGGCTGCCCTTCCACACGATCATGGCCGTGGCACATGAAAGTGTTATATCAGGCAGTCATAAAGCAGGAGGAGGAAGAAAGGAGCTGGCATTCCTTCAGCCTGTTCTCTGCGCCATAGGTAAAAATGTGCCTGGGAAAAATCACCCTCGTGTACTGCCCATGCCTTGTCAGCAGCACTTGAAAACACAATATACATTTGCTGCGATATATGTTGTGTATAACAACGAAAGAATATATCTGCAAAACAGGGAGAAAAATTACACTTGTTTTTTTTTTTAATTCAGCTAAGCTATAAATTGCCATCTGGAAGCAGGAGTCAGAAAATGTAGCAAAATAGGTAATGACAACAGACAAGCTCAGGAAGAAAAATTGTTTGCAGCATCCTTGCCATTGCTCTCAGACTGGGATATTATCATCCTCGCCACTGCTCCCAGACTGGGTTCCATATCCCAGCATGGTGCAATCCGTCTGGGAGCTGTGGGAGCATGCACGACTATCTTACGGCAAATTCTTCCGTTTAAAAATTAACTCGCTACCCTGGATTAACAGCTGGCACTTAGCAAATTGTGTCTATGCTCTACTGATTTTGCCTCCTTTATAGCTTTCTCTGTGACTGCCCTTGAGTTAATGGTTACATCACGCGTTAGCAGGGTAGTGCTCGTCATTCATTTCCCAACATAGCGAGCGTTGTCACGTGCTGGATCCTCAGCAGGTCTAAGCCAGCCTAAATCCTGTCTAATTAACATCGTCCCAGCGCATGGAAGTGTGTTTGACAATGAGCATCATTCCCCTCATCAGGTCTGCAAAGGGACGATGGGAGAATTCAGATGGATGATAGGAAATAACCTGGCATCTACGGCGCAAGCGAATGTCTCTGCATCGCACTGCAGGGATTAGAAAACTGCAGAACGAGTTGCGATGGCCTAAAATGCTTCAGTTCTTTTAGTTCTCATCCAAAAATAAGTCAGACATTGACAATTTGCATACTAAATAAAGTGTTTTCTATTTTTCTTATACAGAACAAGGTGCCAGATTAACTTGTTTTCCTGAAAGTATCAGTGATATTGAGGTGAATGACATTTCATTCTCTGAATAGAGCTGTCAGAGTCTTACGAGTGAGATAAAGCTTAATAGGTCACCTGTTCTGTTCTTTAGCAGTTCGCATATTCTTTTCAAATACTTCCCATAGAACAAAATAATCTTACAGCTTTCATTTTACTCTAATATTCACCAGACTTTCCCTCCTTTCCTAGGTTTAGTCCACTGTTTTTATTTATAACCTTTGACATCACACAAGATAGATCCTCCTTTTCCTTGTATCTATAGCAATTTTTATTATAGCCTATGATTTTGTCCCCTTTTACCATGAATCATTGTGTAATCAGTCATTTTTATCTTTTTTTTTTTTTTAAATGTATATGGTGGTGTCTTCAATTCCTGTTCATGTTCTCTTTCCCTAAATTGCTTATAACGCTTAACCTATTTTTGAGGTAGGGCCCTGCTCAGATCGATGTGCAATATTGCAAACGCAGGGATACTGCTTCATGATTTCGCACCATTATACCAAATTTGATTGGTATTTTTTTGCAGTTAGATGAAGCCACCAGTTTGTCACCCACTGATATTCGTTATTTACTGTTAGCATTTCTTTTCCTGGATACAACTCTTCCACTGAGCACATGCTTTTTATTATTTTTCTCCAACTATCTTTCTTTCCTTGAGGGAGAAAGGTTTTTCCTCCTCTGATTGCTACCGCCAAGTTTACCCTATGCCCACTGGCCTGTGAAACTTCAGCAATTTAATACAACTAATTCCCTAAGAACTGCTGCTAACTCAGAAAATGTACTCTGGTTCCCAGTGAATAGAATTTACTTATTCAGTGGCTCTTCTTGTCTCTGAGGGAAAGTCAAGCAGAGATAGATCTTTTCTTGCTTTTATTTGTGAGTAACCCTGAGTTTGTTCACGCAAGGTAAAACTAAAATGCTGCAGAATGGAAATATAGGTTGAAAAGAACCAGCACCCTCTTATACCACAAATTTTCTTAATAAAGAGGAGAAAGGAATAGAACTTGGCTTTACACGGGAGAATTAAGGAGCAATTCAGAAATAGGATTGGGAGGGTAAAAAAGGTAAAAATGTTTTTTTACCAAATAGTAAAAAATTATAGGTTGCTAATAGAAAGGAACAAAGGAAAGAGAGTAATTGTATATTGACTAAGGAAGCCAATATATTTATTTACTGCATTTATTACCAGCTCTAAAAAAAAGCTAATAAAATGCCTTGCTTAAGGATCTGATCCTGTGCCATCACAATAACTTACTTTTTTTCACTGACTGTACTATGAGTAGGTCCAGGCTCTGAAAATTTAGAATGTAAAGAATTTAGTGGAACAGGGCTGTGAAACTGCCATGGGGTGAGGGAGAGGATTACTTCGTAAATGGTTCACAGGAAGAACTGCTCTGCAGTGATGCGTTTTTATGGCGAGACTCGGAGTGGAAATGTTTTCAGGAGCCACAGGAAGGCAGTGTGGAACAACTCCAGTGTAGTTTTGAAAGCTTCGTGTCCGATGTCTGAGGAAAGGACGTGTGATATCTGTCAGTCCTCCTACCTGAGCTCGGTTTAGAGTTGGTCAAATATTTTTCAGTGGCACATTATTTTCAGGCACAAAATGCTGACTTTTGACCTTTTGCTGAATTCTGACCTTATCATTTTGATTGCAAGAATGTAAATGACTGACACGATGTAAATTTGCATGCAAATAATCGCAGGGGTGTTTGACATTTATAACATCTCCATTTTCAAAGCGGAGGCAGCCTCCTGTGCATGCCCTCAAGCGACTGCAAAAACGTGAATTTAGGTCAGTAAAAGATGAGATGTGTCAGGCAGCAAAATGCCTAAAGCCACAAGCATTCAAGCATCTTTCACAGTCCACGTTGACCGGCTGCCCCTGGGTGGGGGGACAGGGTGCTCTTTGAAGGTTCTTTACCACAACGAGGAGGCAACCCAGGACCCATGTGACTATCAGACAAAATCCCGGCTCTTTTGTGCCCTTTCCGGGTTGAAAGTGTTAGATATTTTGAAGGGAACCAATCCAAACCTGCTTGAACACCTCCTTTCTGCTTCCACTCCTCCTCTAATTTTCTCATTATTCCATCTATGTCCTTATGGACGATTGCAACTATTAGCAACTATTACTCCACTGGTGAAGAGTGTGGGATTTACATTTACGGAGGGAAGTGGTGAGGCATTGGTGTGTAAAATCCCTCAAACAGAGGTACTAAGTGGCTGGCACATGTCCTGGTGCAAGGGCTTCATCTAGTTGTCCTGTCCCCAGTCCTCACCCTTGTGCTATCTCCGTCGTTAGAAATCTGGCCCTAGCAGCCTGCAGTCCTGGGCAAGCTGCATTCCTGCAGAGTTGATAACCGTGTCCCTGACAAGTCTGTACGGAAGTTAACAGTTTGAAGATTTCTGCACAAAGAATTCACAGTATTGCTGGATTCATTTTCAGTTTTCTAATGTTTGACCTACAGTTTTCTTTTGGATCACCATATTTCATAATACAATAATATTAATTTCCCCCCAAACCTTTAGCCTTTTTGGCAATAAAGTGATCATATGAACTTTCCACATATTTTACTATTTTCCAAAGGGAAGAATATATATTTTTTTCCAAAGGTAATTTTTCCAAGTTAATTAGTTAACATTAACAGAGATTTTTTCATTATGCAAATCAGATTGCAAGCCCATTAGCTATTGTGGCTGTTGTTGGTATTCTTAACTAGCTTAGTCCTGCAGGACGATGGGGAACAGACTCACACAAAGGTTTCCCTACAAGATAGAAAACCTTATTATCCCGCTCACCTCACAGGGATATATTTCAGCCAGGCAGAATTTCAGAAGCAGCTGTGTTTGCTGGTGGGTGAATGTCTATCACTGAACTCGGCTGGATATAACCTCTTGGTAGGGGATAGAGAGAATTCTTGCAGAAGGAAAGCAGAAAATTGAGGGGGAAGAATAGATTTGCTGAAGCAATAGCAAATGCAAGAGTAGCAGGGGATAGGGATGTTTTGTTGGGTGTTGCAGCTTATATGTGGTAGGAAGGAACAGCTGGTTTGTGACCCTTAGAGGAGGTTTTTGAGGTATTTGCTCTTTGCAGTGTGGAAACCTAACAGCGTTCAAGCCCCAAAGGGAAGAACCTTCAGTTCTGCCCAAAGCCAGTCAACTCAGTGTCTGGTTTTGTGACCTTTTTACATGCTAGACTTTCTATGTTGCCTAAATTGTTAGTTAAAGTATAAAATCTGATGTCTGTATACATAAGTACAAATATTTAAAACAATGTTTTCATAAATAAGAGGAAATTCAGAGACCTGAATATTCAGAAGCTTTGTTCAACTTGTGAGAAGCTGTTCAGCTGCAACTGAAACTCTTCTAAGTTTCCTGAACCAGGCAACTTTCCTGGGTGAGGTTTTATAATGCAATTTCCAGTAATTCCTCTGGTCTTGATTTTGGTGGGATCATCAGAGTAGGATATCTTGTGGCATTTTTTGCTATTTCTATTTCCAGTTTAAAAAAATGAAATTATTGCAAGGAGCATGGACTGTGACAGGCTGAAAGAACTCTCTCTTCCTTGTTTTGTTTTGGGGTTTTTTTGTTTGTTTGTTTGTTTGTTTGTTTTTAAGAGTTCAAACTTAGTTTTCTTTAGGCTTTGGGCAAGGATCATTGAAAGGTGCAGGTGACTGTTACTGAACACACTTCTCTGGCCCAAGTTCTCACTTGAATTTGGGTGGTATTTCTCATTCCTGTTTTCAGTGCTGTAATCCCTGAATTACCAATATCAATATAAATGAAACCAGAGGGAGTAAGGTTTAGGCCCGCAGAAACACTTAAGCATTTAAAGGATTTCAAAGCCTGAATTCTGTTTAAATTGGTCGGAGCTGGTTGGTAAAATACATTCTTAAGCACAGATAATAGACTCAGCGGTGTAAATGTTAGAAAAAATATCCTCATTTTGTGTTTATTTGCATTCTAAACTTTGAGATGTTAAAAGCCCCCTGCACGGCTGGAAATGACCAAACGATATGTAGCCTTCTGCAGAATGCATTGAGCAAATGTTTTAAAGAGTAGTTTGATTTTAGTATTTAAAGTGCAGGAGGTAGAGCTGCTAGAAAAGCTATTTTGCGTCAAAAGGGGCGCTACTTTTAATTAAACATATATCTGAGATGTAATAAATTGTTTACTTTTTCTCCAACATAAAATTTCAGTAAAAAGGGGAGAGAAAGTTGCAACAACATAAAAATATGCTGGAAAAAAAGTTTGTCATTTTAAATTACTTTTCATTTTCATTTTGATTTTGTATGTATTTATAAATTAAAAAGTGAAAGCAAAATCATTTGTTGAAATGAAACAGCTATAAAAGGATTTTTTCATTTCCTGACTGAGAAAAAAAACTTTGGAGTCTTTAAAGCAATAGCCAGAGAAGCATCTGGGTTGCATTATCTGAATCCCTTGGAAATAAGAGGACATAACTGCTGGAATATGCACTTGAAAATTAAGATCTCTCACGGTTGTTCCAAATCTTTTCTTTTCCCCCCCAGGCCTTGCCTGTGGGTCTCTTTCAGGAGCCCTGGCACTGCCCTGGCTCTGGGGGTCAAACGTGGCCCAGGGCACCAGCACCTCACCCGTAGCAGGAGCAGGATCAGCTCCTCCTCTGGGTGGCTCCTCCGCAGCTGGTGGGTGCTGTGAGCTGGGGTCCTGCCATGGCCAGAGCCTTTCCCTTCAGGGCATTAATCTGGGGGAAAAGCTACCGAATTCCTAACCTGCATTTCTACCCTACCTGTTGCACTTTTTTTTCTACTCATCTCCCTGGGAAAAGGAAAAGGAGGAGGTATATTTTGACAGGTGGCATTTTATTTATGATTTAATAAAAAAACTCCAAACCTTTGCATTCTCATTTCTAAAATCTTGTTTTCTTGATTTGTCTTCTGGGCTGCTTTATGCTGCTTACAAGTTGAACTAATGGTAAAAACAGATTTATCATAACTTATGCCACCCATGTTGATAAACAGAGACAGAGCAGGCCCTGCTGGGGCCGAAAGCTCTTTTCTTACATCAAAAATAGGTGCTGTTATAACAGCCAAAAAACCTATTCTATTTCGTACATTGCTCAGCTGCATAAAAGATGATTGTAGGACCTTGATATAAATACTTCCAAGTGACAGCACTTTCGTTATTGCCGTTAGCATGTGCAAACACAATGAGCTGGCAAAGATTAACAGGCTCTACCATTTTGTACCGACAGAGTTTGTCTACCTGCCAGCACCGCGTTCCTTCCCTAACTGTGTCTCTCTGAGGGAGGAACATGGCTCTTTGAAATCTTGCTACCATTACTATTGTCATTAATTTAGTAGGAAGAAAACATCTTGAGTACGTGTCAATTCCAAGACTTATTTTTGATGTTGTGTCCCCTGCTTACGGTCTGTTAAATAGATATTTTAATGCATACAATGCCAGACTAGTGGGAATTAATGTACACGATAAAAGTCAAACACACAGTCTTGTTATCAACACCAACGCTGTTACGAGCAGTAACCAATGCTGTAATGTTTATAGCAGGCCTGTCTGTGTATGTGTAAATAAATTTGACAGATTGAGCAATGTATTTGTGAAATGATGCTCAGTATCCTCCAGAACATCTTTTAGTAGATACCCCTCACATAGTTCAGCTATTTTTTTTCCCAAAGGAAGCAATATATATTTTAAGTTGCTCGCTATGTCTGTGCATAAAGCTCTTGATTTGTATTTCTTTTTTTCTGGCTATTTACAATATTAGAATCTTTGTGCTAAAATGAGATAAAAATGAGAGGACTGTGCATAAACAAATGGAATTTCATGGCTTTTAGATGCTAAGTGTTTTGGAGGGGTTTCCAAGCTGGTCAACAGAGAATCTGTGTGATAGAGCTACGCTTTTGCTTAATTTAGCTTGTTAGTAAAGGAGGTTCCCTCAAATCTGTTTTCGTTTTCCTTGTATTTCTATTTCTCTACATCCCTGACCTCTCTCTATTCAATCCTAAGGTTAAATGAGGCAGACAATGCTTTAATAAATATGTAAGTTCCAGTCAGAAAGAGAAATTGTATTAGGAGTAATCGGTGCTAGTATTTCCACAGCAGATTTCATGAAGATGATGAATTAAGAAAGTATTTGATGGTGCAAAACAATCATAGACTTTTGTGTGGCCACAAAATATGTTAAGGACAGAAGCCAGCAATGTTCCAAGCGGTCTTAATCCAGCACTTCATCCATGGCCTGCAGAGCCCTCACCTTATAGGGAAGGATCTGCTTTTAAATGTATTATCTGTAGGCTTCAAAAAACTCTCTTGCCCTGCCTTGCTCAAAATAAACACCCAGCCAAGGCACATTGCTGTCAGTTTAGGGAACTTGAGCCTTCTTCATGCTCCACCAAGATGTTAGGAGAGGTACCTACGTCCAAGCATTCAAAGCTTCTCATGGATATGGCTCATCTCATGCCTGGAGCCCTTATCTTCCATGTCTTGGTGATTGTTCAACAATAGGGGTTTGAACACTTCTCTGTCGCAGCCCTGAAGGCACTAATGGTCTTTGTGGCCCTGCACAGCCTGCCCTGGGACCTTCTCCACCCCAGCCCGTGGCCCAGAAGCCCCATTTCAGCTCAGCCTGTGGGTCTTGGTCCTTGCCCCAGAGACATTGCAGGGGTGCCCGTCTCCAGCCCCTTGGGTCCATGCTGTTGCTTGTCTCCAGCCTCATCTACTGCTGTTCCTGACTGGGCTCTCTGGACAGCCCTTGGACTTGGTTCATCACTTGCCACATCTGAGGCTGTCATTTGGGCCCTGTTACCAGCAGCTGGCTCTGCCTGCCATGGCCAGCCCCAATGGGACTACACCTTTTGGTAAGGGCATGGCTCATGCTGATGTTACTCTTGGCTGCCCATCCCTCTGGAGCAGGTGGCCCTCACAGCCCCGACACGCATCTTTGGCTTTCTGTTCTGAGCAAATAATCGTGTTACATGTTCAAAGGACAAAAAGTTCTCTATTTTTCCCACCACTGCAATGCTTCAGCAAAAGTACTTCTTTTTTTTTGCATCACTATATAAAGATTCACCAAGCTTAGTTAGAAGTGCAGGAGGCCTAGGTTTAAGTCTCTGCTCCCTAAGAAGATCAGCAAAGAGGTCTTTCAAACACATTTCCTACAACACAAGCCTGTTGAATAAAATGAGGTAGAGTTGGGATTTACCAGTACTAACTGGCTTTCCCGCAGGTGTCCAGCAGGTATGCTCTAAGGGCATTTAGCAAATCACCCTCTGGCAGTCAGATAGATGAGACTTCCAGAGGATCCCACCAAGTCGCAAGTGTGAAATAGGTCTCCAAGTAGCCGGACGGCAGGAGGGGTCAAGTGGTGATGAGGCATTACTAGGAAAGCCTGATGTGCTGAAGGAAGGTAGCGGTCTAGAGCGCCAGGAAATACCTGAGCAGGGGTTTTTTAGGTGTTTTGGTAATATCTGCATGTTAGATGTAAGCATCTTAGCTCACTGTGGTTGCTACCAGTGCACACCTATTAGTAAGCATAGCAAACCAAACCCCATTTGTGAGTGTCCCTGTGCATTAGGACAGAGACATTTTTTTTCTAAATGCAAATTTATGCAGACTAAAACCCCCAAAACCCCAGTGCAAACAGTTGTAAAACCACTTGGTGATGATTCATTTTTCTATATACAGTACATTATGACTGCCCTGTCCTTTCCCAGGTATCTGCATGGGGTTAGCAGGTATGACACAGGATGTACAGGAGTCCCATGTCCCTCTGGGAGAGCAGCTGGAGGCCAGGTGGGATATACCTGAATCCCACCCTTAGCCTAGGAGTGACCCAGCTCAAACAGTAGCAGGCTTAAACCAAAATAAGCAAATTCATGCAGAGTTTTTTTACCTGGTTCTGATGAGATCTGCTGCTTACAAGGCTCTGCAGGAGAGAGCTACCAGAACTGCCTGTTCCCAGGCTACCTTACCTTTATACGGGCTGGCAGAAATCCAGTTCTTCCAGTCCTTCCCTAAGTGGCACGGAGTGAAGTTTGTGGCTCACCACTTATGCCCACATTCACTTGTTACAGCATGTACTCTTTGGCACGGTAAACAAAGCGATCCTAACCTCCTCCCAGCATCTGAAATCAAGAGGGGTGAGGGCTCTTGGTATGCAGACGGAAGCACTCGGTGCTTTGTAAAAACCTCAAGTCCTTGATCAGAGATGTAAAAAGAATGAAAACTGACCGTCAGAAAAGCTGCAAGCTTCTGAAATGTCGGCACGAGTCAGAAGTGTGGCAGACAGATGGAGGCTTGAAGTGAGTGTGTTTGTACTTTTTACTGGACTCTCCTTGAACTAGGCACCAGGCCTCCTTAGTCAAGCAAGACATAACTCCCTGGCAAGCAATGCTAAGCAATGCTAGGTAACGGCAGGCTGTGGGGATGCTTGGGCAGCCCTAGCACATTGATGAAAGCCCTGCCCGTATGGCAGTCTGCGGCTGCAGACCCAGAAATGTTCTTTTCTGATTACTCTGAAACCCCTTCCAGCAGAAGCAGGGCAGAGCTGCCAAGGAGCTGTACAAATCCTGCCCCTCATGAGCAGGAGAGAAGCAAAGGGGTGCCCACCTCTGCGAATGTAAACGGGCTGCATTTCTGATTCCCTCTCCCTGTGTGGCCAGGCTAATCCCACAGAGGAGTTTGGTTTGTTGACCCCGCTGCTGTGCTGCTTCACCAGCTCACAGCACTGTGGCACTGCAAGGGACTCGGAACCATTCGGAAAGCAGAGCCCTGGAAGCCAGCAATGGGACATAGAGTTACCATGGCAAACACAGTTGGAAAACATCTTTTTTGTTTCCTATCTCTCGAATCATCCTGGAAAAAGATTTGGATTGCGTTGTGTAAAAATATGTACTCAGTAGTGAAGTTTGGAATAAGGAATGGCGATGTCACTCTTCTATTTTCAATCGCCAGAAAGGTTTACCTTATTTTGGAAGTGGTCCTTTCCCAGAAGATAATAGGAAAAAGTCATAACTCTCACTATATTTGTTCATTTCTCCACCATCAAATCTTCCGCTGAGCAAAGAGAAGATTAGAAAGGTTATCGTGCCGTGTTTTTCAATGCAATGAATTGATCAGCGCTACAAAGTCTATTTGAGAAACTAGGTAATCACATTCCTCTAGGCAGATTTCAATAGATATGTGACTGTTCATGATCCTTTCCTGTCTGTTTCCAATTAATATTTTAATGAGCAAGTTTTCTTCAAAGAACCTCTTGGGGAAACAGCAAATTTTATTTGAAAGGACAGAAAATTTCTAAAATGTAAATTTTACATTTTTCCCCATTAACACTTGCCTTGAAGCTTGGTTAAAAGAACTTGATTTATCTGGTCAGAGAGACCAAGTCACTCAGATAACATGATAGAATTGTGGGTATTATTCATCAACCTATCCCAAAAAAGGACAGAACATAAAAATGTAAAGATTTTAATGTAAAATTCAGGTACTGCATTATATTTAAGAAGTAGGCAAACCATGTAAATAAAACTAATCTGCTACAGCTAAAGGAGATTTCTATTTCATAGGTTTGGTGGCAACATAAAGAAATTTATTTTCATAAAGTTCCTTTAGGTCGAATTCTGTATATGCAAGAACATTTTCAGCAAGTAGACAAAACAGTTCTCAGGTTTTAATGCTGTGAACGAAATAAACGTTAACCAGGCACCACATGGGAGGTTCATAGCTCTTCTCCCAGGGGTGCCACCCCCCCGAAGCTGTGTGCCCGGGGAGGTTTTGTTCCCAACGCTGCAGAACGGGCCCTACGAGAGCAGCGCTGGCCCATGGACAGCCTGTGACAGGGAGGCAGGTCACCAGATCTCCTCACTTTACAGAGGTTTTAGAGATGCTTTTCAGTTGAGTTCCTCCTTGCTTTCTATATCTTCAACCTGAGGACCGGCTTTTGGAGCTTGCTTCCACAGGCTCAGGAGTGAGTAATTTAGGACTTTTCTATTCAGCAGTTGGAACTGGGAGCAGGCGATGGGGAGAGCTGTGAATGATGCTGTGGACCAGCTAAAGGTGTGCATTTGAAGTGAGAGACTGATGATATTAAAACCCTCGTGTGGCACTTTTACTGAAAAGTAAAGGGCTTTTACTCAAGTTGTTTTAAGTCACTTTAGGATTAAAGGGAGGCAGGGTGAATTAAAGCTGCTTTTACCAGTTAAAAAGCATTCAAGAAAGGATATGGTGTAGTTTAGCTAAACCAGTTAAGGGAGATAAACTTCTCAGAGCTTCACTTGGCAAACTCTGAAAACCCCTGCTGATTGCAATCCAAGGTTTTAGTTCTTTTTATGCATGTCAGTCTGTGATTATTTTTTTTTTTAAATGAATGAAGGTGCCCAGTAGAGATAGACCATAGGCCATTTCTGGTACCATTCCTCATGTTTAGCTGCTTTTGCTGAGAACAGATAGAATCTGGAGTTCAACAGACGTACGGTGCCATAACTGCACTGACTTGACAAGAACTATGCCAGCGCTTCACCCCACTGCAGAGCAGATGGGGCCCCGGAGATCGCATCTCACCCTCACCTTCCCCTTTCCTCCAAAGCTTTGCACTGGTCAGACACTCCATCTGGACACAGCTCGGGTGCGTGTCATGGCCATTCCCCTCCCTGCCCAGGGGCTCACCAGCACACGGAGTGTGGCAGTGTCACGGACCAGGGTGCAGACAGCCCCGGAGAGCCCAGCCTGCTTGCAGCGCTGCACAAGACCTGGCTCCACGGTGATGGTCGCCACTGCTCGAGCTGCCCTGGCTTCAAATCCCACCACCGAGTACAGTCCCAGCACTACAAAGCTGTGAAGTGAACATGTTCCTCTAAAACTCTCTCTGCCAAGATTGCAGAGGACCGGTCACGCCGATAGTTCATTATAAAGCCCTAATATATATTTAATGACACCAAATTTTCTGCAATGCCAGTTGGTTTTTTAATAGCCTTAATAATAGCACATATTAGTAACATTATTACTTGCTTGTGTAACACTCTCCACCTTCACTGTGCTATGCCAGCAGTAACTAATGAATGCACATTCTAGGAAATTCATCCACCTGGAGCTGATTTCTCTGAGTAAAGCTTTAACTTCAGGGAAATGGGATGTGAACTCGGTGTGGGAGTGGGTATGAGAGAGATTTGGTGCTCTTTTGGAGTTACAGATCAGTTTCCAATTTCTGCTGATGCAGAAAACAGTTTAAAAATAGATAATTCCACCTGGGCCATTTGTGTGCCTGCTGCTCCAGACCCAGCCAAGAACAGCAGACCTGCTGCACAAGCCAAGCTGCCGAGAGGTAGGAATCCAAGATGGGGAGATGCCAATGTGCCATCTTTCAAACAGCCTTTTCCATCTATCCTCCATACGACAAAAAAAAAAATACCAGCAAGAACAGATGAAAAGAATGATATTACTGGGTTACTGTATCATTTTTGGGGTGTCTGATGAGAGCAGCTCACCAGCAGCCTCATATACGCAGACGTTGGGGAAAAGTAGAAAACCAGGCCTAAGATTATTTTAGGTTTATTGTTTGGCCTTGAACATTCTGCTTTATCCAAAATACCATGCAATCGTAGTCCTATTCTATCAAGTCAGCAAGATAAAGTGTTAGGTCTATAGTCAGCAGAAGCAAGAAGAAAGCTAAATTCTACAGCTTGCTGCTGAGATCGGCCCCAGCCCCTGAGCAAATGCTATAACCATTTACAGCAAATTCTATAAATGCTTTTGAGGCTGTTACTCAAACGATGGTTGTCAGCACCTCCAGTAGGAGCCCATACTCGGGCGATGCTGTGGGCCCCCAGTGGGGGCAGATGGTGGCCAGACTTGTGCTGAGCACTTGTTGAGGTTGAGTATTTGACTTTTGCTGTTTGTTTGCTGTATACTTGGTCCACACATTGAGCACCGATACCTCAACATCCTACACAGATCATCCTTCACTGGCATGGCCCTTCTTCCTCTGCCTGTTTAGGAATCTGGTTAGCACCAGAGAGCTGGTGCTACTTTTAGGCACACTGTTATGCTAAGTTAGACCTGTTTCGGCTCATAGCGGCTACCAGGATGACGTGTGTGGGATATCAGTTTGCCACAGTCACCCAGGCTCCTTCCTTTGTCTCCGTGTTGATAGTCAATCCTTTGCCTTTCCCTACCCATCTGCTGAGAGGAACGATCCCAGCGCACAAGTCCCTTATGGCTGTGTTCCCATTTCTCCCCCTTTCACGTCCTCCCCCCCTCCTTGCCCCAAAAGCATGTGAGGCCACAGCAGCTGCTTTGAGCAGAACCTGTAACTGCTACCTGGGCAGCCACTAAAAACATTGAGACAATTTTCTTTGCAAAAATTCCACCAGAAAAGCCAGGGACTGAACTGGCAGTTGAATGCTATTTTTCACACACCGACTGAAAGTTTTTCCTATTGATTGGCAATTAGCCTGTTCTAAAAGACTCAGGGTCAAATTCCCAGCTGGTGTAAATCAGAGAAGTCCCACTGAAGTCTCTGATTTATTTTCCAAATTGTTTAAAAATTCAGCAGGAGCGTTAAACTGCAATGTTATACATCAAACAGCTGGCTAAAATTCAGAAAGACAGCACATTTTCTGTAATGCTCTTTGACATTAAGTGTTCCTTATGGACCAGATATAATCAATACAAGTGATAGAGCAAACATTCTGAAGGTTTAAAAAAAAATAATAAAAAACACTCAAACAAAAAGCTGTGGACCTCATCAACATAAATTTTAGGAATAATAGTCAAAATGTGGAACCAAATTTTTCATTTTGAGCCTTTATAGATGTGTGTTAGTTATCATAATGAATCAAAATTAGATTTTAAGAGTCTTGCACTTCTCTTGGATGGGAGTTTGCCACTCTTGTCAAAGTGACTGGAAGGATGTTGCTAGCTCTCGGTGGGAGTGGACTGCATCCCTTGTGAAGCCCAATTCCCCAGCAGGTGTGCATATCGCCTCTGTGCGTAGCACAGTTGTTGCATTTTTGTTTCCATTCTCTTTTCAGTTCTGCTTCTCAAAACATTCAACACGTTTCTGTCCCAGGCAAATGTTCTAATCAAACTAACATCCTGGGAACTGATCAGCCTTGGGAGAACTAGGGTGGCGAAGGAAGGCGAGGGAAGGTCCAGAATCTGCCTTTTCTCTGGTAACAGACAAAGTCTTTGTCTTGGGAGATAAACAAAATTTGCCTGGACTTGTTTCATAACTTCTGGGAAGTCTAATGTCTGCCTGCCTCTAACATCTATATATTTTAGGGAACTTTCGTAAACGTGGTAGTTCTGACTGCAATTTTTCCTAGGTTTCCTTCAGTTGCCTAACGAAGCAGAACTGGTTTGGGGCTGCTGCCCTTCAGTGTACGCATCTTATTTCCGGACAGAAGTGCAGCCATACTAAGTTTTCTCCATCTGCTCCGCAATGTTGTGCAAGCAAGATAAGATCATGATATAGACTGGTGATATTTCATTGTACCAGCCAGAACCTCTAATAATCATTTAGTTAAAGGCAAGACCAGGCTGTAAATTATACATTTTCTTTTATCCTGTGTTCATTTAAAACATAACCAAGGCCTTTTCTGACTTTAATAGAATCAGATCCTTTTTTATATTTCAAGTACAATAAATCGCAATGCAGAATATAAAAACGTATGAGGAAATGTGTGTTATTAAAATAAAAGCAGTACACTCAGAAAGTGGAGAAAAGGATTTTACTGCTTACACAAACACCCACTTCTTCCCTCCCAGGAGTTAGTTACAAGTAAATCTTTTGTATTCGTGTTGCCTTAACTGAATGCTAGTTAAGTCTGTGTTGCTTTCTAATAAAGAATGATTTTCTTGGTAGCAGAGGCGTGTAGTAGTCTTTATTTCAGAAATCCAGGCTTTTAAACTAAGGACTTTTCCCTAAATGCTCCGCTGCCATCCCTCCTCCCTCTCTGGGAGAAACAAGCCAGCATCCCGTTTGTTTAACATCGATGGCTCTGATAGATGCAGTGATGACTGGGAAAGCCTTCGTCTGCAGTACTGTGATCATTTCAACAACCCGTACCTGAAGATTTGGAGAAAGGCTAGGCTTTTCTTTGCTGAAGAGCAAACTCCCCACCCAGCAGGAAACTGGAGAGCTGCTCCAGCTCTAAACAAATATTCGGAGAATCAGTGCTCAAGCTTTCGCCGACCACATCCAGTGAGGGTTAAAGAAAGAGCCACGTTTTCCACAGTCACATTTAAGGTGTAACTGCAGCCAGTCCAGGCAGATTTCAACGCAATCTTTCTTGTCTGCAGAGAGAGAATCCTTACAGAAACATGGATTTCAGGAAGAGCTAATAAGCTCCAGCTTTCAAGAATTACTGTTGACCCAGCATCCTAGCAGAAAATAGATTCATTGCCATCATTAAGACATACGGTTTTACTATCCTTGGAATAGCAGAGTGTTGGCTTCCTGTTCGGAAGGCTTACCTTTACTTTATAGAGAGGCATGGGCTGAACTACAAATCTTGTTTGAATAAGGATCTGAAACATCTTTTTGGGTAGGATGGTGGTGTGACACTTCTGTCAAGACAAGGAAAGAATTTTAATCCGAATCTCCTGCCACGTGTGGTAATAGGTGATTATCAGCTGTTTTCATTCATACTGCCTTTCTCCTTTCCCACTTTCTCAAAGCATGCTTGTAGGCAAAACACATACACAAATTCTTTTCTTTTTTTTTTTTTCCGTCTTAAGATAGGCCTGTTCAGAAAATCCTGGATTAAAGTGGGAGCCCGGTACAAAATTCAGGTACTAATTCAGCAGGTTGGGGTTCAAGATAAATTAAGATTTAAATGTAATTTTGTGATTTTCAGAAAATGTCATAGCTCAGACTTCCACCAGTGGAGCACAAGGTGGAAGTAAATGCAAAAGGATACAAGAGATCTGTAATTTGTTCCACTTTCTTAATACAGTGACAGTGGTGGTTAAATTATTCAATATAAACATAAAAAAAATCTGTTATAACTGAGAGTACTAGGGCTTGGATAGGTAGTTACTCTTTAAATCCCTCTACATGAAAATAAGAATCATAGAAACAAACTCCTAACTATTAATCTGACTCGTTAAGTGTACTTAGGAGCCCTATTCCCATCAATTTCAATACAGAATACAATTAAAAATGAATGTGCAATGCAATCTGTACAGTGTTTAAAATGCTGTATTTAACAGTTATTGCTGAGTTTAACCATCATTTCAGGGAGTCGGGCACCTGAATTATGCCAAGGCAGATCTATTTTGCACTTGACTGTCAAACTGATTTGCAGCAAAGCCCCAGCCTGGGATTAAGATCAACATCCAGACATCTGGAACTGGTTGAATGATAAAGAAAAAAATCCTGTCTGTAAGATCAAGCAGCAGAAATGGGCAAGAAGGTGCAGCATTACCCTTCAGCTGCCTCCAGGCTAATGGGAGGAAAAGAGTTTAGTACTGAATAAGTTAGGATGACTGGGACAAGGGCTGCCTACACCAGATCAGAATTCCAGAATTTGAAACACTAACTTAACCTTGCTGTCACTTGGATCCGTACCTCCTCACTGGCTATGCATCCAGATGGGGTTTGCCTGATTGGATCTAGATGAAGGAACAAGGCCATGAATTTTACAGCCACTTCACAGTATGACTGCAACCAGGTGCCAGCTTCAAGCATCTTTGTCCTTTGCCAGAATGACAGTAAATAGAAGCAAAAAGAGAAGATATCTTTGTCAACATAAAGCCAGTGGGAAAATGTGGTACAACATGTCAATGCCAGAGAATTACTACAAATGGAAGTTCCAAATAACATGAAATTCAGAATTAGTATCAGATTCCCCATTTCAAAGAGACTCATAGCAGAGCCTAGGAGGGTCATCAGCAGGTAATAATGTTAGAGCGGTTTTCCTTATATCCTGTTCTCATTCACAACTGCAACCCATTTCAATAACCTTGAGTGCCTCTGTTAAAAGACTAGACGTGCTGAAAATTGTACACGGTTTCGATTATTCGTGAGATACCCGCAGATTTTTAGCTGATGTGTGTTAGTCTTTTGGCTAGGTGAAGGAACATTTAAGGTTATTCTCGTTCCTTATACTAATAAATATTGTTAAATTTCCAAATCACATAGAATATTTATTGGTTATCTAAATGCTTAGTAGCTTATCAAAACCTTTAACAACTTAGATAATAAGCTCTTTTAGATGTTTTTTGGTATCTTTTGTGTTTAGGTGCCTACACAAGCTTCTTCAAAACTTCTTTTTTCTGATCTATTTTAGGAATGTTCTAGCATGGAACAAGAAGGACATGGACCTGTTGGAGCAGGTCCAGAGGAGGGCCATGAAGATGAACCAAGGGCTGAAGCACCTCTTCTATGAAGACAGGCTGAGAGAGCTGAGGTTGTTCAGCCTGGAGAAGAGAAGGCTCAGGGGAGACCTTATAGCAGCCCTCCAGTACCTGAAGGGGACCTACAAGAAAGCTGGGGAGAGGCTGTTTGCAAGGGCATGTAGCGATAGGATGAGGGGCAATGGTTTTAAACTAGAGCAGGGTGGGTTTAGATTAGACATTAGGGCGAAGTTCTTTACGATGAGGGTGGTGAGACACTGGAACAGGTTGCCCAGAGAGGTGGTGGAGGCCCCACCCCTGGAGACATTCAAGGCCAGGCTTGATGAGGCTCTGAGCAACCTGATCTAGTTGAAGATGTCCCTGCTTACTGCAGGGGGGTTGGACTAGATGACCCTTAAAGGTGCCTTCCAACCCAACACATTCCATGATTCTATGGAAGAGGCACATATCAAGGTCTTGAGACCCTTGTGGTGTAATTCCCTGGGAGGAACCCCAGCTCGATGCAAGGCCTGTTGAAACCAAGGGAAGCTTGCCCTTGACTTCATATGACTTTGGGTCAAACCACCAAAAGCCCTGACTAAAATATTTCTGTGCTTATCATCTGTCCTTTGATTTCTATTTTAATATATTATTATTTTCACATGAGACTAAGAAATGTTTAGCCTCAAAAAACACGAAAGGAAGAATCACAATTTGTACTATAATAAGAGAAAGTATGTTTATTATACTTAAAAGCATCCATTCTCATGGATGTACAGAGATTAGTTAATTTTATCACTGCCATTTAGTAAGTATAACAACATAAATGGAATTTTAATCCTCTGCAGGGAAAAAAGCCTACAGCTAGAATAATTTTTCCCACTGTCAGTTTTATTATGACATGCTGCATTATGTTCTACATACCACGTGCAACAGTTTTAACCATGCAGCTGCTGAGAGCCCAGCTGCCGATTTTCAAGCCTGATTAGATGTCTAACGCCTGCTGAAATCTGTAAAATAATTCAGTCACCATCATGCTCAGTTTTGGCATGCCTAAATCTTAAGGATATAGACACCGAGAGGAACCCACAGTCTGAAGTTTCAGCAGTTTGACAGGATGCTCTATGACAGTTGGATCCCGGGAAAGAAATTTGCAAATGCCAACACATCAGTCGAGGATCACGAAACACAGACAATAGGAAACACAAAGAGAAGAAAACAGAAATCCAAAGAGTTACGAAACTGGAAATCAGAAATGCTCCTCACAGGAGAACAGAAGAGAGAGATGGTTTGATCTTAGAGGTGCAGCTGATACAAATTTATACCAGATCTCACACAGCCTGCCTGTCCAGCCTCCAAAGCAGGGGGATGCTAGCAGAGGAGTCAGAAGGAGCACCTGGTTCAGCTTTCCCCGTGAGAAGGCTCTGCACGTGGGGTACCCTGCTGTGGGGGGTAACCTGCTGTGGTCAGGGAAGGATCTCCTCACTGTACCATCCTGCAGTGATCACTGTCACGCTGCAGATCTTGGCTACTTGAACCTCACAAAATCATCTGGCCTGCCAATGCTCTTGAGAGAGAGAGAGAGATTGAAACTTGATAGATACTCCTGAAATATCTGAAGGCCCAGTTTCATTGTACTGGCCTGCGCTTTGCTGTTTGCCTGGATTTTGAGGTCTTTCTCTGAATGCAGAATGGCAGGAAAGCAGTTGAAAAAAATTATTAGAGTCACTGCAAAAAAAAAAAACAAACAACCCTCTGTCTCTCAATGGAAGGAAGCGATATGACAGAGCTGATTTGTGCTTTGGTAAGTAGGCATTGCACCTCTGCCTAAAGAAGAAATGTGGCCTAGGTCCAAACCAAGGCTTACGTACCTGGATTGAAACTGAGGTGACATATAGGGCCCTCCGACCAAACCTGCCACCTCCAACAACATCTGCCCAAGGGCTACTTACCCCAAAAACAGCTAAACCCCACCGCACCTGAAGTGGTCCTCAGGAGCTGCCCTCCCTCCTAATGGGTTAGTTTCTGATTTAGTTGTCCCACTTCAATGGATATATTGGGTGGGAGAAATCTGGGCCTGCATACCTGGATGCATGTTTGGATACCAAGGAACATCACAACATTTGTATAAGATGCATTAACATATTACAGACAGTTGCTAATTTGACACAGTCACAGAAGAGTTTGAAATATGATTTTATAAAACGCTGGTTCTCTTTCCCATTGTTTAGTTACTATAAGCAGTAAGATGTGACCTTAACGAAGATAGCCAGAAGACTCAAAACTAACACCTAATTCAATGCTGATCAGAAAACAGTAAGAGACATTTTCTTTCCTATTAGCACGTACGTTGGTCCTGCAGCACAAGCAGAATGTCAAATGAATCATTTTTACACATTTCCCTTGAAAAATCTACCACAATCACCACTTGGATTTTAACAAACTGCATTTTTCTGAGAAAGTCATTCCATCAAAAAAAAAAATCAACCAAAATATCTCTAATTTGCTTCACTATAAAAATATGCTTTGGAAATGTTTAGTGGCTCTCCTGCATTTATTTTTTGAAAGAAATAGCCTGAATTTCATTTTTTTTTCTTTTAAAGAAAGATTGTTCTAAACTTAATTTATTTCTTATTGTCTGGCTGTGGTTTAGTCCCAGTCTCCCGTAACTTAAATGGAATTTAAAATATTTCTTTCTACAATGGAATTATGTCAAAAAAATTAATGAGAGTTTTTCTCTATTAATAGAGCTTCTCTACGAACTCTATTAACATCGTGTTTGTTCACCTTACAATCGTTTGTTTAACATAGTTATTATGGCAATAACTCACTGAGGTTAGATATGAGGATAAGGGCGTATGTTTGAAGAATGAAAAGCTGCGAAGAGGTGCAAAATCACAAAGGTCTAAGCCTGATGGGATCCTTAAGGTTCTGAGACAAAAGGAGTAATGGAGGCCAGTGGGAGTTGGATGGTATGTTTCAAACGTTTGCCTGGGTCAAATAGAAAAAAGCGGGGAACTCAGCATAGGTCTCATATATCCCTTATTTGTTTTATGGCTGTTTCTCTATTCTTTTTCCAGTTACAGAGATTCTAATATAAAGACACAATTATTTCACATATATATTTTATGCGTGCATCTTTTAGTGCATATTTTTAATAACCAGATGGTTTGTAATTGTTTCATTCAAGTAAATTCTCTTTCAGGAATACTTAACCTCTGGGAAGCTGGGAAGCTGAGAAGCTGGAGGTTCACAGAGTGCCCTGGAGACACGCCAGGTACGCTTTCTGCGCATGGTCACCTCTAGAAGACATTCTTCTCCCTGCTGACAGGAAGTAGAGCCCTGGGAGCTTTCCACCCTCTCCAGAGGACGGATCTTACAATAGCAGTTGGGACACAAATAATTTTCTTGTCAAAGATGATAAACATGCTGATCCTTGTTGATTACACCGTGGGTTGCTTTCATTAGCTTTAAATTTAAAAGTCGTTGGATTATTGTCATAGATTCAGGATGGATGTAGACCTGGCTGAGATGGAGCTCCTGCTCCCAGCACCACTTATTAATTATATTTTAAATAGTCATGGCATTAAAAAAAAACACAGGAAGACCCTTTGTTATTGGGCTAGAATATATACATTCCTTCTCAGTAAATATACTAATCAACAGAGTGTGGCTTGTCCTTTTTCTTCCTGATCTCCTGTCTCTTTCATTCCTTTCTACCTTGTGGAGGGCTCAAAGTATGAACACCTCCACCATGTGGGACATGAAAGAACAAAACATGGACTTGAATTCACTGAAATAGAAAAGAAACTAGAAAGCTCCCCTCATCTTTTGTTTTATGGGAGGATGGTCTCTCCAGTATGCTATCAAATAAGAGGCAGATATGGGTAGACTCCTCCTCTCTTTACAAAGGGAAAAAGTGAACCTTGTGCTATTTTTTTCCAGTAGTAGCAGGCTTCTGCCATCCTGGTTGTGGCTGTCAGCTGGGCAGAAACCTGGCTTCTAGCCTCCTAAACAGTCTAATCTCAGGAGATGGGATTGAGGGCCAGACATATTCCTATGATCTGTCTTCAAGGTGCCCCACTCTCTCCATGCCTTATTAAGCCTCAGGGCACAGCTGCAGGGTGTGGATTACATCTGGGACCATGACATTCCAGTCCCCAGCTGCAGAGCGTGTGAGACTTTTTGTCGGATCCACTCTACCATCCCTCTCAACTGACTGAAACCAGCCCTTTGACTAAGCAGTAGTTAGAGAAGACGCATCAAAGGCAAAGGAAGCAGGCAGGTCACTGCAAATCTTCTGGGTGAGACAGAGTCTGCAGAGCTCCCTGAACGGTCATCAGCAACTTTAACTTCCCCACAGTCAGTTCCTTCATAGCCCTGCTAACAGTGGCAGACAAATGTCTCTGCCGTTATTTCCAGATCTTCATTTGATGCTTTTCCTCTCACAATAAATCCTTGGTCCTCCAAGGCATCTATCCTGCAGCAATTATGATTCAAATGTAGATATGTTGAGGCTCTCCAGGTTCTTCACACACATCATCCATTGTCCTGACAAAGATGCCCGATGCACGCCTCAGCTGCTGCTGTGACATTGATAATGTAGGGCCCGAATTCAGAACCAACACATTTTTGCACTTCTGCGCAGTTGCTCTGTAAATGGTAGAAAAGAAATTTTAGCTGATGTGAAACTCACCACTCTGTTTTTTCCTTTTACATTCTGAAAAATATGCAATATGTAAGCAGCCTGCATTAATGAATTTATTCAGGGTAACTTAAATTTGACTTATTTAAAGGATTATTAGGAAGTTTTATACAGAAAATACAACCTAATTGAGGTGCAAAGGGCTTTAGCAACTTGCACTCCCCAGAAAACACTAGAATCTGTAAATCTACAAAGAAACCATAATGTATGCTAGAAACACTGGTGACAGCAGCGTGGCTATGTGGCACGACTGTGGGGGTCTGGAGCTGATGGAGGTGCTCCAGGGGCTTGCCTTTGTCACTTGACCAAGTTGAAAGGAAGTTCACCCTCTTACTCACATTGACTCTGACAGAAACCATGGCCGAATATTTACAAAAATTGGCTGAAGTAATTGAATTTGCTGAGGACAATTGAACACTTATTTTCAGCCATTCATTCTCATGCTGGCTGGGTTTTCTATACTATCTGCCAGGAGAAAAGCAGCCCAGAACACCCATTTCACACAGCTTGACAAAGTCTTTTCTCATGACAAAGTTTGATGTGTGGCTGTCTGAAAGCTCCAGGACGTGACGGAGCCTCAGAAATCACTCTTTGATTTAATGTGGCTAGGTCTGATACCACGTAATACAAAGCCTCTCCATCAGATTCCACCAGCGTGCTTCATTTTACTTGCCCACACAGAGGCACAAATAGAGTTCCCATAACCTGACAAATTGCTGGGCACCACTGGCACACCTAATCTGGTCTGACTGATGTGCTAATCAGGCTCTAAATGATTTCCTAGTGTTTTATCCAGCTGGAAAGGAATCTGACCAGGATGATAACTATTGAGGAACTGTCTTGCAAAATGCCTGGTATTAGCCATTGACTTCCTTCCCTGCCACTGGTTGCCTGTGAGCCTCACAAGACCTTGTTGAGCCAGGAAGAATTTACCACGTTCCGTGGTCATCCTGACTGGGGGACAGCAAAGGCTGGTTAAGCAGTCAGCTTCGTGGTACCAACTACTCAGAACTGGTGCAGTTAGACAGTGTCTACTAATAGGGTAAAATGAGGGTCTCACATATCGCATTTAAATCAGGCACAGGCTTACCTCTGAAAAAGTTAAATTCATATCTCACCAAATAACAATGCCTGCAGCTCCCAGGGCGCACTCTCTATTAGTATTTATAAGATCTTGGTACAGTGAAAAGAGTAAAGATATCACTGTCAGGCTAATTCAGCATTTCACAGCCTTCCTAAAGTAATCCAATTGTTTGTTGTGTGTCTGTCCCTCAGACTACATTTTCTTTTCATTCTAGTCCCTGTGAACTATATTTTATTGTGGCTAAAGGTTTGCTGTCTAGACTACAAAGATTATTAGACAAAAGTTGCAAACTTAGGTACTGCCTGAGATGTTGGTACCAAGCAAGTGAACAAACACTGGGAAAAAAATTCATTTTAATTTACTTTCATGCAGAATTTAATTATAATTATTTGATATCTCATCAATTAGTAGAAGCAACCGAAATCTTTTCATTGAAGTGGGACTTTTAACATGAGAATTCCCCAAAGCATTCCCTCAGTTCTGTTTTTGCTGATAAGGGGAAGGAGGGAGCCATTGTGCTATGTCAATCAGCCGTTTTCCACTCCCTCTCCAATTTGAAAACTGTGATTCCAAAGGCATGCATTGTTCTTGCTGCTTTCCCTAGGAGCTCACTCAGGTTCTTATAAAAACCTTAGAAAAAGTGACTGTAAATAGGCACACACTATAGGAGGGAGAATGTGGGCACTGTGCAACTTTAAATGAAAGGGAAAACGCCACTCTTGGCAAATCTTCAATTTCCATTTTCGTGCTCTTTCTAAGTTTGTTTCAGAGAGATGTCTTTCACTGTACCTTTTCCTCATATCACAGGCTGTAAGGATGTAAGAGCTGGGATGTGGTGCTCAGATGTTTACCCTTAATTTGAACAGTGATTAAGGGTCAACAACAAGTGACTTACAATGCCACAAGCACTGAAGGTGAAAGGCCACTGATGTGCAAGTGACTCCCTAGACAACATCATTGATTTAAGGGGGATTGAAGGCCACAGCACATCAAGAATCAAAGTAGAAAAACTTGACAGGAATTAGTTGACTGAAGGGGAAAAGAGGCAGAAACTGGGCATAAAATGGCACAGGGGATGAACACCAGCCTGCGGCAGTTATTGATGTCTGTCTGTCCTCTTCTTGCAAAGCTAGGGAAGGGCAAGCTGGATAAAACCACCAAAGCAGTGTCTGCGCCTCCTTTAATGCCTAAGAATAGGCTTAGCCTTCAAGATGGAGAGAAGCACAGTGTTTTACTGGGAAGTGTGGTGGAGATGGCAGTGCTAGGTGAGCAGCAGGACCTAATAGGAGAGGGAGTTAATGCTCCTTCCCAGACAGGAAAGGACTTCAGACTCTGCACTGGGCTGAAAGACTGAACATAGCCTTCAAGAAGTGAATACAGCTCACTTGCTAAACTCTGAAACACAGAAATTGGGACCTGCTGGTACTGCAGTCACTGTCTATAGGGGAGAAGGAAGCCGGAGCTGTGACAGGTGGGTTATGAGGCCTTTTCACAGGAAACCTATTGTCTTCAGGTCCTGGGAGGATGTCCAGAATCACATAAAGAAGGACTAGGGTAAGGCACTTATCTTGAAAATACTTGTGTGTGTATTCAGCTGATGTGAGCAGTACTCCTTGATTCTGGTGCACCATTTGCCTGCTCCAAGGTAGGTATGGGACTAAATTAAATGTTTTTGAGATGTAGGCATGCAGAAAGACTGCTGGTTTCAATTTCCCATTCTGATGTAACACTGAGCAAGTTGTTAACATCTCTGCCTCAGTTTCCCTTCTATAAAAGGGGCAGCTATCTGGGGATTAGTTAGCAATTGCATACCTGAGCAGAAGAAAGTACCTCTGGGAGGATTAATATATTAACTGCCTCCTACGTACTACATCAAATGGCTGAAATCCTTTTAATCCATTCAAATGCATGTTTGAGTATAGCATAGTGATGAATTAAAGCAAAAAAATAGGTATTTGAGGCTGCATTTTTTTCTTCAGAACACTGAGCTCTTTAAAGCATGTGGACAATTACCATGAACCAGAAGAGCTGGCACAAGTAGGAGGATTTCCATTCTGATGCACCATCTGCAAGAATGGTTAAAGCATAAATGCAGCCCACATTGTTCCAGGAACAGCGTACCATAGAGAGAAATAATAAAGGTTCATCTCTATAACCTAGTCAAGGATACACAAATATGGGCAAAGCATAACCGTATGTTGTCATGGAGGTAATACTTGTGGATTCACTCACCCTAAACTGTGAAAAATGCAAAATGTTTTGGCTATTTTCAAGGGATTTCTTAATGCCAATGGAAGGATATAGGGCTGCAATGCTATCCCAAAGCCAGGAAAGTTCATTGTTCCTTAAAACTTCACTTTTTGGGCAGGAACCAGTGTAGTTCTGATCACGGAAACTGTAATTGTGACAGTTAGGGTATAAATAGCATCCCCACAGGACCTTTGGTCTGCTTTTCATTCCTAAGGCAATTGTTTCCTTCATAACAGCTTTTGCACTGTCTTCAAAGGAAAATCTGGCTAAATGTTCAACATCATTTGCTGAAATATTCCCTTCCATTTCAGTTTTGAGTTTCCTGGATGTTCTTCTGTAGACATCTTTTGCGTCCCAGTTGCAGGCCCACTGAGGTCTTCAGTGCTCCCAGTCTATGGCAGCTAATCCATTAAATCCTTAGCTGGGATGTGACAGTTAACGTCACGGTCCACTTTTTCCAGATGAGTTTGCAAACGGAAGTTGTGGGGTAGGCCACCATTAACAGGGACTTCCCGTGATGTGTACCAAGGATAATAGCCGACCCTATTAAAATAAAATATGGTCATGTTCTGCCCTCTTGCTTTAGCTAATGGGCTTCCAATTATACGGAACATTTCCAAGTTCAGTACAACATCATACCTCAGGGATCAGAGGTCTGTCAGGTGGTTATGAAAGTCTTCCTCTCCCAAACCAGTGGTCGGGCTGGTTTCATAGCAAGGGAAGTCCAGATGAGTGCTATGCACAGCCATGCCAGGGGCTGGAAGGTGAATCATTGTAATGGTAACCCATTTTCAGGCAGTATTTTCGTGACTTAAGCGATAACATTAGACAGATCTCCCAGTTTGTCTGTAGAATATAACAGAAGAGGCATCAGTACTTATTCCATATATAGCTATATGAATTGGTATCAGTCACTTCTAAAGTATCTACCATGCTAACACTAAAGAAAAAAAGTAGGTGCAATCTAATTCAAATAAAGGGGCAGATTCCCAGCTGAAGGAAATCAGCGTAGGTCTGTGGAAGTCAGTGCACCCCCAGTTGCTTGTCTCATCAATCCAGGTCTTATTAAAATCACCGAGGATGTTGCCATCACTTCAGTGGGCCCCAGGATGTCTCAGTGGCTGTGGCTGTTGCAGCTGGAAAGGTTGATGAAGAAATAGTTTCCTTATTCTTCAAGATCTCTCAGTAATGACAAAGGTAACTATAAAATCAAACCTTGGCTTTTATCACCATCTTCACAGCTTTGTGAACATCCCTGACCTGTCTAGTACAGTGCTAGCCAGAGATACTCCAAACAGCTCCAAACAAGCATACATATTTCACTGCCATCGTGCAGTACCATAAAGGGATACAAGTTCAAACCCCTGACAGCTATAAAGCAGATACATGAATGCTTGCTCTGAGCTATTTATTAGCCTGGCTGCTCTATCACATGGAGCTAGCGCCTTCCAGACCAGCTATGGTAGCTCCGCACAGCGCTGCATTGTGCAACGTGGACTTTGATGCTAAGGCCTGTGGCCAGTGCTACAAGCAGAATCATTAGTCACAAGGTCCCTGCTGATTGTGTGTGTATTAAGCAGAAAAGAAACTAGATATACTGCAAAAACCTAGATACTTATATGTAAGAGAGGAGTGTCTTATCCACCCTCCAACTCTAGGCTCCCCACTGCATTCAAAACCCTAGGGAAATCCCATACAGCCCTCAGGGATGATCACGGATTTGTATTTGAGTCCTATTTGTCCTTCTTCCTCAGTCCCTGCCTACCTGCTTATCTGTCCTGGGATTGTGACCTGCTGGAGGTGAGAATCATGGGTTTCATATGGGCAGCCACATTGTTACATATACTAATGCGTACAGCTCATTTATGTTATCCTTCCTTTACCTCCAAACAGAAAAACAACCAGTCATAGCTGTGTACCTGGGGTACTTTTCTGGACCTCCCCACTCCTCCATTTCTTTGTTATTTCAGGGTATGACTAGCATGACCTAATTTCAGGTACCTGCAGCAAAAATATCAACATCCAAGGTAGCCAGACTAGGTACTTTTAATAAGCCATGGATGCTTTTAGGATACAGTCATCCGACAGTGTGAGACATCAGAGCGCTCTGAAGTGTCCAAGATGTGCCTGTTCCTCCAGCAGACCAGGCAGGCAGTCTGCAGGACCAATGTGGTATGGTGTAGACACTGCAGAACTCAATGTTTCAACAGAGAAATCTCACCGCATGAGACTCACAACACTTTGTGTTTAGTGAAGAGGAGGCCCGGGTTTTCAAAGCCACTATCCACATATCCACAAATGCCATATTGACATTAATGGGCCTTTTGAAAAATGGTGCTAATGAAAATTAGCCCAATTTGCTGAGTATCTCTGAGAAAGCATATACCATACCAATAAATCAAACTTGGCAAAGCCACTCAGGGCTTGTCAGCATTAGAGGCCAAACTGAAGTTTCTTGCTAGAAGGACGTATGGCTGAAGCCGGAAGATGGTGGTCTTGCTCTTGTGAGGAGACAACCAACCAAAGGACCAGCTTTAGTCAGGCTTGCTGCCCCATCTCCCCCAGAGTGATGGAGAAAAGGGACAGGGGACTCCTGCCAGCCCAACAGCTTTTACCAACCCCTGCCTGGAACCAGCATGGGCTTTCCAGGAAGGCTGCAGGGAGGCCAGCGGTGCCCAGCAGTTCACTCGGCTTCGCCTACAACCAACTGGGAAATACGGAGACCTTGCTGTGCTGGAGCACCGTCGCTGAGCACTGCTCTTGCAGTTCACAGAGAATCAGAGCTGTAAGAAAATCCTGCCAGAGGGCAGCAAATCCCTACAATTTTTTTTTTTTTCAGGTTGCAGCCTGTGATTCTAAATTGCAGCATGTTGAGTTCACCCTGTGAGAGCTGTACCGCCATCCTGCCCCTCTCCTCCCACGCCTGTCACAGGGTGGGGAGGTGTCCCTAGCCGGGCTGGGCACATCCCTCGGGTGTTTTACCCCAGGTTTCAGGGAACGCTTCCCACGCAGGACCTGTGTCATTTGTGACAACGCACCAGCAGCCTGAGTGGCAGCCACCCGTGCCCTGGGGCATCTCGTGGCATCGCCCAGAGCCCCGCAAACCCTGGGGCAGGCAGGGCCGGGGCTGTCCAGCCAGGCTGCACCGCAAACCAGGGGGCTCGCCGGGGGCTGCTCTCCCTGGGGTCTGCCCACTGGTGGGAAGTGGGGAGACTCAGCGCTGCCCTGCGCTGGGGGTCATCATGTCCCTCCTCCAGCAGGGCTGGGGTGTAATTAGCCCTACACTTTACTGCGAGCTGGGTATAATGATTTGCTCCCCCAAGGCCCTCGGAGACGACACATGGGAAAGACAGTAACCTCAAGCTGCTGTTGCTGCTGCTGCTAACAATAATAATGATAGTAATAATAATAACAACAACAACAACATCAACGACAACAATAACAACAACAAAAATAATACCACTATAGGTTATTGAAGGCCGCAGGGAAGTGGCAGATCTCCCTGTCATGGGGGACCGTCCTGGTTTGAGCAACACAGGATTAATTTCTCATTCAGTAATTTTACTTTCAGTAAGGTCTCTTCTAATGCTAGGGAAAGCTGCATTTTTACAAGACCCTAGTGTCTGAATTTGTGAAAATATTTACTTTATAGCCAGCTATGGTATGTGGGTTTCAAGGTTTCAGTGTTTTTGAGCTCACCAGGTGCAGGAACGAGGAGGGGCAAGACCCAGGCACTTGACCCGAGCTGGTCAACAGGATTATTTCATAACATGAACGTCACATTCAATATAAATTAGAAAGTTTGCTGAAGAGTTTTTCTCTTCCTTGTTGGCTGTGATCCTGAGAACTCCTTGCCCCAGTGCCGGACCCCTGAGCCTTTCCCTTCCTCCTGAAGCCACAGTGCTTGCAGTGTCCCACATTTGCTGTCCCCTGCTGGGAGTGCACAGCGTCCTGCTGATAGAATGGGCTGAGTATAATCCTTGTATATTTTAGATTGGTATTGGGATCAATATTTGTTCTTTAGTATTATTAATGTTAATTATTTAGTATTATTCTATTAAATCTGTTTATACTTCAGCTCTCAAGTTTCCTTCTTTTTTGCCAGTTCCCCTTCCCGTGTGCAGAGAGGTTATTGGGTGTTAGAATAATTGTCTAAACTGCAATGGACTGCTGTGGGTTCTTCAAACAATAACAGGAACTTAACACAGAAAGATATTTGTAGATGCTCTGTTATTAAGGAGGAAACAGTTGGCATTTTATATTCTGTGTGAGGGCAAATCACTGAGGTTTACTGACTTACGATTTTATTCCATTTGATGCATTTAGCCATCACACAAGCATGCACATACTCCAGCTGGGAGCAGGCTCTGAAGTCACTCGTTTGCAGCATGCAGAAAGGATGTCCTGTGCCCAAGCTCTGATCAGTATTTTCCCCTTTACCCAGGCTTTCCACGTTTTCTTCTATTTGTGCAGGATTACAACATGTTGAAAAGTTCTCTTCCTCTTTTTGCTAGGTATTTCCTGCATTTTTATCTGTCATAGCTGACAAACCCCAGGATGAATGTATCCAGTTATACCCCTTCTGCTAATTATAGTTTAATCTGTAAACCAAGGCAACAGGGAGGCAGCCCATCTTGGTGACCAGCTGACAGTGGGCAGCAATTCCCAACAGAGAGAAAGTAGAAACTGTATGTCTTTATAAGACAGCAAACAGCTCTAAGACTAAGCAAAATCAGCTTAAAACAGGGAGTTCTGAATTGAATAGATAGAGAGAGTACTTGAACCAGATCGTAGGATACTGCTGAAAAAAAATAGCTGGCTAAATGATAAGAAAAAGACTAAGCATTCATCAGATTATACAAACCCTGTATCCCTCTCCCCAGTTAATCTAGAGCTGAGGAATGTACTTTCAAGCTTTGGCATTTATCTTGTAACAAAAATCCTCCTCCAGTGACATTACACTATTCATACCAAGGGATTAGAAAAATTGCAAATGATGAATAAATACAATGATCTTTTCTCCTTTCTGGTTAACGTTATTGCAACAACATGATGTTGACGCAGCACAACCCGGATGTTGTTTTAACCAGACTGTCTCAACAGGTAAGTCGATCCCCAAATACCCTTATCAAAGACGTGCATGGGTTTTGAAAGGAGAATTTTCACACCCACTGAGATGCAATAAAATCCCTGGATTTTTACAGAATAATCCTTTTGTTGACTTTCTATCAGCAAAGCTAAAGCTGATACGCTCAGAAGTCTGATGGGCTGGAACTAGGTTTTCCTGGTTGAAGTCATGCTGTCAGCAGCGAATCTTGCTCTCCGTGCCGGATCTGGGTTTGGAGGCAACATGCTTGGGGGCTGGTGACAGATGAGGTGACCCTGAGAGCCACAGAGATTGCAGCAGCCCCAGGGAGGAGTGTATGGCAGGATGCATCACTGCCACCTTCCCTCATATGGGTGGGGGCTTATTTGACCAGGGCATCCTTCAGTGATTTGCCTCAATAAGACTCAGCTGAGTATCTCTGCCATGTTAGTAAATTCAAGGGACGGAATATGCAGCATAATGAATAATAAAAATGGATCAGGACCTCACCTCACAATTATCTGACTGACCCGGTAACACTGATGGCTTATTATAGCTGAGATTCAACGGTGTACGAGAACTTGGGGCGGGGGGGACATCTATCGCCAACCATTGGCCAATTTGGCCAAAACCACAACACCCTTTAATACAGAGCTTCACTGATCCTGATGAAGGTGCTAGGAGTGCATGAGCTGCCAAGGGGCATTTTAGAGTGTTTCAAATTTAGGGCAGCGCACCCTCAAAATGCTACAAATTAAAGTATTAATCTGTTGCAGCAGAGCTATTTCCCACAGCACCCGTAAGGAATAAGTGGAATAAAACATCAAAAGCTATAGTTCAGTATTTTAACACACATATGGCAGGTTGGGAGGAAGGTACTTACAGCAATATTTTAGTAAAATTTAACTTATTATGGTGAAAGATTGGCACTGCTGGATGAAGGAGAGCAGATTTTAGCAGACGAGCCCCACATCTGTGTGGGTCTCATCAGGAAAGTCATCTGGCCTTTACTATCTCAGCTCCTTTTGCCACCATCGTGGCCTTTTTCATTGTGTACACAAGACCACTTGCATTCTGGACTCCTGAATATGGAAAATGAAGAAAATTGCTCGAGCGCCCTTATGTTATTTACTTCTCCTCCATGCTTCAGAGTTGTCTCTCATCTGTAGACAATTACACCTGACAGTTGTCCAGACTGGGAGATTAGACTCATGCTTAGTCCTAGCAAAAAGGCAGACGGTTTGATGGATTAAGTTAATGGCTCACTGAAACATCCATAAAATCAGTCTTTATGCTTAGCTTGTACTTTCCTGATGCTCTTGATGCCAGTGACTGGGTCATTTTCTGGCATACACGGAAACAATCACAAAGCTTCTTTGGCCTATGTGCAGCCTTGCAAGGTTCTCAGCACTCCATACCATGATTTTCCTCCTGTTTTAAGCCCAAATGTTTTCCAGTACGTCCCTTTTCCAAAGAGGGTAGTCTTTGCACTAGGAACTATATTTTGGATGCTTATACCATAGAATCAGCGTAATGGCTTGAATCCCCAAATAGGCTGAGTGGTCTGCATTGTTATCATATTGTCTTCATGTGACAGCATATTAAAAAATTATATGGATTACACTAAAGCAAGGAGATTCACATTCTTTGAGGGTACGTCAGCCTCAAAACATGAAGGCTGTGTTCAGGAGTTGACTTAAACTGACTCCCAGGTTTCCTGCCACACTGCTTGTTTATCTGCAGTTCAAAATGCCCCCACTGTGAAGAGACGCATTTGGGAGACGTGCTCAGAGGACCACAAGACAGCCTAGCCATCTGCCTGACTTCAGGCTGCGTTAGAAAAAAATGAGGGCCCATTTTAAGGCACCAGATCTGCTTGGGCTCTCCCTCTCCAGGGAGCTCCTGAGCATGTGGTGCATCCATGCGGCACGGACCAGATATGGGCTTCATGCCTTGTCATTACCACCCGCTTTTTCCTATACTTCTGAGGTTACTGAGAGAAAAGATCAAATATCAATTTAGTGTATATTTGCTCTTATTCCCCCTTGCCCTGTAAATGGTATTGAACTGAGTCTCTTAAGAAGTAGCTTTCCTCTCTGTCCACTTTCCTGATTCAATTGTATGGTAAATCCTAACTGAAAACTAAATACATGACGGTTGACGTTCTGAGCGTGTCCTTCTTGTAGAAATTAAACAAGAGGTTAACCCTGCACAGGAGGAAGGAGTTGCCTCTCCTCCCACTAACTTTCCTGGGAGTCCAGCAGAGTCACTTTGTGTTTGCACTGGGATAAGATTGTGCCCCCGCACTGCGCAGAACAAACACCCACACACACGCTGGGGTGATTACAGCTTGTGCCCAGCACCAGCAGATTTGGGTGACATTCCTTTCTTCCTACTCCTACAGAATAGCTGTAACACAACAACAAAAAAATGCATTTGATTTCCCACCACCACCAGCTGAGTGTTACATTAGAACTAAATGTTATTGTTGGAGGAAACACAACAATTCAGTGTTGTCAGTCTAAGGGATTATTGCAATTATTTTAAGCTGGGAGTCACGTAAACCTTGGTAAGCCTCGCGTATGGATGGAGACTTTGAACAAACCTAATGAGCCTCGGTCAGCAGCCGTGCCCCAGCGCAGCTTCCCCATGTAGCTCTCGTCAGCTGCCGTATGACCTGCTGCTTCCCTGGGAGCACAGAGGGAATATTTTCAGGAACTGCTGCTGACCGTCCTTGCGGCGGCTGGTGGGTGCTGAGAATTAATGGACTAATGCCAGCCTAAAAGGAAAAATCCAAGGGTGAACAAAGCAAACATTAATATTCCATGACGGCTTTTCAGCTACTGGAAATCAATAAAGATATACCGTCTTACATCAGATGAGGTTATGTCCCTTTAAGAGCAGAGAAATTACAACCAAATTAAATAGGAGATTGCATTGTGGAAAATCACAAATCAAGTGCTTTCTGTAAAAAATAAGGTAACTCTACCACTCAAATTAGCATCTTCACTCCAATCAGGTCTGTTTATTATTGTATTTTAATTCAAATATATTCAGAGCTGAGTATCGCTGCTAAGATATGAATGCAACAAGGGTGCTTACACATCATTGCCTCTTCTAAATCAAGGTGCATCAGTACCTGAATTCCCACGGAAGCCCAGGGAGAGCTTGTCTTCTTCCTCCCTACTTCTAGGTTTAGCAAAAATGTTATTTGTCCAAATTCCACAAAATAAAGTTTGATGCTGAGACTTAAGAAAAGAGTACTTGTCTGTGGAGCAGTACAAAGTTTCCGAAGGGCTACAGTTCATGCTTGCGTTAATTAACCCCATGCGATCAGCATCACTTACCATTGCAGGTACACAAGGAGTTTGTGGGATCTTTGTGCATGACTAGTTTCACCAAGCTTGAAGAAGCACCTTTGATAGAGAAGTGGAGTGGCTGCCTCCTGTCCCCCCCCAAGGCCAGTTGCATCTCCCCTGGGGGCAGTGCTGCCCCGTCCACGGGTCCCACTGTAGCACCCTGAGGGTGAGGCGGGGCAGGAGGAAGAGCAGCATCACTGGCAGGGCCTGTGCTCTCCCATAGAGGACTTGTTGGTTCTCCTCGCACCCGCGGAGCCAAGGCAGCCCAGCGCAGGGGAGGGGATACCTGGCACGAGCCTGTCTTAACATCCCCATTGGGAATACTGTGCAGAGGGAAAGCTGGATTCCCTGGGCTTTAAAATGCTCGTATTGAAGCTCACTTCCATTCCATATAGGGGGAGGCACGAGCAGCCGTACACGGGGGGCAAGGGTAAAAACATAAAGTGACCGTGTCAGCTTAAGAAAACCCAGCCGCCCTCTGTGTACACAACCTTCTGCCCATATTGCAGCCGAGGAGTAAGGCATCAGCCCCGTGGGGCATCCATAGGATACCTCCCTCCCTCCCTCCAATGGGACATACAGGGTGAGCGGACACACAGCCAAGGTAAGGAGCAACTTCAGTAAAGTGAAATCTAAATGCTTTTTGTTCTGCCCTGTAAACACAGCATCTGAAGGAGCAATATAAAAAATGCTCTTAATAATCTGCTGTCTAATTGACTGAGAAGGTTATTACTAGCACGGAAACAAGCATCATTTTTCCAAAGATTCCGTGAAATGTCAGGCCGCTTGGCTGTCTGAGGAGAAAAAGCAGGACTGATACTCTGGGCTGCTTTGCTTCTCACAGATATTGCAGAGCACCTTAAATAAAAGCCAGGAGAGTTGTTGCTGTAATGGAAAGATGAGAAAGGAGCTCTGACTCCCTCTGAGAAAACAAGCTGCCAGCGTGTTAAAATATCATCCTAGTCAAAAAAAAAAAAAATGCCTGAAGAGGCCACATTTATTGTTGAAATAGGAGCAGCCGCACGAGCGAAGTTTTAAATATTGTCCTTTGAAATGACAGAAGTCTGCTTATTTTTATCTTGTTAGATGCTGTTAGCTTCCTGTCTAAAGGCGGTTGCATAACAGACATAATCCGCACGGCCGCAGCGGCCATACGTGCCAAGCTATAGGGTTACACAGCTGCCACCGAGTTCCTGCCCACCAGGCAGAAAACAAAGCCTCATGCCCCGCGAAACCCTTCTGCTGCCTCTGGGTCAGACTTACAGACACGTGTACTGCAATATACACACGCACATGCGCATTCATATGCACATGTACATGTAGATATGTATGTATATTAACACACACACGCATCCCCTTGTGTTCTTATTGCAGCTTCAACAATGCATTCATTCAATTGGAAAAATACTACCTTGGAATTACTCTGGTGGCGTTAAACAAGGGATGAACTGGCATGTTGTAACTATTAAAAGCAGTAAAGTTAAAATCTGAAACGCACACTTACTTTGGGAAACTACTGAAAGAGCTCTCCCCTCACTTCTAGTGTGACCTCTAACTGCTCCTGGCTGCCGCGTGCTATGCTATGTGGAAAGCACGCGGTGACGTTGCTGGACAAAAACAATTCAGGGGCTTTAATCTCATTAAGCAGTATGTGACGTCATTGGTTTTCCTTGTGGTTTTTTTTGAAGGATCGGACTTTTGTCTCTGAGAAGCTGTACTGTTCCCAGCCAGTATCGTTCTTCGAAGTGTACAGAACTACCGTTTCCAACTTATTTTTAGAGTAACCTGTGTTTGCAAATACTCCCACCCTCCGAGTCTGGCCAGATTGTCAGGAAATTACTTTTCCTGAAACGTAAACAAAAAAGCAGTTGTGCTGCCACAGCATCTTAAGCGTATCAAAGATTCTTTGGCAAAAAACTTTCATATGTCTCCTTATTATGCATGACATGCAATTTTAATACGCTATCTACAACAAATGCTTTCAGTGAAAAACTGAGGTAATTTTTAATTTAAGCAACATTGTTTTATCTTAGCAAGGAGTTTTAACAGAAGAAATGTACACTTGGGTGTTTGTGCACAGTGTTACAAATCCAAACTGGTGTGAGATTTCACTCTGTTGGTTTTTTTCTCTGAGGGCAGTTAGCACTTCTTTTTTTATAGCAATATCATTCCCATTTTTACAAAGCCACTGACCCTGGCAGAGAACATTGCATTTGGAAAAAGCTGATGGAACACAAAAATGCCGGTATGATTATGTTCAGCCAGTGAGCCTTTCTCATCTTTTTTCACCTTAAAGACTCAAAAGAAGACTTCAGAAAGCATGTTACATATCCATGTTGCTGAGTTGGGCCACTCCAGGCGAGCTTTACCTGCCCTGCCCTTGGTATCTGGTGAGGCATTGAGGTCTGGGCTGGTCACTGCAAGGAGCCCTCAGCTTTGGGGGAGCCCAGCAGGCGCCCTGGCACTGTGGTACCCCCTATCCTTGGACCAATGTGCCTCCCGCTGTCCCCTGTGGAGGCACAGAGGAGGGCAGAGGCTGCCAGGTGCTGTCTCTCCTGCCACAGATGGGTTGGGTGAGGCAGGACCAATGCTGCCAACTACATACCAAGGCTGCTTACTCACCATGTATTGTCTTGAGTGGCAATACTCAACTTACAGGCTTTGCAACCACTTCCCTATGGGTTTTGGCCACTTCCGTAGCCCTGGCTCAGCTGTGTGAGCAGTGCCATGTGAGTCAGACAGAGGAATTAATCTGACTTTAGAAAACATCATTAGGGAGAGGCATCTTTTCTCAACGAGGGAATTTTTGACCTGGATGTTTTCCCAATCCAGGTCAGCCTGAGGGCACCCGAACAGCCGTGCCAGCACAAGCAGGGGACAACACACCACAGTACAGGGATGGGTGCGAGAGGAAAGGTTGGGTGGGAAGCAGATGCCAATGACACCTAAAGCTGGTCAAACTGGGACCGCAGCCCCACACATCTACCTGTCAGACTGCAGTGTCGAACAAAATGAGTCCCAGCCTTCCCATTCATTTATGAGTTGCTCAGAACATACAACACTATATGAAGTGCAACACCCAGCAGTGGTGAGAGAGAAAAAGGAAATGAGCGCATTTCCTCAAATTTCAAAGTTTTGGAATGCTAAATCAGCAAATTGGAGAAAAGTTTGAATCCTGTCACTTCTGCTTCTGTTGGTGGTGTTCATCCTCTGATGAGAAGCAGAGGATTAGAGGACTCTACAGCTCAGCATTTGGGAAGAGTAAAGATATAGGGTCTGAATCCGTTATCATCTTGAAGCAGAGGTGGTTCAGATGAAATACAGCAAATCCTTGTTTCTATTATCTCCAGAAACCAGTGCCCACTTCCCAGGATCAACTATGCTTTAAGAGCTGGTTCTAGCTAAGGACATCATTGTAAAGGTTACAGCACAGTTCTCTGCTGCTTCAAACTCTCCCTCCTCCAAATAGTGCTAACACAGATAGAAATTGGAACATGTCTCTCCCAGGACTGGACCATACAACTAGACCAGAAAAAAAATCTTTGTAAAATTATGTGTACCAGGCAAGACCTACAACAATATTAAATAGGCTGTAATGAAAAACACACTTTGCAAAGGTTTCTCTACATGCTATTTATTATGTGCACTACAGTAACATCTGGAGTTTGATTTGATCCAAAGTACCATCAAAGACAGAAGTCCACTTATAAAGAAAGAAACGGTCAAAATTGTGACTATATGATACTGTTTGGGAGGATCAATGAAGTAGGAAAAAAAAAAAGATACATTTCCCCTACCTTTCATGTAGCTGGGCTTTGCAAGAAAGCCTATTCATTTGAATTTTATTTCAGTGTTCAGACCTGGATAAAGTGAATCAATTAGTTCACTGCTTATTTTGAAGACCAATAGTAATTTATTTTAATATCTTGCCTAAGTCGGAGGGAGAGGTAGGGAATTTCTTGTGTTTGTCATCAGTTCAATGAAGGCATCCATTGTTTGTTATACTGAAAGGCTGTATGGAAGACAGACAGGTCTTTGATGAAATATATATGCTCACACATGAATATGGATCAATGAATAACTGCAAATGGACATGCCACAACCTGGCAGGATTGCATGTTATGATTGCTAAATTAACCTCTAATCAGTGGTGCTTTAAGCTACACCATCTCCAAAGAGGTCCACGTCTGAAGCCGAAGGCTGCAACCCAAAACATTGCCAGTAAGTAGAGTTCTTCATCTTCTCCTCCCTGCATGAGGGAGGTGCATGGTGGCAGTGGGGTCTCTCAGCCTGCTCCCGTTCCCCAGTCACTGACCAGCCAGCTTGGTTGGTCGGCTGCGCAAGACCAGTAGGAGAGCAGAGCAACCAGACTCGTGTAGTTAGCAGAGCAGAAAGCAAAGATCCTCAGCAACCCCAAAGGCAGCAGTGATGCCAAGCAGGATGACTGCCTGTTGCCCAAGGGGTCGGAACAAGAAGAGAAGCACTCTCCCATCACCTGCCCGAGCAGGAGCACTGCAGGGTGCTACCACTCTCAGAGCTCAGGATTCACTCACGTAACCACGTATACGTTCTGCTGGTTGGCTGGTACCACGGGAAAATGAACATTGGACCTGTTGACTGGCAATTTCAGACATTTTCAGTCAAACAGTACCCTTGCAACTGATGGCACAAACTACCACTGGAAATACTGATACCTCTAGAAGTAACATGAATAAAATTAGGCCCTGAAATATGAATATACCTTTTTTTAAAGCGTGCACTGGCGTATAACTCTATACTCTTCCCATTGTCTATACAGAAGCAGTGTGATCAGTGGGCTGCAGTGGATGTGGATCTGGGCACAGTGCTGCTGCTCACGGAAAGTGCCATTTGACTTCACCAAGAGCTGCAGTGAATAGTTTGCGATCCTTGGTCCACATGAAAACTGTCCTCATCACCATGTGTTAAATCATCCAGACACGAAACAAAGAGGCTCTGTGTCCTTTTCTAAGCTGCTATATGGATGAAACCTTGCACAGGTTTATTCAATTTATTTACTCAAGGAAATCTTCCACTGTTGCAGGAGAAGCTTTATCTGTTGAATGTATGAGTAAAACATGAGTTAAGAGTAAAGGAGCTGGTAAAAAAGAGAGGGCTGCTTTCAAAATGTTTAATGTCTGAAGCATTTCCAGGAGTGGGAAACGAAGAAAACAGAATGAAACTATTTAATCACCAATGCCTTTTCCCTTTGTAATAAAAACTTGCTAAGGAGCAGAAGTCATAGTGGCACCATTTCTTATTTCCTTGCACTGCCTCAGAAGACTTTAATGCGCAGTATAAAGCAGAAGAAGCTGCATGGCTCCTAAGAGGAAGACATAAAACTTCTGTTTTCTTGATCTACTGAAGACAATGTGAATCCAGCGCTCCATTAGCCTTTGGTCAGGCAATTCACAAAATATTCCTGTCCAGCCCTGGTAACACTGACACATGAATCTCTGCCTCATGGCTTCAATACTCTCCAGGCTGGGTTCACCAGTCACCTGGAACCTGGGGCCCCTCTCGGAGTGATGGGCTCGGATCTTAAAATTAGTGGGTGACAAATGGAGATAATCAGAAGAGTCGCTGTTTTTGCGGATACATCTTCCATTCTTCTTACACAGGACTTTGCTACAGAGTTTGGCTGCTGAGGTCACATTAATGACGTAATGTCCTAAGGGTCCATCAATGTACCTTTTCACAGTTGCACAGCTCTCCTGTAGATAATAAAAGACCATGACACATTTATCAGTAGCTAGCATTATCTCCAAAGTTCTTATATCTAAGAAGATGCTAGTACAAAACTGTTCTTGGCTAAGGTAACCCGTGGAGATAAATCTTGCTGGATTTACACACTGGAGTAAGATTATTAAAATATTGACCTTTACTATATTGTCTATTTGGGTGCTTGGTAGCAAAATACACTGTTATACTAGGGAGGAGTCCTAGTAAATAGAGAAAGAGTTTATATGCTAATCTGAGACTAACTAGTCCCTTAAGTAGAGATTTCTGGTAACTGCTGACAAGGAGCCACGCGTGAGACTAATAGGTTTTAAGGCACATATTGAGTCACTGCTTTGGTCCTGATCTCTCCAACTCCTTCAGTTTACAAGGAGCCACATCATTTTCAGAAACCAGCACAGAAGTTGCTGCAATTGTGGCTAGAAAGTTCCGGTTCAGATTTCCCTCTTCTTCTGCCCAAGTCAGTGATGGTTTGCCAGAGACTTCAGGAGGAGGAGAGCAGACTGTGTGAAAAGTAGAGTGGGCACCAAAGCCCAGCCCAGGTCCAGAGCAGGGGCCAGCCTGCCCTGCCTCCTGTGAAACCCCAGTGCAGCCTCCTGCCTCCTCCATCACTTCAAGAAGGATTATTTGTGAAAGCCTGAAGAACCCGGGAGGACTAGGCCTTTTCTTGTGGTAACATTATTTTCCATTTCAACAGTAGTGACCAGAGAAAATACCCCCCCTCCAGACTCCATTCCTGCTCTGTGGATCTGTACAAAACTCCATAGCTACAAAGCAGAAAACTGTAAAATAGGCTGTGCTTGTATTTGTATGTTATTGCTTCAAAATGTCTTTCTTCTAACTTGGACTCATTATTCTGTGATGCTGCAAATGACCTTCCCAAAGCAACGAGCTCTGAAGCAATGGGACTTCCCAGCCTAAAGGAAGTATAGAACTAACGAGACCTGAAAGTAGTAATGAGACATCGTCCTCAGTCACTAGCTGATGACATCGATAAAGACAGATGGGTGCTACAGAGGGTGTGGTGGCAGAGAAGAGGTATTGAGGTGATTCCTTAACTAATAAACCAATATGACCTACCTTTGAGCTGGCGTATTGCATACTGCCCCAGAGAACAACTCCAGCTGCTCCCAAAGCTGCACTTTCACCAATGGTATTGACCAGATCCGTCTGAAAAAGAAGGCCAAAACCAGACATCAAGAAACCAAAGATATAAAAATAAAAAAGGACAAGGATATAGGCATCACCTTTTTTTTTTTTTTCCCCCAGAGGAAACATCGGTCCTGTGGTATATTCTTCACAATAAAATCGCTATTTAGTTTAGAAAGATCTTCTGTGTATCTCCAAAGGCTTGCATAGGTTGCATTCATGAGTGTGATTACTAAATAATGAAACCATTATAGTTTATTCACAAGGGGTCCTTCAACCAAACTGGTGGAGTAAGAACTGAATGAGATATTTTATCTACCAGTCTTTGAATGATTACCATACCTACACAGGTACCATTTTTGGCAAGTGGTGGTAAGTATGATCACACATTACTGGATCACCCTTACAGTGTCTAATTACAGTTGATAGCCTTTAGGCAGGTGTCTGACTTGTGCTGCTTTAGCCATGCCAATACAGTTACAGAGCTGCTGTTCCTACCAGCGTGAATGCCATTATATGCCATTATTCCAGGAAACATATCTTTGAAAAACGAGTCTCTCCCAGTGCTACATAGTGCCAAATGGGGAAAAAAACCCACATATTTGCATACTGGCTTAAAACCCACATATTTGCATACTGGCTTAACCATGTCCACTTTTAGAGTTGCACCAATAAGCAGTTGAGTTGTAGCGACGGCAGTAACACAGTTCTACCAGAGCATAGACTGTGTGTGGAGCAGGAGTCGCTGGTGCCTTGCCAACAACACAGCAACGTACCTTGCAATTGTCTTAAAGCCATTCCCTGATATCGTGAATGTTGTGTTCTGGAGAAATGCAATTAAATCTTAGAAAATATGGAGGAAAGATCTTCTTCCACTCCCAAATTTCAAGGCATAATCAATTACATCTAAAACCATTTCAGTCTACAATAATTGATTAGAAAGTATTCCTGATCAGTTTTTGTAATGACATAACAATATTTCTCGATTTGATGAAGAAACAGCAAATTCCTCTAAAAAGTTAGTGATGATTTTGGTACAATCTTTTCACCTCTTTTTTAGGAGAAAACAATCCAAAAGACCAGCTAAATTATCACAGTATAGTGGTGACACCTTAGAATGCAAAATGATAGAGTGAAAAGGACCATATGATTATTGTTAATTACTACTAAATAATTTATTTCACTGTGTAAGTGGGCCTATTGATTTACAAATGCATATTTAAGGAGTCCCCATTCCTGGAACATATGTGGCCTGAGAGACAGAAAAGAACGCACAAAAAAATGCCTTGGGAAAGGGACAATCCGCTGAAGACTTGAGGACAACTACAGAGAAGTGAGAGTGAGCAGTGACTTTGACCCTTAACTAAAGGTTGGACAAAACAGTGCAGGAAAACTTGCAGAAGTCTAAAAGAGTAGAGCTTGCCTACTGGCTCTTACTGTAGGGTTCAGAGTGATAGAAAGTGTAACTGGTGTCCCCCAAATTTTGTGTTGTTGCTGATCATCTAAGTAGTCTTTTAGAGAATGTCATTATTCTTAAAAGTGTATAATTCAATGCTAATTTTACAAAAGGGTAGTGGTGTGGGCTGCAGGTGTTACTTTCATGTGGGAAATGGTGGGTTTTTTTTTTTTCCTATGGGAATTAATTTATCAGTAAAAAAAGAAGTATGTGAATTAAAGAGAAAAATATCAAATGTTAAGAGAATGTGAAATACAGCCTGACTTCTTGGTAATGAGGGTTCCCAGGCTTTCCTCATCTGCAAAGCATTTTATGAAGATTACCCATATACAAAGGATGGACTGTGATTCTACATTAAGCGCATGATGGTTGAGTGAGTTGGCACTAACACAGTTCAAATCTCATTAATAAATTAATGAAACCTTTTCAGACAGACAAAATAAATAATCAATAGATATTCAGCATTGCTGGATGAAGTAAGACCTGAGCAAACCCTGAAATAAAGATTTCATAAGTAATATGCTTTAGGAGTTAGAGTGCTTGACCAGAAGTCAGCAAATCCAGTTTTTATTCCCTCGTATTCTCCATCTTTCTTTTGTTACTTTTAGAAATCGTTTAGATTCAGATCCATGAAGGGATTTCAGCACTTCATGTCTAATGCATATGGATATAAAATAATTAAAACCAAGACCATGACCCTTAGAGTTCACCTCGTTCTCTGGGTGTGTGAAGTCCAATGGCACTGATAATTTCACAACTGAAGTTCCCGAGGCACCTACGCTTCCACTTCCCACAAACCTAGAATCACCACCTTGCCAACGCTGAGAAAATCAGCACTTTTCTCAGGCTAAGGCCAAAATCTGACATTTGACTGGAAGGGATATTCCCCTAGAGGTGCTTAAAGGACTCTTACAGCACTTGCACAGGTGTTGGATGCTGTCAAAAAAAGCAGCTCACTGCAAAAAAAAAAGTATGGGACTTCATTTAAACACGCTCCTTCCACCTTACATTTCCTCTTTTTGTATTCTTTAGAACAAAGGTCGAGTGCTGAGTCGTCCCCAAGGAGGAAACAGAATTGGAAAGACATGGGCTGAATTTATCTCTCTTCCCCCATGTTTAAAAGACACGTCATCTCCAGCTAACCCTCCAGCGGGGGTTACCTTCACCATGAGGCTACAGACAGTGTTTAGAGGGTGCCATTTCTCTTTATGATGCCTTTTAATGCCATTTCTTTGTATCAATTCAATGAAGGTTCACAGGAGAGCAAGAAAAACAAGTGGGAACCTCAATACAGCTTATGATGAATTCAGCTTAATAATTAGGTAACTTGCCCGCAAGGAAAGAAGTCAGGTTTCTGACTGTCATTTCTAGGCATAGTTACATTGTTTACTGAGTGACTGACTCATGTTCAGTACCTCAAAAGCCATCAGCATAGAAGGGCTCTTCCCTGAATAACCTAGGAACAGGAGGTTTCACCCTCTCTCTTATTTTTTCTCTGTTGTACGCTTGTTCTTTTTAGTCTGGTGATTCCCTACCTCTTTCCTGCTGTCTAACACAGGGTGCTGGATTCATCCCGGACAGGCTGGGAAGAGAAGTGAGCCAAGAGCTCCCGTGCCAGAGTTGGGTGCTCTGACCACCATATGGTTACACAGAGTGGGAGGCACCACCACCACCTTCCCCTGCCACAGACAGGGTTAGAAAATAAAAGCTTCATCCTCCATTTGGGTATCTTGAGAAAAGGAAAGGTAAGTGTCTCTCATAATGGCAAATCGGGAGCAGAGTAGGGAGGTGACTCCATGAAGCCCTACATGAGGAACACAAGCTCCACCAGCAGCCTCAGACACAGCTGTCCTGGTTTTAGGAATGAACCCAGCACCACTCCTTACACGGCACAGCTTGGCATTAGTGTGGGCTCACTGGCACGGCTCTGCCGTGTGAGTGTAAGAAGTACGTCATATGGAAGAAAGCATGCAAGATTAAAAAAGTTTAGATATAATTTTAAATATGAGCATCTTGGCATTTGTCTCGGGGGGGAATCCTATTTTATTCCTTGTATCAGACCCTCATCCATCCGTGAGAGAGGACTGTCCTGAAGAGGCAACTTTGTGGGTCAGCTGCCACTTAGGCCTCTGGTATTTCTCCAAGTGATAAGTCAACAAAGCTGCTTCCCTTCTGATGCTCATCCTCATTCAAACTTTTGGGGGCAGTGTGCAACAACCAAAGATCCACAAGATCATGCTGGGCTGTCTCCGAGCAGACAGATGATTTGGCAGAGAGGAGGAGGCTCTAGTTCCTTTCAATGCTTCTCCATATTTTGATCAGCCATGTCACTGCATTAGACACTAAAAAAATAGGAGGTGAGCTAAGCTGTTTCAGTTCTGGAGCGTGAGAGGAAACTAGTTCTAGTTACATGTTGAGGAAAGAAAAATAAGTACATCTGTAATCATTCCTTTAAATTTTGGAGAGTCTTAGTTACAGATGTGCTTTTTCTGTATTCAGGAATGGTAGTGCAAGCCTGGCATGGTTGCAGGGAATGGTCTCTGTACACCTGGTCGTCGGAGAAGACTATCTGTAGGTGAACGAGAGAATTGTTATCCATTTTTCATGATTTGTTAGTTGTCATCCTGCCTTATTAATGACTTCAGCCGTCTAGTCAGGAAGCACAGATGCTCCTGTGTAACTTCCCTCTCCCACACGCTTAGCAGTGAATTGTCAAGGCAGATAGTTTCTAAATACCCTACAGATGGCAAACCGCTTATACGCATTTCTAGCAAATACAGAAACCTTTCATAATGATTGGGATCCCAATTCAGAATTTATAAATCATTTCCAAGAAAAAAAGCAGGATTAATTTCTCAGATACCTTATGCACAACTCATCTGATTTCCAGGTGCAGTCAGGGTGAAAGGTAGAGCACATATAACTACAGCACCCGTTTGGGACCTGGGTCTTTCATCTTTCTGAAGGCTTTGTAGACCTGTGTCTCTCCCTCAGTGACTCTGACTCACAAGCATTCTTTCTATTTTCTTCCACTGTGATATTTACTGTATTTTTCATACTGTGTACTGAAAGCCTTGCACACAAGGCTTGAATATGTCAGCAATTATTTCTGTTGGACCACAATGTCACAGCTCTTGCACAGCTTGATGGAGCAGGGCAGCAGTTCTCCTGGCCCAGTCCTTGTCAGAGCTGAAGTATCTATTAGCCTGCTATCCCAATTTTTCTATGGCCATTTAGCCTGGATGTCATTGTGCTACACTGTCTCCTTTTCTTGTCATATTCATGCATATCATTGCTGGAGTTCAGAGATTTCATGCCTTGTTTTGTAGGTTTGTGAGCATCACTTAGGGACATGTCATGGGTCAAATAAGAAGCTCCAGTCTAGTCTAAAATCTGAACACACAGACCCATATTTAAAATATCTTGGTGGCTTCAGGGCGATGAAGGAAAACAAGAACATTCTTTTCCTGATCATTCTTACTTAAAGTTAAGTGCAACCCTGCAAGTTCCTGGCAGCCCCAGGCTGTTTGCACAGATGATGTGTATAGTCTGGAGACACGTCGTGCCCTGTCCCCGTGGCTGCCTGCAGAGCTGGGGACTGTCCTTATTAGAAAATATGTAGTGGAGCATAACCCCAAGATGTTTCTCTGGCTATGCAGGGATCCTCCCTGGCTGCAGAGTTGTAAAGCGAACTTTAAAGCATCCAAAAGTAAACGGCTATGTGCAACTGAAAAATAGGTCAGCTAGTTAGAGAGTATAACTTAAGAAGAACATCACTCCGACTCACCACTGTACATCTGAGAACATAGCTTAAGGTAAAACAGTAACTTTATACCACCACAGATTTTGAACTCGTGCATAAATGGTAACAGCATGTTAATTTTCATAGCTTTCAGGAACATTTGTGGTATTTTTATATCGATCAAGAGACTAATTTATATTATAAAAATGTGTTCTTACAGCCTGCATTTGAGGAATGCTCATTTATTTCACAGCGTGAGTTCTTCAGTGAAGGTGTTCTGGGTGAAATCCTGTCTGTACCGACCCCAGTGGCTCCTTGCCTTCAGCGGGACCCAGCCTTGCCTATTTGCCCACGATTTCTGAGCCAACTAGGACCTGCAGTTTCCATATCACACAGAAAACAACTCCAAAGAGTCTCTGGTTGCTAAAAATGAGGCAGACCAAATTCATGATTGCTTCTGTGTACCATTTGCTTCCTGGGGGCAGCCTGAAACACTTCCCAGGCTGTCGGGGCTCCACCACATCTCCCCAGCTCCAGCTCCAGGCTGGAGCCACGTGCAGCCTGTGGTTTGCTTTCTCTTTTTCTTGCCTCTTCCCTTGCCCTTTCTCTCCCTTTTGCTGTTCTTGTTTGAGTCAAGAATTTGTCTCTGGCAGCACCAGAAGGGAGCTCTCCTGCAGCCCTCCATAAACTAAAGGGAGAGGGCACCCCCAGATGCCCTTAGCCATGGAGGAGTTGTTTCCATGAGCTCCCTGCCCCAGATTTCCTCCCCTCACATGGAGTTGATAGCGATCAAAGCAAAACTTTCAGCACTTGGGACAACTACAAGAGAAATGAATAAGCATATGTGCCTCTCCATTATGTGCATAAACGAAGTCAGAGCCACAATCATCATTACATATCCAGAAAATCTGGGATTTGTACCCGTATATTTTTTACCATCAATGTTGTAGCCACTATATATTTATTGCACTTCACCATTGGTTGAAGGAACAATCCGTTACTCAAAGACTTGGTTTCTTTATTAAAAGGACTCCACAATGTTAGCACTAAATGTTGGGTCATGAAAACATTTGAAGGTGCTGTACTTCTGAAAAGAGAGGTGGCCAATCCTCATCATGCAGGAGTTAGGAACTCCAGGCCAGACTAGTTTACTTGACTGGTTTATTTCTATACTGAATGAATTTACATTCAGATAAAGAAACAAAAAAGCCCTGAGGCTCCTTTCTCATGAAAGTTTATCTTTCTACTACACTAATTAGTTTTAAACTTCACAAAAATTTGTCAAGTTCATTTCACAAGCTGTCCTGAAGAATTAAAATACCAGAATGAATTACTTCCTTAAGGAAATGATTTCTTTGTACTTTCTTTCTAAATTACCCTCATTAAAAATATACAATGTTATCCTACAGAAGCACACCAAAGCACTGCAGTGTTAACTCTTGAAAGGTGTAGAGTTCTGTACTGTGACTACAGTACTTCCTTTTAGAGAGGCTGCCTTAAATATGAAAAACAAATACATAAGTGCTTTTATACAAGGAAAACTTCTAGAAAGTATCTTTTCTAAGAAGCTGTTTCTAATCTCTAAATTTCTGAAGAAGTCTGTCTGCTTACCTCTGTTAAAACATGAAAAGTATAGGCATAAAATGGTCTGGAGTAAACAAACACAGGCAAAACGTAGTCTTTTCTAGCAATTGAGGCAACACGTATTGCCTCCTTAACCCGATAGTGAACAAATTTTAGTGCATTTGGACTTGACTTCAGTACATAATCCAGGTATATAGAAGGGTAGAGAGCAGTGCTTTCCTTCCACAGCCAAAGCAGGAGGTCGTTGCGGGAAGACTCAATGGGTGGGCATTTCCCTGTGTATGTTTGGGGGTGTTCTTTGTAATCATAATTGTAGCAGTCTGGGTAAAGATAGTAACCCCACAAACCATTCGGTCTCATGTGCTCAGCCAAAAGGATAGTGTTGTTCATAAAACTCTTGCCAGCATTTTCAAATTCCTCTTTAGCCACTTTCCTAATTTTGTCCTCTGACCACTGAGGATGCCGTCTCCTAACCATCTCAAGAGATTTGTTTCTGTAAATGCTTTTATTGCCCCAGTTCCTATCCCACTGGGGCCTCCAGTTTTCCCAGTCAATGACTGCAAGTCCCTGAAATTTCTTCATGGGTATGCAATAGTCAATGTCAGACTTTGCTTTATTAAGGTGTTTGATAAGACTTTCGTTCTGGGGCACCCCTCCATTGACAGGATCTCCGTTATCTGAGTAGTAGGGATAGTATCCCAAATGAGTGTGATAGAAGATTGTCACATTGGATCCACTCAAAGTCTCATTGGTGTTGGATGCAATGTCAAAAACACTGAGATCCAGGTCCACCTTGTACCGCAGCCTGCACTGCTCGGTCGGCGCGTTCCAAACAACCATGAAAGGCTTGTGGAGAACCAGAGGGGCCCGTGCCGGCTTTAGCAGTTGAGCATCAACCATAGTAAGCAGCGCTGTCACTGCTAACCATTTGACCCAAATATCCATGGGTTCTTTTCTGGAAAATTGTTATGATGTGTCCTTGAAAACAAAAATGAGAGAAGACATGTTACAAGGGCAGTAGCCACCCTGGAGTCAGAGAGGATGACAAAGAGCTGTCTTTTAGTTCGCTTATATCCAGTGCAAAAAAAGAAAAGTGCAAAACTGTGATCTTGTAAAAATTAAATCTAATTTCAAATGCTTTGAAAGACTTTTTGGTAGACTTCACTGTCCAGAAGTGTGTTCTGATGCTCAGCTTTTTTTTTTTTTTTTGCTTTCCTTCTCACCCAGACACCTCCCACAGTTGATTCAGAGCTCCCCTTAACACTTACTTGCTCCCTAATGTCTACAAAAAAAAGAATTAATAAAAGATTAGCTTAAAACATACTATAAAAAAGAATGTGCTGCTCATTTGAAATTTCAGCTTCCAAGCATGCTCCGCTACGGTCAATCTGACTTGCCTAGAACATCATCACAGTAGGGCTTAGGCCTTCCTTACTATATGTATACACTAATGGTATCAATAGGAAAATTTAAACAAAAGGCAGACACTTCTAACTCACACAGCTTAATCAAGAGAACTCAGGAACACTGCAATTTTCAGCATATCTGAAAAAAAGTGTATTGTTATCTACCCCTGAGTTTAATTTTCATTTTCTAAATGAATAGATGCAAGAGTCACAATCAGTCTGCAGGCTAGAAGGGTGATACTATTAATGACTTAATGGTTTAAGCTACTTACTGTACTGAAAGCAAATTAAATATCAATATGTTAAAGAAAATAAATTATGTTAAGTGGATCTGAACCAGCCGGAAAAGTGTGCCGTATCTTTGAAAAAGGGACCTAGTCTGTAGAAGTGGGCGCGTATTAGTATTAATTTTTCATTTCAGGGTCTGCTGTTTTCCCCGACAGTCACACTGGCTTGGGGACTACTAATATTCTGGGAGCTGCCAGAGCCGCCGGGCTGCCAGCACCCCGGGCACCCACTTTGCACTACGTACAAGCGTGCCTGTTGGAAAAGGATGCCAGGTTATTTTCGCTCCACTGATCCACTGGAAGGAAGTCTTATGCGTGCAACTGATATCTTTTTCCTCTGTTTTCCTGCAGAGTCTTGCATAATCATCTAAGTAATGTCATAGGCTGGGAAAAAAAAACAACCAAACGAATAAAAGGCCACAAAAAATGCCTTTCCCTTCCTGTTTTATACGAACTGATGAATGCATCACAGTGCTTTGCTCTCCTTCTTTGATGCAGCAAACTGACTTAGCACGTTTGTAGGTGTTTTTTCATGATTTGGACCGGATTGCTTTGCACTACCTGAAAACAAGTCCATAATATAAACAAAGGTTTTCTCAAAAAGTGATAGCTCAGATGAAATGGGAGGACCACCAGGAGAGAAAGAAAAGACCTTTAGTGAATTTCTGTGTAAGAAAAGATCTGGGAAAATACCCCAGCTGCCTATTCCCACAATCCAAATGCTGATATTGTTCAGCCTTTTGTTATTATGTACATATAATTAGATCATTTTGTCAGGTATTAATGACTAATACAGTACAGTTCTTGTCTAGACCTAACAGCCCTAGGCATTACAACATTGCAGACAATAAATCATAACAGAGATAGGCCAGGAAATACTAGTGAGGGATAATTTTATGTTATATTTTTAGTTCCTGGCCAATTCTTGTCACTGTCCCTGACAAAGCTTTAAATCACAGAATCACAGAATGGTTGAGGTTGGCAGGGACCTCTGGAGGTCATCTGGTCCAATCCCCTGCTCAAGAAGGATCACCTAGAGGTCGCTCAGGACCATGTAAAAAAAACTACGAGTGACAAAAAGAAATGTTTCTTTCAGGACATGTTGAATAATTCTCTAGGGTCTTTTAACTGGATTGACCGAATCTTCATTGAAGCTGTGAAGAAGCCTGGGCACCTTGCTCAACTGTAGGTATGCAGATGTCTGCATCTGCAAGCTGCATCCCACAAAAAAGGGCAGGAATTTGTCTAATCCTGTTCATGCTGTTTAGAAGTTAGGGGTCTGGTCAAGAACAGTCATTCAGGGTCCTTCAGTGAATACTGGGCATTTCCCAAAGCCATTATAAATTCCTTATTTAAAGCCATATGGAATTAGTCACCCAGCTGTCTCTGTTAACCTAGAAAAGAAGGTGATAAGTGCCTCGATATCTTGCCTACCTTTCAGGTGGGCAAACATCTCACTGCAAAACACCTCACTTTTCCTGCTACTTTCTATTACTCACAGGAGACATTCCCATAGACACAATTCCTTAAAGAGGAGACAATTCAAAAAAAGTGTCCTTTGAAAAAGTTCCAATCCAGTTGCATCAATCTGCAATTAATTCTGATGTTATTTGCAGATGGGAATTTAACCACAGATGCTTCCTTTTTCTTTAAAAGGCCATCTGAAGCCAAGTGAAACAAGTTTTCAAAGAAACAGGTAAGCCTATAGTTCTGAAAGAGGGGAAAATAAAGTATCTGTTGTTTCACAAATGCACAAATGAACCTCTAAACAAGAACAAAACATCTTTTATTACAGTTTCCACTGCTATACCTTTGGACTATGGCCTTTTTAGTCTCATGCATGGACACTAATTGGACTGCTTTAATCCCTGTTTTTTAATGAGCACAGACACTAACGATTCCTCCTTGAAGCTCATTATAAATCTTGATTCAAATTCTCCCATTTTTCTGATTCAGTGGTATATTATCATGGTTAATTTAACTTCCTGAAGATGCACATAGCTTTCTGAGGCACTACAGTGTTTTCAGAGCAGAATCTGTTCTCAGTGTTTCTGCTCTATATTCTAAAAACAAAAATGAATTCTTCATAAGTGAAAGAAGCGAGGCCTGATCACAAATCCATTGAAGTTGATGAGATATTTTTTATTGTAGTCGGGAAACTTTAGATCATGCTGTCACTGCACAAAATAACATGTAGTTTTCTATGTGCATCAGCTTCTGCTATGCAGTTTAGGATGAAGAGGGCTATGGCTGTATTTCAATATATCCTTTAAAAAGCATGGTGAAATCTGCCAGTTCTTGAATAGGAAAAGCGAGTTCATTTCCACGTATTCCTTTCATCATTTTTTGCAAAAAGAAACAAAAAACCCTACTTGCTTTTCCCAAGCAAATGGCGTTAACCTAGTCCAATCTTTATTTCCACTGTGTTTATTGGTCAGAATTCCACTACATTTCCATGCCAAAACAGTTGATAACAGCTGAACTAGATAACTTAATTGCACACTTTGATTCCAAAATAAACAGCTTAAAATTCGTAAAAATATAGACTCTCACCCTAAAGAAACCTATTTGCACACCATGTGTTCCAATACAGCCCAATGATGTTCTCTAGATGGCCGGTTCTGCTTCTTTGCTGGTTTTTATTGATTATCCTGGCGTTCTTTGCACTGTAACACATGATGTTACAGCTGGCACTTTAGATTATGATTCATATGTTGGTCATATAGCAGCCAGTGCAATCACATAATAGCCAGAAAATGCATCCTCTCCTTTTATACTCATCCCTACACCGGCTTTTCACTGATTTTCAAGGAAGTATAACCCATACGTTTAGCTATACCATTCCATGTTTTCATCTTCTGCTGAGTTTAATTGTTCTTGATGCCCAAGATTTATAACCTCTTCTGGATAAACAGCTCATTTGTGTGGACACGTTCACTATTCAAATTTATCTTTCAGGAGTGGGACATTTTAGGTGTTTTGACAACCTATGCAGCTGAATGTCAATGGGCAACAAGATAAGAAGAATTGTTCTTCAATCAAATAAGCATTTAATAAAACTTAAAAGTGTTTCAGTGTATACTTTAGTTAACAGTTGATGTTCTGGAGACTTCATTATCATTCTTTACCTGTCAGTTGAGAAATTTACAGGATATCTATGTCATTTTTGTCCCCATTTTGAAGAAACCTGTGTAATTTCTTCAGAGCTATAATGGCAAAGTATGACATAAGGGGAAAGAGATTTTAAGCAGAAGTGGCAGAGACGCAGAGAGAGTATGTAGATTTAGACCTGATTTCAAGCAGGTTTAAAAAAGATGCTTTGGTTGACATTTCAATCATTCTGAAATCTCATAAAGATGTTCTTAAAAAACTAAATCACATTACAGTTGTAACACCTGGAAGCCCGTATCCTGTGACTAATTTAGGCTTATCTCACTCCTTTAGTTCAGACAGGGAAGGGAAAACTACACTCTCAGTTTGTTGAAATGTAAGCAATGTCACATGCAGTAAGAAAGTAAGAACATGTGCTCATAGACATGTGGTTTTACCTGTGAAGTAGGAGTTAGGCTGCTCGTCATTCATTGAACTCCATAATTATTTCAGAATTCGGAAACACACTTTGAAAAAAATAATAATCTGGAGTTCCTACAGTAACAGCCACTTCAGATTCCCTCATTAATCAGTATCTGACTAACATAATTTAAAATCCAGAATAGCAAAGAGGTACACTTAAATTATAGAGGAAAGGCGATTTTTCCAACAGAAGAGAGTCATGCTTTGTGGCCTTAACTAGATTTACAACACTTTGCCAAGCTTGCTTTCAGCCTCTCACGTCCACTATCGACTCCTGTCTTGCAACTGCTGAGTGTAGCGCTGTACTTTCATTGTGGACACGCATTCATTTTAACTAGTAGTTCTCATATCTGTTGGGAAGCATTTTGCTTGGAAAAGAAATTAAATATGATGTCACTTAAAAAGGAAATTAATGTAACTGGATTGTTTGCATTCCACTGAGGAATGCGCAAAATTGGCAGCTAAAAGAAATGTCCTTTTTTGAATGTAGGCCGACCACATTTAGGGTAGAAATTATCATTGTGGCTAAGAAATATGGACATTTCAACTGTATTTAAACATTTTTTTCCAACATACAATCACATTTAAAAGTACCTAGCAAATAACTTCAAAAACCTTGCGCATCGATCCATTATCTATGAGGTATGATTTATGTGCACACAGTATGCATTTACAAGATACCATGTGTTTATCTACACATGTATGTATATTTCTCTGTCTTCTTAGGAAACAAGGGAAAGACCAAATTTGTCCATCCTCTCTCTGTCTTGCTCCCTCTCTGCTGTTATTCTTCTGTTTCAAAATTATGTAAAAAGTCTTGCTTTTCCTGGTTTTGGTGAAAAATGGCTTGCATTAGATAAGTTGGTAAGAGGGACACAGGCTGCCTATTTATCCCGAATCTTTCTATGGTCCGAAAGTGTAAAACTGCATCAGAGAGAGGTTAAGTATTCACTGTATCCTCACAGTTACCAGTTTTCAGTCTCTTGACTCACATGTCTTCCTAATTGTCCAGCTATGTTTCTCAGACTAGATTCCAAGTTTGCATTCTTCCTTACAGATCAATAAAAGCACAAAAATGAACATACGATTGACTTTTTCCTTTGCAATTCATATTACAGTTTACTTCTAATTGAACAGAGTTCTAGTTGAACAGAGATACCAAGTTGCAAGGCGCGAAGTAGCATCCCTTTATTTTTGTGCAAAATCTGTGAAAAGAAATTCAAAGATGGAGACTCAGGCCTATGCTATCACTGCTGACATTTTTGTAAACTGTGGATTATTCATTTTAAAGCAAATGGAAAATGCCAGAGGACATTCTTGTGTGCGTATCACAGTTTTACAGTAAGTCATATTTGGGACAGAGATCTGCTTAGGCATTTCCTGTTTAGCTTTATTGTTTCTGTTATGTGCAGCTCATGTCATGCCCTAAATTGAGGGAAAAGACTGCAAGGAAGCATGGGAATGAAAGAAAAAACAATTGGTATTGAAAAGATATTCTTCCCATGGAAGTCATAATTCTTCTCTTCTGTTAAAAATAAACGTTTTAGTACTTCATGTGTCCTGCTCTATCCTGGTCTACCTGTAACGTCTTTGTCAAGTAGCCATTAGAGGCCAGACTCTTACATCTTTTCACACTGTTTCTTACGCCAAGTCATCTGCTTAGTACCAACACAGAATCACAGAATCACAGGGTTGGAAGGGACCTCTGGAGATCATCTAGTCCAACCCCCCTGCCAGAGCAGGGTCACCTTAGAGCAGGTTGCACAGAAACGCGTCCAGGCGGGGTTTGAATGTCTCCAGAGACGGAGACTCCACCACCTCTCTGGGCAGCCTGTTCCAGGGCTCTGCCACCCTCAAAGTAAAGAAGTTCCTCCTCATGTTGAGATGGAACTTCCTACACTCAAGTTTGTGCCCATTACCTCTTGTCCTGTTGCCGGGCACCATTGAAAAGAGCCTGGCCCCATCCTCCTGACACCCACCCTTTAAGTATTTGTACACATTAATTAGGTCACCCCACAGCCGTCTCTTTTCCAGACTAAACAGACCCAATTCCCTCAGTCTTTCCTCATAAGAGAGGTGTTCCAGTCCCCTAATCATCTTGGTAGCCCTATGCTGCACCCTCTCCAGCAGTTCCCTGTCCTTCTTGAGCTGGGGAGCCCAGAACTGGACACAGTACTCCAGGTGTGGCCTCACCAAGGCAGAGTAGAGGGGGAGGATGACCTCCCTCGACCTGCTGGCCACACTCTTCTTGATGCACCCCAGGATGCCATTGGCCTTCTTGGCCACAAGGGCACATTGCTGGCTCATGGTCATCCTGTTGTCCACCAGGACTCCCAGGTCTCTTTCCACCGAGCTGCTCTCCAGCAGGTCAGCCCCCAACCTGTACTGGTGCAGGGGGTTATTCCTCCCCAGGTGCAGCACCCTACACTTGCCCTTATTGAATTTCATAAGGTTTCTCTCCGCCCAACTCTCCAGCCTGTCCAGGTCTCTCTGTATGGCGGCACAGCCTTCTGGTGTGTCAGCCACCCCCCCCAGCTTTGTGTCATCAGCAAACTTGCTGAGGGTGCTCTCTATCCCCTCATCCAAGTCGTTGATGAATATATTGAAGAGGACTGGGCCCAGTACTGACCCCTGGGGAACACCACTCGTCACTGATCTCCAACTGGACTCTGTGCCCCTAACCACGACCCTCTGAGCTCTGTCTTTCAACCAGTTTTCTATCCACCTTACTGTCCATTCATCTAACCCACTCTTCCTAAGCTTCCCTATGAGGATGCTGTGGGAGACCGTGTCGAACGCCTTGCTGAAGTCAAGGTAGACCACATCTACCGCTCTCCCCTCATCTACCCATCCGCAACAAGACAGAGGGCTACTTGGTGCTATAAATGGCAATGGCATTTCACGCCTGCCTTGGCCGTAGGACTGGTTTCATAGAGGAACAAATCCCTTAAACTACTTTCACCCCAGTCTAAACCTCAGTAAAACCGGGAGACTCGTAACTTTTCATTTCCACTTTGACTTCTCATTTCCGGAATGACAGAGGTTTTATCTGTTTTTAAAAGTGAGAAACGACGGTGCAGGTTAGCGAAGGACAGAAAGGTCGGGCTATCCCAGCTCACCGGTACTGGCGCCAGACCCTCGGCGTACCCTGTAGCCAACTGCACTCATTCCGCTAGGCTTTGCCATCAGAAGTGCTCTTTTGTCCATGAAATTAAGACTTGGGCCCTGGTCATTGCCGGATCTCACAGATGAAGACAGCTGCAGCTGTGTGTTGTCACCAAAACCCCACTGGTAAGATGTTCGACCTTTCCCTTTCCATGTGTGCAGTTTAGGCACCCAACGCACCCACTGAGTGTCCAATGCTCCGGTGCTGCAACAGCTCTGTAAATTGTCCCAGATGCCTTCACATCCTATTTTTGGAACCTGCATCCCTTTTTTGTTTGGATCTGGCCATTCGAGCCTGGGCACAGCCTGGGTACAGTCACAAATGGTTGTGCTGGCGTCAGGTTCTCCTTGCTACGTGCTCACGCACAAGCAGGGACACGTGCGTGGAAACTTCCCTGGCCGGGGATTTCCATCCCTCCTGGCTCTTCTCCCTCACTGCCCCACTGCCTTTAACACAGGGATGTCAAATATTTTTCAAATATTATTTCTTAACTTCCTGCTGGACGGAAAAACATTCCCTATTGGGATACTGAAACTTTTCAGTCATTTACTAGCAAATCAGTGACAGGGGGAAAATTAAGGTACAGGTCATGGTTCCCGGTACTGTTTTAGTTAAAAGACTGTCCTGTCATTTTAAATCACTTCAGATTATTGGTGACACTTTGAATACCAGGGAAAGATAAAGTAATATGGTTTAATTCTGCCTGTGCAGTAGAGGGAGATTAAATAAATATGTGCCACAAACAATTTTTCAATTGCTGAAGGATTGAGTAAAAGAAGTATTTTTTGAGTGGATGAAACTATATAAAATCTAGAGTATTTTACCATTTTACTTATCTAATACGTGAATTTAGATTGCATCTAATATACAAAGCACTGATTCTAATTTTTTTTATGAAAAAGCTTGATGTATTGTTATTTTCAATTCCATTCTGTCTGCTTCTATTGCATTATAAACTGGAGACAAACGTATTTTAGAAAAAAATATTTTTCATATTTAAAGTTGTAAAGTTTATGTTAAAGGTATAAACATTTATATGCAATTATAGTATCTATTTCTTCTTCATATGCAAAGAATAAAGGGGAAAAAATAAATTGGTTTTTTTGCCTTCTTAAAGGAGCCATATTGATTGTCAGAGCTGTTAAAGCCTTAATTCCCCGAATAATTAAGATGAATGTCCTCAGCGATGTTCAGTACACTGTTCTTCTGGCTCTGGCCCTTGATGGGGGAAAATAAAAGTGCCTACCAACAGTATTCTGAAACGTCTTTCAGTTTTATAGATTTTCCTTTCAATTTATTACTAAATACTTTTAAGTGAAGATCACAAACATTAATTGGCACTAACAGAATACATCCTTCCTTCTAGCATGTAATTTTAATAGCTTATAAGAATGTATGAATGGGTAATACTGTACAATAAATAATACATGAGTTTACATTGTTGTGAAGCATTTAAAATTGTTTAGCTTCTTTCACACCATCTGCTTAATTCACACATTCATTTTCTGAAAGGTTTATTGTTATTAGAGGCACTTATAAAAGAGAAAATTAAGTTGAATTGATAACACAGAGAGTTCCTACAATCAGGCCTTGGCTTATTCCTGAGAAAATGCTGTAAGCTAAATTAACTTTAGCTCTCTCAAAGATAAATTCTGCTTTCAGATGGTGTAATTCAAGAAAATTCAATTGAAATTAATTGAGGGGTGTAAATCTGGAAATATTCCAGTTGAACTAATGGAGTTATTAAGCATTTATAATCTTGTGAGAGGAAAAATGTGTCCTTTAGTCAGCTAAAAAAACCTAGTATGTTGGCAAATGCTTAAAACAGTTGTGTATTTCTACTGTAAATCTCTGCTTGCAGTAAATAATTCCTATTCTTTGGATAACACAAAAGGAATTACACTTTGCCGAACAGAAACTCAGGACAATTTGGAAAATATGCACACAGCATTTGAGGTGAAATTAACTTCAGACTTTATTTGCATGCCAATACACAGCTTGTCTGGCGTCTACATTGTCTCAAATAAACGAATTAAAAATATCTCTAGCTCTACAACTACCCGGCACAATATATGAACACAAATCATTAATAAACAGAACTCATTGTCAAACAACTAACTGTATCCTCTTTTGGGCTCCTTTTGAGATTATTTTGAAGCACACTGTTTGTAGGTGATGGGCTGCCTTACTGTGAGTCATCTTGAAAAAATTACCCTGAAAGTTTTGTTTTTAATGAAAGAAGTATTCTTTTATTTTTCATATCGTACCAACATATGATCAGCCGCTTTCGAGGTGTGTAGTGTTGCATTCACAGCCCAGTGCATTTAAGTATTAAAATGATTAATCAAATACTGAAATACCTTTAATGTCAAAACATTACTCTTGTTTTGCAAATGTGAATTTTATTCACGGACAGTGTTTCGAGATCAGCTTTCTAATTTAAAATTGCTGGGTGTAAAGCACCAAATGGCTATTTGACAGAAAAAAAAAAAGTAATAAAATATAGTCCAGAACCGACACGCTACAGAAAATAACACCAAAAGCCTTCCTAACTGGTAGACTATAAGCAGAAGTGAAAACTTTGTCTTTACTGATTATTAATTGAGTAAATAACATGGCACTTACCTCTATAAAATCAGTGAACAGCAGAAAACTTTGGCGGAACAATTTACAACAGCTAATATGTTTGTCCCAGGAATGTGCTCTTCCTAATGAGTGGGCTTTTAACTAATGAGAAACTGAGGGCATCTGAAGATAAGGGCAGAATTTTACCCAAACACTCATCACGTCATTGCAAAATAAGTAAATAAATTTATTTAAAGTTTAGCCATATTACTTGTAAGCAGCCTGGCTCTTGCTATAATAATTTTGTATTGCCTACTTTTACAGCCTGATAAGGGAATGACCAGACTGGAAGAATTAAGTTGTGCTTTGAGAGTTACAGGCTCTGGACTCAGCAGTGACAGAGATTAACAGCAGGGACAGCTTGGTCCCTGTGGCACAGGGAGAAATAGGGATGCTTGCAAAACCGAGAAAACAAAATAGTTGAGGAAGAGCTATTTTAAAGAACTGGGTGGATGGTGGGGCCCAAAGGATTGTGGTGAATGGAGTTAAATCCAGTTGGCGGTCGGTCACAAGTGGTGTTCCCCAGGGCTCAGTATTGGGGCCAGTTCTGTTTAATACCTTTATCAATGATCTGGACGAGGGGATTGAGTGCACCCTCAGTGAGTTTGCAGGTGACGCCAAGTGCTTGAGGGTAGGAAGGCTCTACAGAGGGATCTGGACAGGCTGGGTCAACGGACCAAGGCCAATGGTATGAGGTTCAACAAGGCCAAGTGCCGGGTCCTGCACTTGGGTCACAACAACCCCATGCAGCGTTACAAGCTTGGGGAAGGGTGGCTGGAAAGCTGCCTGACAGAAAAAGACCTTTGGGTGTTGGTCGACAGCTGGCTGAATATGAGCCAGCAGCGTGCCCATGTGGCCAAGAAGGCCAACAGCGTCGTGGTCCGTATCAGGAATAGTGTGGCCACCCGGCACTGGTGAGGCCTCACCTCAAGTACTGTGTCCAGTTTTGGGCCCTCACTACAAGAAAGACATTGAGGTGCTGGACCATGTCCAGAGAAGGGCAACAAAACTGGTGAGGGGTCTCAAGCACAAGCCTTATGAGGAGCGGGTGAGGGAACTGGGGTTATTTAGCCTGGAGAAAAGGAGGCTGAGGGGAGACCTTATCACTCTCTACAACTACCTGAAAGGAGGTTGTAGAGAGGTGGGGATTGGTCTCTTCTCCCAAGTAACAAGCGATAGGACAAGAGGAAATGGCCTAAAGGTGCGCCAGGGGAGGTTTAGATTGGATATTAGGAAAAATTTCTTCACTGAAAGGTTGTCAAGCATTGGAACAGGCTGCCCAGAGAAGTGGTTGAGTCACCATCCCTGAGAGTATCTAAAAGACATGCAGATGTCTTAGAGACATCTACCTGGTTTAGTGGTGGGCTTGGTAGTGTTAGGTTTACGGTTGGACTTGATGATCTTAAGGATCATTTCCAAACTAAGTGGTTCTATGGTTCTGTGATTTGGGCATAAACCTCCCTAAAACTTAACCCGAAATGCTCAGTCTTTGCTATTTCCTGAACATGACGCCTGCAAGCGGACCCTGGGGAATGCCGGTTCCTGATCCTGGCTGAGCGCCATGAGATGGCATGAGTGACCAAAGCAGGGCAGGAGGGACCAGCAATATCACAGCACCTTTGTGTGCTCCTCAAAGAGGTTGTTGAAATTGTTCAGCATGGCAATGTCTTAAATAGCTACATCTTGCCTCAACAATCAGTCAAAACCCCATCAAATGTATAGGGATGGATAGAAGGAGTCCCTGTATACAGAAATATGATGGTTAAGGCCATATGTGTATCATAGCAGTGTAGAGAAGGAGGTCAGAAACGTCCCTATCCCCATGTGGGAACTGCAAAGTGTAAAAGAAGGAAACCCTGAATTTCCTCATCTTGTCAAGCCATGACTCTTGCCATTTAAGCATTAAATCTGAAATAAATACAGGAAACAAGTCCAGAGAATTATTGGAACAACTACAGACATTTTTGTTGTTGCTGTTGCCACATTTGTCTCTGAATCTGCACAGCTATTTGAATTAAATAGGAAACAAGTAGCTCCCTGAGCCCTGGAAATAATAAAGGCAAGTTTCCTATGGGCCTGTGTCTCATCCTTGACTGAGCTCCAGCCTAAGGTTTCCCAAGGCTGAGACATGTACAGAAGATCTCTCCGCCCTGGTTCTCCGGCTTGCAGCATGACTCCCTTTTTTTCTTGCCTTTTACTCAGCAGGTTGTTTCCATCAATGGGTAGAGATGAGATGCTCTCTGAGACCTGAGCCCCTCCTGAGTGTCTGGCTGATGTTTGGTGTCGGAAAAGGACATGCAATTACACAGACAGACTTGTGCCCATATCTACACGCTCTGTGAGGGCTTTAGCATTCCTTCTACAACAGCAAAGGCTGAAATAACTTCTCATTACTAACTGTTGTCCAACAACTTCAGTAGGTATGCTAGAGGGTGCATTTATCAGCTGTCCCAGCCATGCCATGGGTGAGATGGTGGACCCCTGCCACGCTGCTGAGGTGCCCCTCACCGCCCGTGTCACAGCCCCATGTTCAGGGCTTCCCGTCCCATCCCGGGGCACAGCAAGCGGGCTCACCCGGCCGGCACAGCTTTTCCTGAGCACCTGCCAGGACACAGCAACAGCTTATTCCAAACAAAGAGCAATTTATTCGCCTAAAATAGAACACAGGACAAAGGGTAAGATTAAACAGATAGCTTTTTGTATTTGGCCTTATATCCATCTTCCTTTTCAAGCCATTGTAAAGGTCTTTTCAGCCCAATTACCTCAGCCTGTAGGCTTGGGAGTGCAGACCAAACTGATGCATGTGTGAAATGCCTCTTTCAATGTGTTTCTAGATGCATCTTTCCCTTGGACAGTGGCTGCTAACCCAGAGCATCCCCTTGGAGCCTCGGCTCTGCACAGCTGAGCCCTCCCAGACCTGCAGCGATGTCCCCCATTTACTTTTATTTTTGTTCCGTGTCTCATTTCACTCCACTAAAATGTTTTCCTTTTTCTTATCCCTCCTTCAGGTGGAAAATACGGAGCAAACTGAGGCTTAATTCACAAGGAATTCACTTCAATGATTCGTTGTCGTATCTGTTCAAATATACCACACGAAGAATAACTTTCCAATTAAATGTTATTAAAAATATCAGCATCTGAGGGTCAACTATATATGTGCTGTGCATGTGTACTTGGTTTTATATACATATGGAAGTAAAATCTTTGGTATAGTCAAAAAATAGACCTGAACACACTTAAAATAGAGTGGTAGGGTGGAAAAAACAACTCAGATAAGCCAGTAGAAAGTATCCCATTTCTTTGACTAAAGTGAGAAAGAACAACAAATTTGAAATAAATGTCTGGCACCTCCCAAGCTACCACCCACTCCAAGGTTTTACTCCGAACCACACAGAAAAGTGAATCCTGCAGGGTAAGGGGGAGACAAAGACAACTCAAGAACTTGCTTCTTCAAGGCATCACAAGTCATTTGGGCAGAGCTCTGAGCTGCCCGACGAGAGAATTCCCTCCAGTCACTGGGGCAAAAAAGCCAGCAAGAGCAAAAAGCATGTGTTCAAGCTGATGAAACAGCCCCAAACAACCCAGAAAGGAAGAAGGATCTTTGAGAACAAGTAGTTTCTATTTTACGATACTACTTGATGGCCATACTAATACTTAATAGAAGTCAGTGTAATACTCCAACTCACCAAAGGTTTTGGGTTTTCACCTTTCTTTCTACTTGCATTTGTGTGGGCACTAAGAACTCAGGGTGTTTCATTGCTGTTGTTATTTATACTTGATGTTGCAGTTAAATTTGATATTTGAGAAATGGAGATCATGAGGGAGGCGCAACAATTGCCATGAGTCAGCAGCTATCAACTCCTGCTGTCTGACAAAGGGATGCCTGTGCGTGTGTATATATATACTTCTGACAGACAGGAGGAGAATGACGCCAGGATTTGCAGTCTAGCTCTTGCCAACCTCCTCCTGTGCCGTATAAAGCTTCTGCTAAATCTGAAAGCCCAGAGCAGCCAGAGATATTTTTGCAGAGCACTTGACTCTTGCTGCGTCTCCCTGAACGCGGGTGGTAGGCATCTACATCGGGAGCCTTCCCAAGTTCTGGTCCTTCTTCTCGGCAGCTGGACCTCAGCCCCAGCCGTGCAGAAAATGTTCTGTGGGACAGAAGGAATGATGGGCTGCAGCAGAAGAGAGGGGACTGTTGGGGGAAAAATTCTGAAAGAGACTTATGCTTTGGCTTTATTTGAATTACTGTTGTGTAAATTACTGTTGTTTAAACCCAGCCCACAACTAGGACCACACAGCTGTTTACTCACTCTGCCCTGCAGTAGGGGAGGGAGAAGAGGGAGAAAAAGGAAAAAAAAACAACCTCATGGACTGAGAAAAAGACAGTTTAATAGAACAGTAATGGAAGAGAAAAACAATAATAATGGTAAAAGAATACACAAAATAAAGTGATGCAGAACAAGTTGTTCTCACCCCCCAGTGATCGATTGCCCAGCCCACCCCAAGCAGCGATTGTGGATCCCTGACCCGGCCAACCCCCATGTATATACTGAGCATGATGTCTATGGTATGGAATATTCCTTTGGCCAGCTTGCCCTATCTATGGACCCTCTCAGCTTCTATGGGAAGCTGAAGAAGTCCTTGACTTACTGTAAACATCACTTAGCAACAACTAAAATGATATGTGTTATCAACATTATTCTTATACTAAATCCAAAACACATCAGGTACTAGGAAGAAAATTAACTCTATCCCAGCTGAAACCAGAGCAATCACAAATTAAACCAAGACCTTTAATGGAAGGAATTTGAGGAAGAAAATTCCTAGGTAGAGTGGGATTTGTTTAGAGCTGGAGAGAAAGCTCAGCTCTTCCCAGCTTCGTACTACCCAGCTAAAAATAGTATTTTTATTTCAAAGTTTCATTCCTGATAAATATGGTCCAGCTTCCTATGCATCAAGAGAGAAATGCCTCAGGAAATCACAATATGAATATGGGTTGCCACTTGAATAAAATGTAGTCTGTTCTGAAACACAGAACAGGTTTGGGGCTTGTTTGGTTTTTTTTCGGGTAACTGACAAAATAATCAGGATGTATGCTTCCTAAATAATTATGAAGTAGGTAGTAATATTACTGTTTAAAGACTACAAGAAAAATATAAAGTCCTGATATATTTTAAAATCCAGGTTCTATGCCATGTCACAAATGCATTCTGAACAATAAATGCTTCTAAAAAATTCACAGCTTATTAAACAACTGGACAAGTATAGCAATTCTATGTAGAATATACATTTAATAACAAAATTACTTTTAAGAGTCTTAGAAGAAGTTCGATTCAATGCTGCCTACAGAATAACTCCTTATGCTCCATAGCTCAGAAAAAAGGTTGAGAAGGGGTGTGGGAATAAACCAGTTTTAGACTGAGTTTTAATACTGATTTTTAAAATAAATTTTGTCAAATTGGTTAGGCCTGTGGGCTATGGGCTTCATTTCAAGCCCATGCATGTACCTGGAACTGAATTCCATGCCTACGGGTTTATTTTATTTCAACTTAATGTGAAGTAAGAGGGCTTGTGCCCCTGTGGTCAGATTTCCAAGTCCCATCATTGCCTAAAGATGCGAACAGGCACTTACTGACATGGTTAAAAGCAGTTGAACTGATTTGGCCTCACACGACTAAAGGCTCACATCTGTAAAATTATTCAAATATTTAATTCCTGTTTATTGGTGATTTCAGTGCAGTCAGGCACCCAGCTCTCTTTGGGCATAAGACTGATAGCACTGAAGCAGGGTTGTTGCTTTTGAAAATATTATTAGATGGTTATCTGCACTTTAAGCCCTTATATAATTTTATAAATCTATCCCTTCAAGGGTTAGAGGGTTAAAGGATTAGGTCGCTCTCTTGCATTTCTGAGCACATTTAATCATGAATACTGGACATTTTATTTTATTGCTAGATAAAATAAAACTAAAACACATCCTAAAAATATCTAGCTAACCACGAGACAGAATAAACTGCCTCTCCCAGCTTTCTGTTTGGACAGGGACAGGTCTGGGATGCTTGTATCTAGTGTTAGCTACCTCTTTGTCAACGCTTATCACAAACACCTTTTCGGGGAAGAGCACCCCATTGTGGCAGGGTTTCAGTGAAGTTTGGCTGAAGTTAAGGACGCTCAGGTTGCCTCTGCCAGAAAAAGGCTTGGCCCCCTTGCCAGCTCTCAGACTCTGACCCAGCGTCATATCCACCTCCCTCAAGATGCAGGACCAAATCCAACCTACCCCACCTATTTTGCTGGGAGACGACAGACTGCCGGATGCTTAATTACCAACGTAACCCATGGATGCCAAACCATATGTGTATATAAACTCTTTCTGGTAGGAGTGTCTCTGAATAACGTATGTACAACCTGCGTGTGAGTCACGCTTCTGCCATGCAGGAAAGGACAGTGGGTGTGCACAGCTTTAGGGTGAAATAAAGGCCAGGCCTGTGAATACCATGGCAAGGCTAGCAATCTGGTTTTGCCAGAAGAAAAATCAGGGATTTAACAGTGTTACAAGGAAATTTTGCAAGAAGGTTAGAGGTTCTGGCTGAGGAACATCTATTGTTCCCTCTTAGCCCAATGCAAAACATGAGAAATTAGAGATAAAACCCCTTCACTTTCCTTATGTTTTCTAAAGAACCTAAAAAGCCATTTAAGACAGAATGCCTTACAGCAACGCCTCTGCATTTCTGCAAATACTTAATTCTCTGGGTAAATGCAAAAAGTGTGCACCTTATTACCATTCTCTGGATGTATCCAGTGGCTTGGTCTATCTTAGTTTTTCAGTATTCTTGCACGGAGCTCCCGAGAATACACTCAGCAAATACACTCAGCCTTTGCACTTAGCGGAGAACTTACTCTGGTGGTGGTTAAAGTTTACAATACAAAGATACAATACAAAGACAGAAAATAGGTCCAAAGCTCAAAGCCTGCAAACATATGCTTATCATACTCAGAACTTAGTTTCGGAGAGATAAAGGCTTGAGTAACAACTCTCACAAAATCAGGTCTGTGCCTCCCGAACTCCTGGTACATCCATCAGATAGAGAAAAGTCGGGCTGACTCCGAACACATTTCCCTGAAGATAAGAGTTACCAGGTCTGAGATGTTATCTGCAGAGACACTTTGCTCAAAGACCTCTTCCTAATTTTTTTTCAGTGATACTGCCATTATTTTTGCAGTCTCTCAGAAAAAAAAAAATGTTGTGCATTCACTTTTTTCTGAACTTAAATGAATATTTGTTGTCACACCAAAGGGAGTTGGTAATGTTACCACATAAGAAGAGAGTAAGTAACAGACCTCGTTCCTAGTTGAACGGAGGAATGAAGTTATATTTAAAGTGCAAGGAGGAAGAAATGGAATTTATTGTTCAGCTTCATGCAGAGAGGTGTCTGACTCACAGGCCTGTATGGCTGATGGTACTTGCAAGCAACAGCAGGAGATAAATGAATAAGGAGAAAAAAAATGTCAATTTATGTTGACTAAAGAGGAAGCTAAAGAACAACCATGACTTCCCACATACTTCTGCAAGGCAACTTTCTTCTGTTTCTATTGTATAGCCAGAAAGCAGAAGCCGGGGCCTGTCGCTAAATCATATCTCCACAATTTTCGTAGATTTTCTAACGTGATATTGAAAACAAGCAGGAACATAGAAAACCCACAAGATCAGGTTATTCCTCAATATCGAAAAAGCAGATTTTTCCTTTCCATAATAAATACTCATCTTTTGGATGCTAAAAAAAAAAAATAAATTAGACAGCACTTGAGAAAATACTTTTTGTGGGAAATAAGTCTTGGCTTATCTAAAAGATATCCTGCCATATACAGAAAGCGCAGTCAGAAACTCACTGCTCACAAAATACACTTCACATTATACACTCATTATCTAAAGTCTGTGCTGTAAACACAGAGGGGAGGGTAACAGTAAGCTACCAATAAAACAGGAGAGTTGTTTTTTTCTGAAATTATTCAGCCCTGTTCTTTGTTGAACACTCAGGCTCATGAAATTTTGTCCAAAAGTTGTTTTCCAGCTAGTAGAAATGTGATAAATAAACATATTTGCAGAAGCATTCCCTTTGGTCATGCCCCTTGGCCTTTTAAAAGCCCTTTGTGCGGGAGAAGTGAAAGAGGAAAGACTAAAAGAGTGCTGAAGATGAAAGAGGGATGGGAGAACTGTGAACCAGCACCCCGAATCCACCGGCGCTGCACAACTTCGTTACACCACGCTAAAACGGAGCGAAAACGGGTGATGTTCGTAGCACCCTGGGGCAGCTGTGCCGGCAGGGGTGGCCATGCACAGCAGCCCTGGCACCAAAAAGGAACAAACCATCAGTCACAGGGACAGAGCCAGCTCATGCCTCTCACACACGCCCTTCCTAATAATCAGCCTTTTAATGTATGGACTTCCTTTCCAGCTTCTTTTCCTTCTTTGCATTATTTTTTCTCAGTCCTTTCTGCTTTCTGTCTGAATGAGAACCCATCTCAGCCAGGCAGATGGCCTTAACCCTGCTACATTTAGCTTAGCCCAGCAAGCTAAAAACCAGTCCCAATCAATCAGATCTAGTTCTTAAAAAAAAAAAAAAAAAAAAAGAAGTTTTCCATGAATTGTAGAGAGGAAAATAAGAGCAAAAAGGCAAATGTTTTTCCTGGCCCAAAGAACATGGTTTGGATCATGTGCTCCAAAAGCTACCCAGATACAGAAGCTATATTTTCCTGCCTTTGCTATTCCTTCTTCCTTCCCCTTCCTACCAGAGGGCTTTGTTTTGCTTTGCAAGGAAATATGATTCAATTTTAACTGTGAAACACAAAAGCCACTGTCTGAAATCAACACTTCTTTTTCATAGAAGAGGCATTAATTATGACTTTAAAGACTACCAAATGAGAAGGTTTTTTTCCTCTAAAAATATGGTATAATACAAAAATATGATATTATAAAGAGTAACTATTTAGAAATATGGCGTACTGAGGTTCCTAATAAGATTTAACCCAAATTATATCCTCTTCTTTGAAAATCTTAACCTTAATTTTGAAGCTTTTTCTGTTTTTTTCTCCCTGCTCTCTAATCATCTTCCTTTTTTTTTGGCATTTTAGTAAAAATGAAATGTAATTTTGCTTCTTACATAACTAGTAAAAACCAAGGGCCTTGCAATATAACCTCCAATCCAGATTTTTGTGCAAATCAAGGAAGTAGTACAGTCATTTTCCATAAGAGATTGTGTCTCATCTTTAAACTAATTTTCATTTTTCAAGCCCAGGCTGCATATGCATATGGGGAAGTCCCATAAGGAACTGGATTAGTTAGGCATCGGAGAAACACCCTGCGTGACTTAGGCTGGGATACATCCTTAGGCTTGCAGCTTGCTGAAAAAAAATGAGGTATGGAGCCATCATCCTACCCTGAGTCTTGCAAAATCCCATACTTACGCAATTTGAATTAAACGATCCTTTTTGACACCCATTGGGATGGTAACGAGCTTCATATGGTGAGCAACCTGTTCCTCCCCCAGAATTAGGGGTTACCGTACGGATGACACCGTATCACCTGGGCCAGGAAAAACTGAGCTCAAGTGGGGAATTACCTCGAGACAATGACTTGCTTCATGGTCGGGAGGCGAATTCATGCTTTGTCATCCAGCTACTTGTATCAGGGTTTCTACATTTAATAAGAGTTCATTGGGCAATAAAAACACTTGAAACCATTTCAGTCATTCACAGGGCTGTTCCTAACCATGTGAATAGACACAGTTTTGGATTACATTCTCAAATAAAACTCAAGAGACTGCCTGAGAGATGTAGGAGCCTATGTGTTTTGACTTTCAGTAGGACTCAGGCACACAATTCATTTGAATAAAAGGTTGATTTTCCCACCTTAAATACAGGTTAGGATTTCCATGATAAAACATAAAATTACACCTCCATTCTTAGCAAACTGAAACACATTCTCATCATGTGTTGGACTGGCAATGATGCATGTGGTCAAGTTTGCCCAATGTTTTTGCATCACTGGACACTATTTTGGGGGTACTTGAACACCAAATAAAAGCAGGGAGAACCTCCATGCTATTTTGCTCCCCTGCACTTCTCTGGCTGCCCTACAGAGGAAGCAGCTACTGAATGAATGTGAGGGGAAGCAGAGAGGGGAGACAACCAGGGAAGCAGGGAGGAGATACTGCAGAAAGGATGGGAGAAGGTCGGGGCAAAGGCCAGGGCATCCAGAGAGACTGGAAGGGGATGAGCAAAAGGCAGCTGAGGACGGGGACAGATAGCTGCCAAGGGGCTGCCTCTTGTGCCATCTCCTGCCATTTCAGTATTTGATTTGAAGATATTTTTACAGATTAAGTCAGTGTTGTATGAAACTTGGTTTCTTAATCTTTCAGGTTTTCACCTTTCATAAAGTGAGAATAATAATACAGTGCAGTTACCATCACAAAAGGTCGTCTTCTGAAGTGACTATAAAAATGATATAATGTTCTGCTTTTTACTCATCCTATGCATTCAGTTTAAACGTTAGCAGTGTTTTGTCTTCTTTTTCTAACTGCCAACTTTGTAAACCCAGCAGCAACCTAAAGGAAAGCTGGGCGCTGGTAGCTTTTCACTCGATTAATCTTTCCCAGCAACAAAGTCTCTCAGACGTGTTCTCAGCCACACATTGGCAACCCTACTCTTTTTAAATTGCAGTTATACCTGTGCACATCGCCCATCTTCATACATTTCCTTAGATATAATGCTTTGAAATTTGCTAAATTATTATTTTTACGGTGCACGGAAAGAAACAGAAACCCACTCAGACTGAGCGATGTGACTCCGAAGAGCGAGCAGTGACAATATGCACTGACAGGTTATTTCTGTCACACAGATTGGCAAGTATGTCCCTGAATTCACGCAGGATGTACCTTACTCTTGTGGAGAGGGCCAGCACAAGGAACATATGTCATTTAAATTCCATTTAAACACTTTTTAAAAGGCACTAGTAGGACTTCTGCGATCCATCGCCCATTTCATGGGGAATAATTTCCTAAGAGTCATTTTTATATAGTTCTCAAAGAAAAATTGCACTTTAAGTTGTGGAAGTGGCACCATCTTGTGGGTGAAAATGAAAGGGTTTTTTCTTCAGTCAATTTAGCTGTTTTTCACTTTTCTCTCATTTCCCACCCAGCCCCTCTTTTTGATTCTCATAATTCTACCGAGTAGCCTTTTGAGTCTAAAAAATAATCCTTGTTTCAGGAGACTTTAGAGCAGAGCTGTTGTTCTGTTATGCAAAAAGTGCACAATATTTTGACAGCTTACCATGCGACACGGATTTCTGAGGCATTGGCCAATGTCTATGAATAATTTTTGAAAAACCCTTTTGAGGTCATCCCCAGAATTTTTTTATTTTTTTATTTTTAAAATAGAAAGCTAAAATATGTCTATCAAGAAAATAAAGGCTACATTTGCAGTGGCAATGTCTTACTCCCGGAAGCAAGCCAAAATTTTTCAAATCCACATATAGAGGATTTCGGTTTGCTTGAAACCTGTGCATTCACTCCGAGAATTATCAAGATGCAGACTCATTTTCCTCAGTCTTTTTTTTTTTTTTTAATACCTCGATTTCTTCTACTTTTAAAGGACTAGCCGGGCTTTTCAGCAACCTACTGCGGAGATGAAAAAGAGAAGACCAAAAATATTGTTGATGATAGAGCGTTACCGGCTTGTTTAATATGCAAACAGCTACAGAGCTAAGAGTAAAATATGTAGTGCTTGAGCTCGTTTATTGAAAGGCATGCCCATAATTACTGTCAGTCATCTCAGTGGGATCCGCCTCTCTTTAAATATCACCAGTACAAATATCTATACCTGAGCTGGTCACCAAGGCTCCTTTCGAAGTCTCTAGGGAGTAATAGTTGCTTTTAAGGTGCAGTTCACCTCATCATACACCAGATATCTGAAACAGATCAGCTGACTCATACCCTTAAACTGCTTATTTCTCTTCTTTGGTTATAAAGGGAAAATGATGTGGTTAGCATAGATGTCGATAGCTCCTGGAGCAATCTGCACACAGTCAAATGAATCCCACCCCTTGTGCCTCACACAAATGACATTATCAAGATTTTTCGGCCCCTGTGGATGATATTTAATTCAGCCCTCCAAATGACTTAATACAGACTATCTTAAATATGGATTTCAAGAGCAAGCTCTAAAGATCAAAACTGAACTAACAGTCATTAAAATAGCTTAATATAGGGCTGCACATGCTGCGTCAAGGGGTTGGTATGATCCTTTGTGGCGAACCTATGAGAGGAACTATGTATTATAGCACTGGTTGCTTTCCCTTTAGAGGTATTTTCAGTTCTTTTTGCTTTTGGTAAGTGTACGTACAAAGTGGCATTAACAAAAGTTAATGTGCAAAGCAACAATAACTGCTCTTTTTAATCACTGAAATACAAGTTAACCCTAAGATATTTGTTGTTAATTATAACTGTTTTCCAAAATCAGTGGCAGAGTACAAGCTAGGCTATAAAGCAAAAACCTAGCTTAAAAGTATCCTCCTTCCCAAAATCAGATACTTGTGCGAAGAATGTGGTCCTATGTTGGCATTACCCCTTGTAAGCAAAGCTCAGAAGCTGCTTCCCTGTTGCTGAACAGAAGGCTGAACTTCACAGCACCTGGGTGCAGCTGCTTCCCTTGACCCCATCAAAGGACTACCTGCTTCCAGAAGCATGGGGAGAAAATGGGAAGGCTGGCGGGTTTTGCTGCCCAACAGTTCCCCTATACCTCAAGGTGTGGAGATCATCTCTGGTGAGAGGAAGAGGTGGGACAGGTCTTGTCCATCCTCCTGGTGTGACACAGGACAGCAGTTCAGAGCCTTCTGCTGCCCAAAGCTCACGCAGGAAAGCAGACAACATCCAAGTACTTCCACCTTCACGCCCCCAGGACTGGGACTGCTCTCTGCCCCTCACTTTTGCCACCACCAGCTCTGCTTCTCTGCCAGGACCAAGGCACAAGCCTTGTTGGACACACCTGTCATCCACATGTTTCTGGACACAGCTCTCAGAGTTTCCAGTTCTTGAAGGTTGAGCTGATACAGAAGTATTCATCTGGGCTTTATGCCACACCTTACCCTCAAGGAGATGAAGGTCTCCATTTTGCAGCTGCTGACTCAGGAAATACCTACAGGGATTCCAGATGGGATACGTCCTCTCTGAGATCTCCTTCCCATTATCTTCTCTTCTCTTGAGAAGGAATGTTTCAGGACACTACATGGATGCATGTTGTAAAAATAATAGCAGCATTTAATCATGAAGAAGTGTAAGAATATAAAGAGATATACCTCTCTCTATATATATATATGTACACACACACATAAAGTTGAAAAGGCAAATCATAAGAAAACGCTTCCCTGAAATCTTACTTAACAAGGCTGTAATTAGCAACCTGTGAATTTCTAGAGATTAAGCAAGAGAGATTAAAAGTGCATATAGCAAACCAGCCCAATTATTCACCCAATGAGGAAAGACACCAGAACCTTGTGCAATAAACTAAGAATATATATTAGAAAATGGACAAGTTACAGAAAGACAGTATAGATGTCATTTGGGTAAGATACACTGTCTAGAAGTTAAATGTCCAGTGTTTAAGGAAAGAGGACAATTCCTAGCCCAACACAAAGCCCTTGGCAAGTGCAGGAGTTTGCCTAGGCTCCCTGGCTCCACATTTGTAGCAGTATTTGCACAGACCAAAATCATTATGAAAATAGTGCCTTAGGCAGGGCAAGAATCTGTTTGACCCTTTGGCCAATTCTTGGACTGAATCTCTTTTGATGTTAGAAGCAGTCTGGCTCATTTAAATGCGAGCCACTCCACCCACCTTTTCATCTCCTGCGGTGTTTCTTGGGTTGAAAACGTCACTGAGAGTAGAAGCTGTCCCTGAAGTATCCCAGGCCCAATGGTGAGCGTGATGCATCTGGAACCTTTCCCCAGATATCTTCTTCTGTCATTTGCAGCTCACCATTGCAGAATAAAGACAATGGAAAAATCGTCTAAACTTTAAATTTTGCCTCATCGGTTTGAACAAAACTTGGAGTGAGACTGAGAGAACCCAGAGCCGGTTTTATAATTACAGAAACTTGGTCACCATCATTCGTCATACTGATTGCCATGTTAATTGTCATGTTCTCTGCACTTGCTTAAACTGCCTGTATTTGAATGGGAAACACCTTAATATAGTTTCTCTTTTCCAGTATTTGTGACAGGTCAGAATAAGGGAGCATTAGAAAGAGCTGGAAATAACGTTATTGTTATAAAATGGAAGACATCAAAAGATTTATCCCGATTTATCATCATCAAGATTTATCAATCAAAGAAGATATATTTATCATTCAGATAGTAACATAAGACACAACCAAAGCAGGAGAATTTGGAATTTCTTCATTCAATAATCATATATTTAAAAATCTTAATATTTATTATCAGGTCTCTATACCTTCCCTGCCTGCCATGGAGCTCAAGAGAGGCAGAAGTCTTTTCAGTAATATATCAAAAAGGGCTTTGAAAGAACAGTTTAGGATTTTAAGTCTTAGGCAGTGGTTGAAAAGAGAATACACAAGGGTTGAGCACTGCGTTATGGATGTTTGGGGATTGTTCTGACACCTGTCATTAGTAAAAATCTCATCTACCTCACTGCAGATAAGACTACACACTGGAGAACCAGTCAGGTTCGCAGTGCATTTAAATTCTCATGTATCTTCTGAGCTCACCTTGCACCCACTACAGATCTCTCTGATTCATTGTAAATGTTTACCGTAGGAGGAAGTTTACATTTACAGCTGCTTACGAAACCCACAAACACATCAGCACTTTGAGAGCAGAAGGTTTTTCACATGATTTTGGATACAAATTATCTTGGATGACCAGCAGCAACTTCAAAAATCCATGTGAGGAAGCAGATTTATTCAAAGCTTTCTAAGAAAAAGCTTTAACTTCTTGGAAGTCCTGCTTGTCCTCAGGGACTTAGGCTTTAAAATTTCACCCAGACAGTACTGCTGTGTACAAAAGTTCCAGTATATAATATGCATTGGAAAGGCCAAAGACAAATGATGCTCCTCAAGCTTGTTGAAGGCAAATGGTTCTTCTCTGGTGAGAGTTTTCCTTGACTGAAGTGGCCAGGATGCATCCCTGTTGGAACAGCAGTGCAGGACAAGAAAAATCAGTGATGATATATGTACTAATAGATATGAATATATAAACACGCACAAATATATACATGCACAAATGCTCCCATCTGCAATACGTGGCAATTTTAATGAAACCAACCGTAAATGAGCGTGCTGTCCTCCGGATTGTGGGCTGTCATGAGATGTGAAGTACTGATGCGTTACGGCCTTCTAAAGTGCCTGTTTTGCTGGGGGCAGAGGGGTTACCCCCAGGTGCAAAAGTAATCCTAATCTTTAGAGAGCATATTACAGCTGATTAAATTCATGGGCTGCATTGGTCAACGGCTGACTTTGTTTCCAAATATTTTAAATCTCTGATTGCTGGCTCAGAAGCATGCGTTGAAACACAACTTGCTTGTGTAGATTGTTTATTGAGTTTTGTTTGTTTGCTTGTTAAAACTTTTGGCATAACTTTAGCTATTCAGTTTCATCAGGTGAAAAACAAGTACAGTGAAACACAAACTTTGGACTTTTATTACTGTCTTTGCTTTTGAGAGAGAAGATAAAGTTAGACCAGCCGACCAACTGTTTGCTTTAAATTAACGAAGAAGAAATAACACGTAGAGGTGGAGATGGTGAACAAAATTATTGCTACAAGAAAGTGTTGATAGTAGTATTCTCTAGTAGCGGCAGGGCCTCACTGCATTTCTCCTTGGGAACTCCTCTCTCCTGAGTGGCACAGTGCCGAGCCATACAGGGTTTGCGTCCACACGTATAGCTTGCAATCACCTTGAGATGCCCTTCCCCAGGAAGCTAACACCAGTGCTGTATCTTACGTGATCGAGAGGTTGCGATAGTGGAAGAGCGAAAACAAGAAATGACTTGCACAGCATTGTGTGCATGACCAACAGAAGGGATTATGTTGGGAGTGGTGGTTTTTATGCTCACGTATCTGTGTAGGCTTTGAGAACTGTACTGAGAATTGCCTGTCGTCAAGGAGGGTCTATGTCAGAAGATTTCACCACGAGCCCAGCCAGCGACTAGGGGCATCTTCACAGAAGCGTGGTCATGCACTGGCACTTGTGAGTGCTGGGATTCAGTCAGAACAGGAATCTCGCGTAGTCCCAGCCTGCTGGTGTTGTCTTCTCTGCTGTTCCAGAAAGCTGTCCAACATCTTCCCGTCTCCTTCTATTTCAGCATTCTTCCTTTGCATCATTTCAACATCGTCTGTGATCTGTCTAGTTTTCTCCTCCGTGTGTACGCTCAGCATCCTGAGTGGGCTGACAGGCCTTTACATTTGCTAAATGATCATTTTTAATATTGGAAAAATTAATTTCCCCTATGCATATCATATTTTGCTGTGATAAGAGTAGTGTGTGCATTTTTTAATCATTTTCAGCACATTTACATTTTTCACATATAGGTTAGCCAGAGGTTATAAGGGTAAAACCTGTGGCCAAATTCTGTAGTTGCCTGAGAGTGAACTCAAAATGAAGCCAAATGGATAGTTATGGGAGATAGAGAAAATATTGATGAATCCACAAAGTGAGTTTAGAGGAAATTATTTTTCTAAATTTTGTACATTTAAAATACATGCCAGGAAGTATGGTGATAGTTATTTGCATTTTATTGACATACTTGTTTCAAATGATGCTTGCAAGAAATATCCAGCTGTAATGGGATACTGACAGAAAACCTAACAATTTTTTATCTATGTGCCTGCTGCTTTGCTCCTGTGGGCAAACACCATTTAGATAATTGCTGCAGGCTGGTGGGTCCTGTACCGTTAGATAGCCCGTCCTCCTGATGGGATGCTAGAGGTGATCCAGCCTGGCAGTTCCCAGCCTTATTGCTTGTCGCAGCAACACAAATTCTCCACAAGCTGTTCTCCAAGATACCACAGCTTAGTGCCCCCGCACCCAGTGAAAGAAATCTGTCCTTCAGCGTTTATAGAAGTGTATTGTTTAATAGGATTGCATTTAAATTTCTATAAAGGTTGTCAATCCAACGCTTATGACTCAGAATGGAAACTTCCTCCCAGAGAGACTTTATTTAACCACTTGATACAGAGGGTGAGCAGTACACTGTAAAGAGAGGCTATAAACTTTTTTGTTTTAAACTAACCAGCAATCAGTTCTGGTTTCTGCAGTTTTATTATTTTTTATTAAATGCAGTAGAGATTGTCTATTATTGGAAAGTGCTAAATAGAATGAAAAGCTTTTTGACAAGACATATTTTATCATGCATTTTCTATTCAGAGCAATTTCACTGCTGCAGACTAAACAGAGACTTAAATTAAGATTTGACAGATTTGTTTAGAAGCTACTGTTCTCCAACAGACCCCAAATAATTTATTACTTTTAAACAACTTAAGACAGGATTCTGAATTCCTTACATAGCAGTGACTGGGTTTATTATTACTTTTTAGACGGTAAGATACCTAAAAGACAACATGAACAGAAAAACTAAAGGGATTTCCTGAATTATTGAGTCCTGTCCTCCAGTGTTAAAAGCAACGCTTTATAGAATCACTTCGATAAATGCCTTCAGTTCCAGCTTAAAAGCAGTTCAACTTTTTGCCCCCACTTAATCCTGATGGAGACACATTACAGACTATCCTCACAACTAAGAATTTGTGAATTTCTGTCTAAATGTATCCATTATTAATTTCTAAACATGTTTCTTGAATCAATGTTTCCCTTTCCTTTAAAAAAAGATATTTCTTCTCCGACGTGTTCTTCATAAAGTCCCTCATCACCTGATCAAGGAAGATGCAGTCATTGTGGATTATTTAGAAATTACACGTATGCACAGAAATTATGTCTTTTCAGCAGAAATTGCATCTATTCAATGATGAGGAAGTTCACTACGTTTAAATAGTTATATCTTTTCTCAGGTCTTCTGTCATTTTGTTTTGCCGTGATACCTCATCTCCTCTTTCCTGTTCTCCCAGACACGCCGTTTTTCCTCTGAACCTGTTCCAGTCTAAATTCCTCTTCCAGAAAGGGGGCGGAGAGAATCACACACGTTATTTCAGATGAGATGCGTTAGGGCCTTGCACAAGGGCACTGACACCTCCCTGGCTTTAGTGGGAACCTCTCCCCGAAGCCCCCGGGACTTGCATTCACCTTTCCGAGACCACATTCCCAGGGCAGCTCCCAACCACTCTTAAGCCTCCCCCTCGGCCGTTCTCAACCCAGACACTTAAGCACAGCGCTTTCTACTACCGAATTCCATCTTATTCCTATGACTCATCCTCAAAGCCACTGCGCTCTTTCTGTCTAACATTCTGATCCGCCTCATATTCGAAGACAATAAATAATGGATAAAGATAGCTCATATTGCAAAATTAAGCAGGCGGCAGGTTATGGATTGCATCATATTTGAAATAAACCGCACGATCACAGAGACTTTGGCAAACATTCTGTATAGTCAAGGACGATATAAAAAATTGAGTGGGTTATTATTTCGTCAAGAACATTTTTTTCAGTGTAAAAATGAACTGATTTCTGTCTCCTCTTTTGAAAGTTTAGAGTTCATGCATTTATTCCAGTCCATCTGCTTTACACCATTCCTTAGGCAACCAGCTAACACCGGATTATTCCAGTGTGAAGGAAGTCTCCGTATGACACAGGCCTGTACAATACTCTCTTTCAGCCTTGACCTTGCACACCGAGGTAGCCAGAGAAAGGAGAAATCTCGATACAGTGCGGCAGTTGAACACACCTAAACCTGCTTTGGAGATTGGAACTATCATCCAGTTATACTTGGTTAGTGATTTTGGGTTACAGAGCACCATAACACTTATAAGACCACCCATATTCCCACAGAGTTACGATACGGTTATAATCATGTGCAACCTAGGAAAGAAGGTAAATTTATTTCCTACGGTGACATGTTGGCAATCTAGATGGCATTCACAAGCAGGAGAACATAATAACTAAGGCTGTCTCTTCTGCCACTAAGAACATTTCTCATGTTTTCTTGTTCTGAACTGATCACTGTAGCTAGGAGGAATCAAAACACCTATCTGAAATAATTGTCATAATGCATCATTTTGAGAATAATCCTATTTTGTCTATATATACTGAATTATCATACCTCATCCTACTGCAATGTGTAGGTAGTATTAAAATAGTATAAAAATTGTACCGACACTTATTCCGTCTGATTTGAACAAATTACTTTCTGCCACAGTTAAAAATGGCTTAGCTTTCAGGAAATTTAGTGAAAAATTAACCCTCCCTCCCCCCCCTCCTTAAGCAAACACTCTGCAGGCTATGCTTATGGAAAATTATTCTCACGGTAATCAGCTGTACATGCTGACAAACTTGTTCTTTTCTGGTTGCCTCACTGTCTACCAACCTCCTCTGGCTCCCCGCCATGACCTCTGTGAAAGAGCTGCTATAGCAGTAGCAAGAATTTTCCCAGAAAGCCTTATTAACACTGCTGTAGGTTTCTAGTTTTTGAACAGTAACTCGCCGTACTGCAATTATTGTGAGAGTATTTTAAATGAAGACCTTTGGTTTCATCTTTTAAATAGATACAAGAAAATTCAAGGCCAAGAAACCAAAGCAGGTCAACACTGTATGTTATGCCATTGCAGCAAACACTGCAAAACCAAGTCTAAATTTCCAATAAAATAAGTTTTAGCCCTCCTAAAATCCACAAAAATATTCTGTCATCTGAAAAATGGGAGGCCTGAAGCTGAGATAAATATATGTATCTATATCTATCTATATCTCTAACACGTATGATGGCAGGCTTGAAGAAAAACACCTACCAAAAGAAAAAAAAGTTACACATCTTCCACAATTTCTTTGTCACAAAAAAGTATAGAAAGAAAACTAATTAAAGGAACTTAACTAAATTTCTCTACTTCAGGTTGTAGCACACAGGATCAGTATTTATTCAAGGATGGTTAGTTTTAGGAGGCGGACTCCTGTGGATGTTCTCCAAGTTTAACGTCACCTCCCTCTGGATCAGCTGCTGGGTTCTGATACGTGTTTACAAGGCACCTGGGCACCAAATTTGTGCGAGGCCTCAGGGACTGCTGCGCTACACATACAGCAGTATTTTAGTTAGAAAACGAAAAAAATCAGCTAGATCAGTTCTCACAGGACAACTTCTTTCCTTCGGGTTGAGCTGATGAGCATGAGCAAAGTAGATATTCACATACAGCACTGATATCATTTGTATGTGCCATCTTAACATACCATGGGAAGAGTCCTTAATTGAAAGTAATAATAGGGTAGCCAGGAAAGTACCAATTAAAATAACTAGGCTGTCTATGATAAATTCTAGATATTCCGAAGGTCTTAAGAAAATTTGACTATCTTTACTTACTAGGATGCAATCAAAAACAAAGATTTACTTTTAGACTTATCTCTGAGGTGAAACAACTGGACAGACTGCAGATTTTCTTGTTGACGCATCATACGCGTAAGCAACAATCAACTGACTGCACATACGGTTTTGAAAAAAAATAAAATAGATGGTTTTCATCCATCTTCTCAAGCCAGTTTGCAGCATGTTCAATTTCACGTTGTTTATATTTGTTAAAGCTCCGACAGCATACATTTGTTAAGCTTCTAGATTTGTCAGCATATTCTCTTTTTCCTATAAGAACAGTATGTTTTACCGCACCAGTGGCTTTAGTTGGCCTGGAGCTGATGTAAGTAAACTCCCTCAACACAAAAATCAGGCTGATCAAGATACGCGCGTTCTCAGTCTTGCTGTATGAGGTGGAGCCATACGCCTTCAAGAACACTGATGCATAAAGACTACACTTTTTCTTTCTTTTTTCCTAAATATTTGCATCAACTAGCAAAACCGCACAGAAACAAGACGATTAAAGAAGTACCAATGCACCAGAGAGTCTGATGCAACAGAGAAGCTCCAGGTCTGGACGCATCTGCCAGATGAAGGCTGACCTTTGATGGGATCTCGCTCTTTGGCCTCCTGGAGGGCAGCAGCAGCAGCAGCAGAACAGGACTGGCAGGACACCACAGGGCTGCAGTAAGGATCTGGTTGTGTGAGCTCCAGCACAACCTCAAAAGAAGCACAGCACGGTTCATGCCTGTTCCTTAGGGTTGTTATATACCAGATACAGAATTAAAAGGAAAAAAAAAAAAAAAAAGAAAGAAAAACTACATGAAAGTTATTAAGTCATCCATCAGGATCCAAATCACAGTCATTGCTGAGTTGCATTACATATTTGCCAGCTCTTCATTGACCTTCTGAAAGTAAACTACTGATCTCAAGCCAGCTCTTAAGAGGGCAAGTTATTTTATGTACATCGTACTTCGCGCGTGCAGTAATAAAACGTGGATTTGGAATGGCCCTGCCTCTGCTCCCTCCGCTCAGTGAGGAGGAGGCTTCCTGGTCAGAACCAGGCTGAGGAGGGTGGGAGGTCAGTCACGCTGCAAACAAGAACTGACGTTTCAAAGCCCGAGCAAGATTTCTGTTGTTAAGGAAATGTGCTCTAACAACCGATTTGCAGATCGCAGTAAGGAAAGAACGTGTTTTTCTTTTTTCAGCTGGTGAAGTTTTTGAGCTTTATGGTGGCTGATTAATGGCTGAAGGGAGATTTCATTACATTGAATTTAAAAACTGTCAGGAAACATAGAGGAAGGAATAAACATCCCTTTTAGTACCTGTGGATAAACCAAAATGAACTTATTTACTTCACTCATGGTTATTGCTGGGTGTAAAACTTAGAAGTCACACCCCTGGTGAGGTATAAACCAAGCAAAGAGAATAAAAAGAGTGTTTTAACAAACCCTGCGCTATACAATTTTGAAGATGAGCTTTGACGCAAGGCTAGATGCTAGCTGGGCTGGGCAAAGAAAAATGTTTTCCTCTAATTTGCAGAGCAGCTACAGAACTGTTCCATAGTTACTGCAGGCAATAATCAATAAATAAGTATTAAGAGGAGAGACAGGATGCCTCTCATTCCAGTATGTTGTTTGGTCTGCCTTCTTCACAGTCCTGAAAAGGAGAGTGATACAGTCTGAAGTGATACACTTCAGGCCACAAAGGAATTATAGAGGAGCTCTTGAAAAGAGCTAGATCTCCCCATAACTGATTTCAAAGTTAAAACAGAATTGCCCATATCGTACCCCAGCATATTCAAAGTACAATTCTACATCCAAAGCAAAATCAATATTATCCTTTGCTGAGCAAAATGGAAGGGCACAAATTACTTTCCTTCAAGTAAAAAGTTTGAGGTTGAAAAGAAGAGCTAGAAAAGATACGGCAAACAGAAACACATGCGTAACAGGCACTACAGGGAGAGAAAAAGTTCTAGCTGGCACCCAGGATGGCATTCGTGCAAGAAATGAAAGAACTTATTGTTCCACAGCGTTGGTTCTCAGGCTCCAGCCTGCTCACTCTCGTGGTGAAGACACTGCTGCACAGCCGACCCACAAAAGGAGAGGATTCTTCCTACTGACAGTACACTTCCACATCCATCTGGAATCAGCAGAGGCTTTCCTGATTGATTAAAACAAAACTTGTCAACTTCTGTTGCTAATTCATGTCCTTCTGTAATTGAAATCTACAGGATATAAATTCAATACAGAGAAAAAAAACACCAGACTCCAGATCCTCTTTCTTCCAGACTATCATCTGCCTGAAACAGATAACAAAATCTCTGTGAGAAAGGAAATGCAGTGAGTGAATCTGAAATGAGCCGTAACTTAATAGATGATTCAGTTACCTTCAGAGCAGGCTGGGATTCCTAAACGTTTAAAGGTTCAGCGCACAGAGAGTAGAAGTGAATGAACCTCTTGTCATTAAAATAATTAATAGGTTATTTGCTATCAATTCACTAACAATGCAAATCCAGTCCTCTTCGATGAGGTCTCTGTTGAGAAAAACAACGTGGTTTATTTAAAAAAGAGAACTTTTGTCTTCACAGCTCCAAACCCACTTCCAACCACAAAGACAGTTCCTTTTTTCGGTTACCACAAGCGGTTTTGCAGCCAGCGGACTGCTGTTTCCTACATGCCCAACCAAAAAGGGTGCTGAGGGAAACAAGCCCTTCCTCCCCTTTTGTTTGTCCTTGGGTTGCCCTCCCATGCAATCGTATGCTCTCGCTCCTCGTCTCCCCCAGCCATGCGTATGCAGTCACTGCAGCGAGGGTTGCACTTGTCCCAGGCTGCTCCACTTGTCACTGAGAATAACAAGAGATGGAACAGAGACGGTGGGAATTTCTTTTCCACAAAGAGCCATGTTCTCCTTTAAGCCTGCGTGTTCTTTGGTGTAATCAACTGTCTCTTCATCTTATGGAAAATAAGAAAACCAAACTGCGTGACCTAAATTCAGCACTGGGAGAAAATCAAGATTTGGGAAATGCAGTGACATTTTGGGAAATGCTGCTTAAAAAAAAATAATAAATCCTCAGAGAACTAACTTCTTGCGTTTAGGTAATTCAGACTTTGATAAAACCTTTAAAATATGATTCGTAGTATTGGAAAAGTGAACTTTAAGTAGAAAGTTTTCCTCACCTTTTTACTCTATCTTCAATTGCACAATGTTATTTCTGAAATTGTGTGAATATTTAAACTCTGAAACTCAAAGTATGAAAGTATGAAAAATTACTGTAGATGTCCACATTTAAAGACAAAATTCAGAGATACATCTTTTCCGTCAAAGAAAAGAGTGACGAGGATAATAAAAACTGTTTATTAAATAATATTTGAAATATAAATATTTAAAATCATTACAGTTGCTTATATTGATACACGCCATGTCACTTCCAGTGTATTTCAGTACCTTGATGCTACAAGCTGGTATCCTGAAATGGAAAAGTACTGAGGAGCGGCTTCCCATAAAGCTTACAGACATCAGCAGTGGGTGACACAGCTTGAACCCTAAGGACTACAATGAGAAACTCAGAGGAAAGCCTCAGATAAACAATGACAGCAATTTCCCCAGGAGAGATCAGAAAGAGCACTGCAATTTCTTCAAAATATATGCAGGTAATTCTACCTGGTGGCTTTCCTTGAGAGAGCTTTGCTTAAAATTGGCTGCTTTATGCAGGAATAGAAGCTTTTTGCTGATATTCCTGCAAATGTAAATATCAAAGGCAAAAATCTACTTTTCAGTGGGTCTCTTGTACTCATCACCAGATACTGATATTTCCATTTCCCTTCAGGACTTGCTGCTTTGCCATGATACAAAAACAGAAACGGCTTTTGCATAATTAATGAAACACAGGGTCTGAAAATAGTCCTTTTTTCTTCCCTTTCCTGCCTACCCCTATTAAAAAAGCAAACAAAATCCTAACAATACAGCCTGAAGGTTAAAGGGCCCTTACAAATAGCTACCAGCCAGCTGGTCTGAGGAGAACAGTATGAAGCAAACCGTATCATGCGTAACACCCAGAACTCTCTTTGAACGGCAAGATCTACGCAACAAGGAACACACAGTACACGCTAACAGAAATAAGAAAAAAATCAAGGAACATAAGTGGTCAGAGAGGTGAGGACAGTACCAGCATGTACCCATCGAAGGTGTACTGTACTTTTAGCTATTTACACTGTGGCCATCAACAGAGGTATGTAAATTTCCTTGAAACGTCTTCGGCTATAAAATAAATTGTTTATGAAATAAAAAAAATAAAAAAACCACCAAAAATATCAAGTGTCTTGTAAAGTGCTTCCATGTGTTTTATCTTTTTACATACATTTTCAACGAGTGAAATACTGCCAATATTCTTTAGCTAAAATATTTCCTCTCCCATTAAAATATGCACATACTTACACAAGAAAGGAATGAAGACTGAAGAACCTAGGACTGCTGAAAAGTACTTTGGAAGCATTGGTTCCTACTGTTTTTCCTTTACATCAAAGGCCCAAGCCACTTCTGCAAGATCTGCAGATTGAGGAGTCCTGTATATGCACGTATTTTAAATTATTTTTATGCTGGGAGCTCAGGATTTTCCTTACACTTTTGGACACACGCTCTTAAGTACAGGGAAAAGGGCCTATAAACAGAGCAGACGGGGTTGCCATCTGTTCCTGCCTGATCTTTTGGAAGATATGAAATCAGTACAGCTTCATACAAAGACTTGCGTTCACAGGTTTTCCTCCTGTGCTTCTCTTGTTACCTTGCTCCTGTGCTTCTTCAGTTCTTTCCTACAATACAAAGTAAATCACCATGGGGGGATTTCTTTAGCACCTTCCAGATGGACAATGAATTTATCAGAGGATGTGAAGCCAACATATTCTTCACCTAAAAACATTGAGAAAACTAGCAAGGTGCTCACTTTGACATCTGTTTTTCACCTTTGCACACAAGAAGCCTGAGCATTTCTTTTGTGCAGCTGAAAGCCAGGCTGGGCATAAGGCAGCTGCGCTCTGAATCTTCAGGCTTTGAAAGGTCTTCAACCTCCATCCCAGCTAGTTGCTGTCATATGGAGAGAAGCAGGGGGAGCTGCTGGTTGTATACGTAATTTCTCTTCAGCAGCTGACCCCTGGAGAGCCTTAAGTACCTACTACTATTTTTAGGTATTTCACTTCAAAGTTTAGCAGCCTGCATCAGGCAGTACCATGGCTGACACCCCCACATCTGCCTCCCTGGGTGACACAGCCAGGGACCATCGCCTCCACACCACGAGGACTGCATGAACTCCCCCCCCTACGCAACACAGCAGGGAATCACACAATTTGTATGGCAAACCATGAGGAAACATTCTTGTCACAAAAGGTGAAATGATTTTTGAGTTACAAATTAAATCAGGTTTCACTAAAAATTTAAGGGCTTCCAACACACCCTCGTTCCCTTGTCCCTGAACCTCTGCATGAGGCCTGGCACCCCCATGCACTCGCTTGGTAACCTGCATCAGTCATAGAATCACAGAATGGTTTGGGTTGGAAGGGACCTTAAAGATGATCTAGTTCCACCCCCCCTGCCATGGGCAGGGACACCTCCCACTAGACCAGGTTGCGCAGAGCCCCATCCAGCCTGGCCTTGAACACTTCCAGGGATGGGGCTTCTCTGGGCAACCTGTTCCAGTGTCTCACCACCCTCACAGTAAAGAATTTCTTCCTGAGATCTAACCTAAATCTCCCCTCTTTCAGTTTAAAACCATTACCTCTTGTCCTATCGCTCCACTCCCTGATAAAGAGTCCCTCCCCATCTTTCCTCCCTTTAGCTACTGGCAGGCTGCTGTAAGGTCTTCCTGGAGCCTTTTCTTCTCCAGGCTGAACAACCTCAACTCTCTCAGCCTGTCCTCACAGCAGAGGTGCTCCAGCCCTCTGATCATCTTTGTGACCCTCCTCTGGACTCAATCCCAACAGGTCCACGTCCTTCTTATGTTGGGGACACCACAGCAGGACACAGTACTCCACATGGGGTCTCCGCAGAGCAGAGCAGAGGGGCAGAATCACCCCCCTTGACCTGCTGGCCACGCTTCTTTTCACGGAATCACAGATTTTCAGAGTTGGAAGGGACC
>VYZM01019234.1:0-57400 GCA_013398915.1 Dromas ardeola
GGCCGGGGAGAGGGCTCCGGGCGCCGCCGCCCGCCCTGGCGGGGTGGCAGGGCGCTTCCTGTCCTCCATGCCGGCGCGGGGGTGGCCGCCCTTGGCCCCTTATGGCGGCCGGGCCTCCCCGCCGAGCCTCGGCTGCCCCCTCCAGCTGCCTCTGCTGGCGGAGAGAGGTGGGGGATCATCCCCCGCCCCCTGCACCACCGCCTTCCCCTTGTGGGGAGTGGGCGAGCGAAGCCCTGGTGCCAGCGGGTGGGCGGGAGGTGAGGGAGAAGGTCGTGCGTGGCTGGGGCTCCCCGGCTCCCTGCTTGCCCCCTGGGGGTAGGAGTGAACGGACCACATGTGGCCGGGGAGCGACTGGAAATGAAAAACGCCACTTTTCCCCCCTTGCTCTGAGAGGATAGAGAAGAGGGGGGGGAAAAGTGCTGGCGGGTCGGGTTGGTGTTTAAGCAGAAGAAACTTTCTCAGAGAGGAAAGGCCGCTTTGCTCTCCGAGCTACGGGGTGCGCGAGCAGAACCGTGGGACGGTAGGAAACAAACTCCGCAAGCTCGTTGAGCGGGTTTTAGAATTGTGAACCGAGCGGTTTAGTTGGAACTTTTATTTACGTAAAAGGAAATGGAGGCCTCAAGAAAAATCAGTGTTCGTTCCCTGGAGGTCAGAGCCTGCGTGAGCACGTATCTACAGGCAGGGTGACCTGAAGGCCTTGGAGTCCTGGTTGCTGAGGGAGCCCTGGGGAGTAGTGTAGGGTGTTCCCTGGGCATGAAAACCAGGATCAAAGCGGTAGACGTTAAAAAGACTTCCTTAAAGCTGTAGGCCCGTGTTGCTGCACGTAAACATCTCGTGGCACGCTTGAAAATCTTTCTTTTTGGGTGTAGCACTTGTAAATCATTAATATTGCTTTGAAAGGTTGTCATCTGAAGCTGATGTCTAGGACTGTGTGTCTTGCATGTCTATTTATTTAAAGCGTATATTGTGGTTTATGGAAGAGTCGGTGATAAAAGCTAATTTTCTTTTTTCTTTCTTCAGTTATCTAGTCAGAGTGAAGTTATCACAAGAGTTGTTCAGAGACTGTGTGAAAAAAGGAAGAAGAATGTCCTCGCGTATGGATATTCATTACTGGACGAAAACAGTTCTCACTTCCAAATCATGCCGTCTTCAAATATATACAGCTACCTACCCAATACTGCAACAGAAACCATTCGTATCAGCGGCCTCTGGGAAACACTGCTGAGCAGGATAGGGGATGACGTGATGATGTATTTGTTGGAACACTGTGCAATCTTCATGCTGGTTCCCCCTAGTAATTGTTACCAAGTTTGTGGGCAACCAGTTTATGAACTCATTTCACATAATGTGGACTCATCCCCAGTGTTTGTTAAACAAAAGTTTTCAAAGCATAAACGTAGCAGCTTGCTTGACTATATGCAAAAAAGACTTATGTTTCATAGACAGTATCTTTCAAAGTTGCAGTGGTGGAAATGCAGAAAAAGACTTGAAGCTAATGCCTCCAGCATGGGAAATAAAAAAAATAGCAAGATGCAAAGCTTAGTGTCCAGTTACCAGTATTCTGCAAAAGCTGTTTGTAAAGCAAGCAAACAGATCAGAATGGTTAGCAAACATCTGGAAGGACAGAGTAGCTCCAGTTTATATTTGTCAGCTACGGTACCATCTTTAAAAAGGAAGCTTGATAGGGAACAACCTGAAATTCCAGCTAAGAGAGCAAAAGTAGAGGAGAAAATGAGAGAGGAAAAGGCTTGTAATCTCACTCCCGATGTAAACCAGAGTAGTTCCAAGAGATATGGAACAGGGTATGTAGCATCACACGCTGTAAGTCTCACTAAAAAAAAGCACATTTCTCAAAGAAGTAACAGTGATATGTCTGGTCCTTCTTTAGTTCACACATCTTGTGATGGGAAGAAGTTTGTGGCACGTGAAAGCTCTTTTCTGCGAGGAGTTCACAGACCTTTAAAGTCCAGCATTGAAATGCAAGCAGAATCCTATAGGAAAGTAGTAGAGATGCATATGTATGAATCTCAGTTGGATTCTGTACCAATCAAACCCATGGAGGGTGTTTCTTCAATTTGCAGAAGGCAGGAAAGTCCCCTAGGTCATTTGGCAAAGAAGTTACCAAATACATTCTTGCGTTCTGCAGTATACATTGACAGGAAGTTTCTTCTGTATTCTCACAGGAGTTTCCAAGAATGTTTTCCTAAATCGTTTTTATTGAATCGCTTGCAGGGCTGTCAGGCAGGTGGAAGACAGCTTATAGAAACTATATTCTTAAACCAAAATCTCTTGGAGCAAAAGCACAACCAAAGTCTGCCACATCACAACTGGAGAAAGAAGAGGTTGCCCAAACGCTACTGGCAAATGAGACACACATTTCAGAAACTGTTAAAGAACCACGGAAAGTGCCCTTACTTAGTTCTCTTGAAAAAAAATTGCCCTGTTTGGATATCTGAAAGCAGTGCGAGAAAAACCGAGCTGCCTTGTCAGGCAGCCTTGCCTGGGGAAGCAGAGGTTCACGAGCAAGCAGAACAGTTTGGGAATGAGCCTGCCAAGCGTGTAACAAGCGGCAGATGTGAATCTGGTCACACTGATGTGCCAGTGAAGTTAGGCACTCCTCTTGCAAAACCTGTGCCTGGGGAGTCGCAGAGTGAGGAGCAAAGCCCGGGAGAGGTGTGGGATGCAGCCCTCCGGGAGCTCCTCAAGCAGCACAGCAGCCACTGGCAGGTGTACACCTTTGTGAGGGAGTGCCTGGAGCGGGTCATCCCCGCTGAGCTTTGGGGTTCAAACCATAACAAGTGCCAGTTCTTAAAAAACGTGAAAGCGTTCATTTCCATGGGGAAGTTTGCTAAGCTTTCGTTGCAGGAGTTGATGTGGAAGATGAGAGTGAATGACTGCATGTGGCTTCGTCTAGTCAAAGGTACTTCTTACATTAAAGAACTAACTGGTGGGGGTGTGAGATGATGGTGTTCACGCTTCAGGTGGGAAGGGGAGGGTGTTGAATCGGAGTTGTTGAGTTCATTGGGAAGCTGAGAGAGCAAACCTAGTAGTATTTGTAATTGATGTTGAAGAACATTAAGCCCATCTTCCTTCCAAAACTTAAGTTTTCATTGTTTACATTCACACCTTTTGTGTTTAATAGGATGACATTGTCATAAACACAGATTCGTAACTTGGGCCTTTCAACAAAACTCTTGCCCTTCCACCCATACCCTACAGATTGTGTTAACTCTGAAAATTCGTTGAAGTATGACCCAAGCACATAAGGAACAAATGTAGTCTGCCTGTTGGTTACTGTAAGCTTTCAGAAAGAACTAAAGGCAAACCAAGACACTTGTAGTGGCATGTGTTCCTCTGCTATGGGAGTCAACCTTCATCCCACAGCGTGTTTCCCCCCTCCTCACATCAGTCCTGCACGAAAGACGTGATTATGGGACCCATGCAATACAGGGGTTGCCCGCTATATATCTAGAGCCCTTTTCTAGGAACAAGAGACCCTTACTGAGCACACTTCAGGTTGGGTAGTTGTTGGTGCAGAGGTCACCAGACTGCGTGGTCCCTGGCTGAAAGCTGTCATGAGGGCATCAGCTGATTGCTCCGAATTCTATACAGATCCCTTCTGTTTAGTCCTTTCAGTTGATGAAGGGTAAATCTTGCTTCCTTGAAGAAATCTTTCTTCCTGGGGCTTAAGCCTAGGCTGAAGCTGTGGTTCTTTGGTTGATTGCTGTGGGATCTAATGCATGTTGTCATTTTTCTGTGCTTCTGTTCTCCATCTATACAATTTGGATTGCACTTCCTTAACTGGTATGTTTGCAGTATTTGTTCTTACCCAGTGATGTACTTGGATCCTACAGTAATGTGAGCTGAAAATGGTATTCCTTTTTAAAAGGCATGATAAGGTTCTGAAATTGCTACAGGTTCTTTGTAAGGAGGAAAATAAAAGGTCTGGTGTTTGAGAACTGATATGTAAAATAGGGGAGGTTACGCTTCCACAAAAAACTATTAATTCTAACAAATATGATTGAGTCTTTATTCAGAAACTATGGCTCAAAACATGGTTTTCAAAATGCTGAGGAGTTAGATATTTAAAAAAAAAATTGATCGTAAAATATACATTTGGTTCATTGTCATTTGGAACATCTCTTAAAAAAAAAATGTAACACTTACTCTCTGGCCTTATGCAGGGAAAGGGAACACATAGGCTTGATGTCAATTTTCATGAAACTACTCCCTTGTGCTTGAAGGTTAAACACATACTTCATTGCTTTGCTGCATTGTAGGTTGGTTGTTTTTTCCTCCAAAAGTAGTAGTAGTGGTTTCTTGTCAGTTCCCTGAATTGTAGCCATCATTTACATCTATTGTCAAGAACTTGGAAAACAAATGAACTAGTTCTAGGACAGCTACTTAACAACATCCTGATATAATTTGTGTATCACAGCTGCATATTGCAACTCTTCAGATAGAGAATTTTTTAACAGTCATTGGATTTTTTCATTGATGTTACCTGGCTTCTGTTCATTGACGTTACCTGGCTTCTGTTGAAGTGAACACTGTTTTATCTCTTTATGGTAGTCTTTTCTTAGGTGCTGTAAATACATGAAAATGTGTCCGCCCTGAAGCGCACAAAAATCAAACAGGGTAGAGAACTGGAAACATATTTCCATTTTATAAGTTTCAGTGTTAAGCCTCAGCTCTGTTGTGTCAAAATTAAGCTGCTTTTAACACATCTGTGCCATAATCATGATTTGTGCTATTCAACTAAACTAATATCTGTATAATTTCTTCAAATTATCCTGTTGTATTTTGCTAAATTCTACCCTTAAATGTAATTAGAAAGAGTATTGTTGGAAGTTGTCAAAAATGCAGTATTGTAGCACAGGGTTTTATTCCCTGCTTGCCTACCCATATTTAGACATCACTACAAATCTACGTGGCCTAAAATTTGACAGTAGCTAGGAATGTTCTGGGTTCATGATTTTTATGTCATCTAAATGTTGTAAGTGCTGATGGACTTAGGGTGGGGTTTTTTTTTGTTTTGTTTTTTTTTGTGTTTTTTTTTTTTTTTACTGCAGCAATGACTTTTATATAGGGTGTCTGAAATAAAGCCTAACCCTGAAATTAATTTTTGTGTAATTGGGAAATCTGAATATCATTCTCATCACCAAGTGAGCCCAGTTAAATTCTGTTATTTTTACAGTATACCTAAGTATTTTCATTTTTTGCTTGTTTTTTTAAAAAAGTTTTATGTTGTAGTACGCTGATTTCCATTTTACCTCTCCCTTCACAATAGTCTTGCCTTTGTGCATTAAAGATGTTGCACAGTCAGTGTTGGGAGAATAAAAGTAAGCCTTTAGGCTACTAATAGCATGTATTTGTATCCTATATGTCAGTTTGTCATTGCAAATTAATTTCTGTTTGTACTTTAAGCTTGGGTCATGTTATGTAATGCCAGTGAAAATTTGGAGTCACATCTATGCAATTGTGCTTTTTTTCTTTCCATTAACCTCAAGCTAAGCAAAGAGTGTTTTGTGTGTTTTTTTGTATGTTGTTTCTTTACTAATACAAATAGTTGATATTTACTGTAACTACCTTTGAATTGTTTATTGAAGGTGATCACTTTGTTCCTGCCTATGAACATTGTTTCCGTGAAGAACTTTTGGCTAAATTCCTGTACTGGCTGATGGATACCTATGTTGTTGAGTTGCTCAGATCATTTTTCTATATCACCGAGACCATGTTCCAGAAAAACATGCTTTTCTACTACCGAAAGTTTATTTGGGGCAAGTTACAGAACATTGGAATTAGGTAACATTAGAAAACTAATTGAACATTAATGGACTATGTGGAAATCTCATGTTTTGTAGTGTAAAGTTATCAATCTGCTTTAATTTATTGCCATTTATCCTCCTTTATTTGCTTAATTTCCCAAGAGGAAATTTAGCTTGTGGCTGTAGTATGGACAGCTCATAAATTCAGAAATATTTTGTGTGAAGAAACTGATGCAAATTTAGAATTCTGTGGTAGGATAAGAGAAACTTTTGCAATAACAAAATCCGTTATGAAGAGGCTTTTGCTTTTATAAGTCAATTTTTTTATACCTTTTAAAAATGAGTGAAGCACATGACAGAATCCCAAAATAACCTTGGGAAAGTTAATTTTAAAAATACTCAATCTGCTTCTGCTGCTTTAATTTAAAAAACCCCAAAAACAACAACAACAAAATACCTCTACTGAAATGCTGTAATACTCTATTCAGACAGTAGTTTTGTGGTTTTGACTTTGTTTTGGTTTTTTTTTTTTTTTTGGAGGTTGAGGGATTTAAAATCTGCGTATCTTTTTAGTGCGGTTGTGGAATTCCTTGGTCTTAAAAAATACATCCATGTATTTAAGTTAGGGCATTATTTAAGATCAAATTTTAAGCAATTAAGTGAGGAAAGAGGAAAGAGATGAAGGTGATTTTAATGAACAGTATTGTGCACGCATCTCCATGGTTCACGTCTTTTGGATTTTCATTATAAATTGTTGGTGTCTGAGAGCTTTGGAACTGTGCAAAATGAGCATACTTGATGCCTTGTGTTTTAATAGTCGTATTATATGGTGAACCTTTTGCATTCACAGTGTTCTGTTGGTCTGCAGTGTTGTATGTGTGATTTTTTTCCCCTCCTGCCCCATTGCTCCCTCATTTTAACATTGGTATCTCCAGTGCAGCTCCTCTGAATATATGTTTGCATATAATGGGGCCTTAATCCTGTTTGCAGTTGTAGCACAGAATATGCAATTTAAATAGTAGTAATAGAATATAATTTTCAGTCCTGCATATTCTGTTTGTCTTGTCTTCAAACTAACAGCCTTAGTGTTGCAATTAGTGTTTTATGTAGTTTTAATGTACTTCAAAGGCTACTTTTTGGCATGAAGTATCATCAAGTACTGACTTCTACATATCAGATACAATGCTGTTTATAGTGGGATATGTGACTAAAAGAAAAGAAATATTTTTGGTTTTAGCCCTTTTGTTTCTATTCCAAGTTTCCTAGAAAAACCCAGTGTGTAAGGACAAGGTCCTCTGAACTCAAAAGACCCTAACTGAGGCTGATCCCATTTCTTCTGATTTCCTCCCCACGTATTTCCCCACCGTGCAGGAAGCCCCTTCTCACCTTTGCCTCGGGAAGTCCCTGAACTGCAGATCACTGGAAGCTGGGGAAGCATCCCAAGGAGGTACTGCTGCATGCTTCCCAAGGGCGTGCTGTAACGGCAGGGTGTTTGCTGTTGGCTACAGGATAGGCAGCTCTGTGGACTTTTGGTCTGATCCCAGCAGCTGCACATAAGCTTCGCTCACAAGGCTGCAGCTTTCAGCACTGCTTTTTTGAGCGCGCAATGTAGCATGAGGTCCTCTACTACTCCAGTTTACTGCATTCATACAGGTGGCAAGCTGCCTACTTCACATGGGGGGAGAGAAATTGGGGTTTGGAGATACTGTGAGTCAGCTGTTTAGGGCTGCCTCGGACATTTTGAGGCTCTCCAGTCACTATTCTCTCTTAACCAGCCAGTGTTTTCAGGCACTGTTGGTGAATCGGTGCCAAATGCTGGTGAGCTGCTTCCATCTTCCTTGGAGGAAGAGTATCTGGTGGCCTCAGTTGTTGCCCTTATGGCTGTTCTGTGGTTGTCCTGATTCTTCTCCTCAGCTGGAGCTGCTTATGGTGATTGCTCTGAGCTGGCTCGCAGGAAGGTGTTCACAGCCAAGCGTAGCCACTGATGCCTTTCCAGTTCTTTTGCATCCTCCTTTGGAAGGAAGAGAGTGGATGGAACAGGCTGGACTGAGTGGACCTGGACCTTACTCGTGAGCTTGCCTTTGTACTGCATTGTCATTAGGGAGTAAATCCCCATCCGGAAAGACTGTCCTTTCCTGTGCAGAATCCCACTCGAGGATACAGAACACGGTTCTGAGAGGGGACCTGAATCTGTCTGTCTGTCTGTCTTGCTGTATAAGTAGAGGTGAGAGTGTGCTCGTCATTGCACACAGACAACTTTCTATTAATTTTTGATGCTGTACCAAACTTCATGCTCCAAATCAAAAACAGTACTTAACTGAGAAAAAAAAAATAGGTATTTCATGATACAGTTGCTTCCAAGTATGTGACTTAAAGGATGCAGTTATGTTTTAAAAATAATGTACCCAATGTTGTGGTGACAGCACCTGTTTTCCTAAGGACTGTGCCCTCCCCGCCTTGCCGCACACAGTGGCTGCTGAGGATTGAAAATGCCGCAGGAGTTCTGCATCCCCACCACCACATTGTGGTGAGGTGTCAAAAGACAGCAGGACCATCCTCTCTACTTCTTCCAAGTTCCAGTGCTTAACAATGTTACGAGTGTGCAAATGAGAGCAGGATGGTTCAGTGGCTGCTAGATCAGTGCATATTCAAAATCATTAGCGCTGCTATAAATGACATGAAATAAGCAATGAATGTTGCTGCCAGCAAAATGACATCCAATTCTACAGGTGGACAGAGGTAATAATGATGAAGATCTGTCCATAATTGGCCTTTGTCTTCACTTTCAAAGGAAGTCATATTTTTTTATATAGTGGTTGAGGCTGGTTTTCCTCCAGTCTTAAATGTGAACTGTTAAGGGTTGGAGATTTGATCATTCAGTTGTTTCTGTTGAACTGGAGTTCTTTGTTTTGTCTTGGTGATCTACCTAGTGTGATAGTACATGATGAAGTTTTATGGGTTCATGGAAGAATTTAGGTCATAATAAATAATAGCGATACTCTAGCTGTGGAAAAGGGATCTCCTGTCCTTTCTGCTTTACTTTGGGCAGCATCTGTACCAGGAATTTTAATTCCAAAGTTTGAATATAAATCCTGAAAACACTTGCTCAGTAATAGCTCAGCTTGCCAGCCCTAGATTCCCCTATACCTTTGGGGTGTCATGAACTGTATCACGTGGACCCTGACAGACACAAGCAGCTGGATCATTAACTTGTATGGGAATTGTGTTGGCATACGGAAGAGAAGTATTTGCGTGCCTCTCTTACCTGCATGCTTGGCTTCTCAGGTGTCTCCTAGAGCATGCTTACCAGGTTTCCACCATCCATCCACTATAACTTTTGTGATAGCGTGGCCTCCTTTTGCTAAACCAGCCTGTTGGTTTGTTTGGGATGTGAAAAACCTGCATGCAGGTTTAGATTTATGTCCCTTCTTTTGTGGGGATTTGAACTGTCTCACTTCAGTTCCCAGGGGGAGTATCTTAACTACTAGGCTGTAGGGATTTTTGGAATGGCATGTTTTGTCCTTCTGAACAATACAAGCAGTGCAGGAGATTGATCCAGGTCTTTTACATTGCAGGTAGGGCACTTTAACAATATATCTTAACTAAAAGCAAGGGCTTTTGCTCCACCTCCTTTTCCTGCCTCATTGCATGGGGAAGTATTGATTCGGACTAAGCTACACTGAACTGTAAATTCTGAGGGGTGTCTGAGGGGGAAACACATTTCCCAGTAAGATGAACATACGGAGCTCAGAACTTGTGACTTGAGAGCCTTCCATTCTTCATTATTTTCTGCCGTTCATTTTATCTAGCGCCTGCTCATCAGATCGGTTCTTTTGAATTGTGTTACTGGATATCTAAATACCCTTATGTTGTATAGGTATCCTAGTGTCTCAGTTCACTGTAATTTTTAATAAGTAGTAGGTCCCCTAAATGCTGGGACTAGAACAGCCCATTACAGTAAGTCCTTCCCTGGATCTTTCTTAACATAGTTTTCAAAAGGTTCTACTCAACTTTCTTAATGTCTTTCAAGCTTCTGAAACTATGAGAAATACCCAACCGCCTGTTGTTTTGCATAAAAAAATATTTCGTAATGTTCAAATGTACTTGGCTAACCTGTGCTTAAATTTTCATTTGTGTTAATTAAGATTTCTCTTTTTTAATGATCTTAATTTGCACCAAGCAGAAATGTGTACTCTCTTATTATTTTATTACATTGTCATTAACATACCGTGAAATTGTTCTGAAATTCAGATTTCCATGACACTTTCTGCAGAGGTTAGTATTTGTAATTATCTTCTTAGAAAAATATTTGGCTTCAGTTATCATAAAGAGATTAAATGTTTTAACTTACTGCCTTTCCTATTGCTTACATGAAATGTGTATTTGTATTTTAGAAACCATTTTGCCAAAGTACATCTACGTGCTTTATCTTCAGAGGAGATTGAAGCTGTCCGTCAAAAAAAATATGTTCCTATGGCATCAAAGCTCCGGTTCATTCCCAAAGCGAATGGGTTAAGACCCATAGTAAAAGTGAGCGGTGTTGTTGAAGCACGAGCATTCAGCAGGGAAAGCAGAGAAAAGAAGGTTTTTATTTTCTTTATTGTTTTATGTGGATTTTATGTAGGCAGCTAATAAAGCAAGTGAGGTTTTCTGTGTTATATAAAACTAGTTTTAACATGGTGAACTGGAACGTTCAAATCAGAATGGCTGAATGGGTCTGCCTGTTGCAATGTAGCTTCTTCCTTCCCAGTGCTTAATTACCATTAACTTCCAGTTCCAGAATCACGTAATTCTGTTTGCAAGCCTGTCTTAAGGAAATTATTCTAACAGAATGGCATGGCCTGTCAGGTAATCATGCTTTCTTTCTCTTTTCTTTCCATCCCTTTCCCTCAGGCTTGCTAACTGTGTCTGGTTGTGGTAGGCATTGGCCATCTGTGGGAGCAGGAGGACAGAAATATCAGATACTGAGTATTCTGAACTAACATGTATTTGTTTGGCACACCAGAGGGTGAGGGATGGATGAGGCTGGCCTGTTGTGATTTACCTGAATACTGATTGTGCACGTTGATCAGCTAGTTGACTGTTGTGCCAGGTCAACCCAGGGAGCCGAAAAGTGGTGAATTAGGTGTGTTACAGAAGAAGGTCTAAGAAGGGCGAGGAAGCTGAATCAAGCATAGTAGGGAGATAGGAAGGAAGCTGGGAATTACTGCAGTGTGGGAACAGAGACAGAACACACAGTGCACAGAATAATCTATTTAACAGGCTAGTTAACCACAAGACATAGTGGGAACCCAGTTTCGCTATCTTGCATGACTGCGTTAATTGTTTTTCCTTAAGGCTGAGTCCTGTGTAGTGCACAAGATTAAGTGTTCCCCAAATGGGTGAGAGGTTGATGGCTTCTTAGTACTTACTGTTCAGTACGTGATCCCAGACCAGATTTACAAGGCATCTGCTAAAAGCTGTTCGGAAGTGTTCTTTCTTTATAGTCTTTCTGTGACAATCAGACTGTCAGATTTGAGAGTATGCACACACTTAATTTGGAAATAGCTGCAGTGCTATTGCTCCTGTAACAGATCTGGCATAAAGGATGACATGAATATACTGAAGAAGATGAAGGTTCAAAGTCAACAATGGTAGCTGGTCAAGTGTTTTGAGCTAACCTGGCTGCTCTGGAGCTGAGAGGGAATATCTAGATCTGCTGAAGAGTGCAAGCAATGGACTCCTGTTGCAATGTGCTGACCAATAACTGAGGACATTAAGGTCTTCGGCTGTGAGACAGACCTCATCTGTCTAAACTAGTCACAAAGCATAGCTAATGATTTTCCTAAATCCATGAAAGAGAAGGTAGTGTTAGAGTTACCTCTTTTCTCAGATAGTAGACTGAAATGGAGAGAAGTGTCTAGTGCAAAACAATCGTCTTATTCATGAATTCCAACCTAATGGAAGTGATGTAGTCTTTTTTTTTCTTTTTTTTTTTTTTGTTCCTTTTTCTTTTTTCCAAAACTTGCATGGCTACTCAGTTTGTTTCTGTCATGGCATTTTATCCTGCACTCTGTTCCAGTCTTTCATCCTGTACCGTATCCAAATTGTCTCTGCTCTCCACTTTCTTCCTAGCCTTTAAATTGTAGAAGGAAGATGATCTTCTAGTTCTGTCTTTCTGACAATATTCCAGGTTTTGGAATTTGGAAGCCAGATTGGAATTGTAGGGGTAGTCTTGGCCAGTTTCTGTAGCTCAACACTGGAATATATCCAGATGAATTGCCAGAGATAGTCTCCCAAATATCCAGCAAACCAACTTGATTTTTGGGCAACTCCCAAACTTTGCTGCAAAATACATGGTGGAATGAGTTCAGTTCTGTGAATTTGTCCTCAAATCACTGTAGATTTTGTTTTGTTTCAAAGGTTTTACATATTTGCTTTACATCCTTTTTTGTTTGAACCAGTATTTTTTTTTATTTTTTATTTTTAATGGGAAGCTCAAAGCACTGATAGGCAGCAGGGTTCTAAAAGATCTGATTTGTCTGAGAGTTTATAGTCTTTCACTGCATTCCAGCAGATCATTAAGTTTTCCAAAAATGTTAACAACTCTGTGGATTGGACGTGTACTGGGGAGTTAAGAGGCTTAAGGGAATTCCTTCTAACGTGAAAATGAGGAGCTACTGTGAATACTGCAACTCCAGCTCTCTCGAGTCTAGTTCAAACTGGGTTTGCAACCAGGCTCAATTTTCTTTTACTGACTCACTTGCAAACACCCATATGGCTATCAACTTTGTGAAAAGGTGAAGGTGTGCTTTTTTTGTGAAAAAGCAACCGTCCTGGGATAGGCTTATTAAGAAGGAAAGAAGGAACTTTTCTACTGGTGTTTACTTTGAACTGGCTGCTTCTGTTTACCTTTGAGCTACATCTCTACCCTTTTGACTGTTTTTCTTAGGAACTTGGGCTATAGCAGAAAAGATACCACTGCAATAATTCAGGAAAGCGTCTAAATTTTCAGAAATCTTTGTTTTATAAACCGGCCAAAAACATTTTGCAGGATCAGACAATGAGCGAACATAATTACTTTATGTAAAACAGTGAGGTTGGACCAAGTTGTTTTGGAAACAGTGGCAGTAGTACACTAAACATTTTTGGTGTGCTTTGGTTTTGCCAGCTTTTCACTGAAACGAATTGATTTTTTTTCAGTGCAAAAATAAATGTTTTCATATTAATTGGAATACTTCCATAATTAGTAGTTTCAGTGCAGATATTATGATCACAATACTACCATTGAGAGTAAGAAACCTTTTATGTTCTTTGTATGCATTTTGGAGGACTTATCTGAAGTTCTAAACTGGTTCCTAAGTATGCTACGTATGCAGTTTGTTTATCTTCTTCAGTAGCATGGCTTGCCCTTTCAACATTCCTTTGTTGACTTGTCTGTCAATATTATTTTTTTTCGTTAAGGTGTTTACAGACCTAATCAACCTGCACGACTTCACTGACACTCTGGCACTTGCTATTCCCATAGCTGAGAGTTAAATCTTTGCTAATGTACTAGCATAAAGTACCTCCAGAGGCCGAAGTGATGGTGCAGCTGGACTTTAGGCGAAAGTCTTGGGGCACATGTTCTTTTTGCTGTTCTTGTTGTGGTGATAGTCTCCAGCAGAGAGAATTAATGAATTTAAGAAGTTACCTTCTAATTGGTGCCTGTTTTATTTGCTAGAGTCTATCTGTTTATCTCCTTAACTATTACACCTTGATTTCCAAGAGTCAAGTACAGAAAAAAACACATTTTCTATAGGATTTAAATGTAAAAAAAAAAAAAAGAGATCTCTGAGGCTCTTTTGTCACTTCAGAGTGTTTACTGCAGCTATAATCAGGGTTTCTGAAAACTGCGGTTGACCAAAATAATATAGTAAACATACAAAATAATTCTCATAGTTCATCTAAATGTGAAATTGCGTATTGCACAGAATGTAATATGTTTCAGCATACTTCAAGGTGATTCTCTTTGATCTCTTTTTAGATGCATCACTACAACACTCGACTAAAAAATCTATTTAGTGTGTTAAATTATGAACGGACTGTAAACACCAGGTTTATTGGCTCCTCAGTGTTTGGGAAAGATGATATCTACAAGACATGGAAGAAGTTTGTTACAAAGGTTCTTGAATCAGATGGTGAAATTCCTCGTTTCTACTACGTAAAGGTATGTCTTTTTAATTACATATTCAAACTAATTTTTCAAAGTCAACTTACAGATACTTCTATAGCTGTAATAGCTGTGATCTGAGTGCATAATTATTCCTTTTTCAAAATAAACTTTTGTGCATACCTAACACAGACTCTGGTTGTTTTTTGGGGGGTGGCCTTGCTTGATTCTTTTGAGGGGAGGTGTCCCTACAGTAGAGCTTCCTTTACTTTGATATTTTTCTGTCCATCTTTCTGACATGTGGCAGGTCTTGCTTCTGCACATGCACTGGATTTCTGCAGTTACATTTACTTGGGTAGAAAAATGGGACAAAAAAATAAGCTCAGATATGCTGTTAGGACCATCGTCCCAAAGGAAAACCAGGAAAAACTACCTACGTGCATTTGGATAAATTCAGCATGTTTTTAGAAATAGGTCTCTTTCTATCTCAGTATCGTTAGTTTCTGTAGAAAATGAGCACTTGAACTCTAGTGTCTCTCCAACGAGTTTCTTCTCCCACTTGAAAAAAATGAGTGCTTGTCGTATCCCACTATTTGAAGGTGTTTCTTCTTAACACTTGTTTTTCAGTTATGTCTAGCAGGCAACCTTTGAGCTCAGTTCATAGCTTTGAATTGGGGCAATTTATACAGACATATGTAAATGACACAGTTTTATATATATTGTAGTGGGGCTAGTCTCTTGTGCTTTCATATGTCAGGTGTCATCCAGTCCTGAAATTACTTTCTGTGATTGTCTCGTTATCTTTCAAGCCAAAGAATCATGTCGTTGACATAGTTCTCCAAAGATTGTTGCTTCTTCACAAGGTTTTGAATTTTCGACTATGACAAGTAAAAGGAGAGTTAAATAAAAGGAGAGTTAAAATTGCGGTATGAGGTTTAGAAAAGGTAAAACCTCTGGCTTTGCAGCTTTCCAAAAGCCTAAGATGCCACCTCCAAGATCATCTGGAGAGGAAGGTTTCTTAAAATATTTAAACATATAAAAATAGTAGCAATAAACCTTAGTTAAATGATTGAACGGTCAGTGTTAGATCTAAGGTTGCATATGGTTTCATCATCTTCTGTTAATAACAAGAATTGTGCTAAAACTGATGATTTGGTTATCCCTTGTAAGGGAAAACTCATTGATGAGCGAGGAGAGGTGTTGTAGATAAGCAATGAGTTTTTGTTTTGTCACAAATTTGGACTGAATAATGCAGTAATTTATTTCCTATGTGATTTATCCTTCAGCCTTGTTCGCGTATGACAACAATACTTCTTTCATACTACCACAGTGATTAGTTTACAGCGATTCTGATGAATTCATAATGGAAGATACTTCTTCTGTTTCAGGCTGATGTCTCCAGGGCTTATGATACCATTCCTCATAATAAACTTGTGGAAGTGATTTCACGGATCTTAAACCCTGAGAAAAGAACCGTCTACTGCATACGGCGCTATGCCGTGATTATGATTACCACAAAGGGAAAAGCCAGGAGGTTCTATAGGAGACATGTATGACTTGCTGATTTCTTCTATTTGCTGCTGTAGATACATTTCAATCCCAGGAATATTTTTGTTTATAGCTTTTTTTAGTCGCAACTTGGATTAGGTAATTACTTTATAAACCTTTTTTTAATAGTGTTGGATATTTTCCAGAGGTAGCAAAGCTTCTTTTTATTCCTTACTTTTTACACTTTTTATTCAACAGTAATAAGAATAAAGATAAATGTGTTGTGGAAATAGAGACATGTGAGGGAGCTATATCTTTTTAACAATAGTGGAATTGTTGGATTAAAATAATGCAATAAGGCTGGCCCTTTGACCTTCACTGAATAAAAGAGTCTGGTACTGAATTTTCTATTGCTTTTGTCATTTATTTCTTTACACTCAATATATAGGTTTCTACTTTCAAGGATTTTATGCCAGACATGAAGCAGTTTGTGTCTCAGCTTCAGGAGAATACCGCATTGCAAAATGCAATAATAGTTGAACAGGTAAGTATTGGGAGACTTCTTTTCAACTGAAAAAGAAATCTGCAGAAGAATTGGAGGAAGACTGGGATTTTTAATTGAATGTACATATTATGTGGTGACATCAGCTCTCTTCTAGTTACCCAGCAGCTTCCACAGAAAGATTTTTGTCATCTCTTCTTTGATATTTATAACAGGCTCTCAGTGTTCAGTGGAAGGAGTGCATCAGGCAAGAAATCTGACAAAATATCTTTCTAGACTTCTCCCAGATTTTATCATCGTCTCAAACTTTCATTTTAACCAGTGTTTTCTTTTTCCTTTCCTAACTCCATTGTTTGTTGCAGCAGTTCTCAAGTGAGAACTTAACTGTCTGGGTAAAGAAAGGCTTCAACAGTTGCTATCTCCAAAACGCACAGAAGTAAGAAAGGGTAAAATGTATTCTAAGCTAAGTAGCCAAGGAAATAGATGTGGCATCTTGAATAGCAAACTGCATAGAATAGAAAAACTCATTAAAGAAAGAAAAAAAAAGAAAAGCTTATTTTAATGATTACCTGCCAAGGTTGGTAAGAATGAACTCTTCTTTAGAAGAGTTGAAATGCAGCACAAAACAAGATCAACTTTTGTATTTTTTGTTTAAAGAGATTTCTCACTTTCAGTGAATAAAGTATGGTTAAAAATGATACGTATCTTAAAGTTGCACCAACTGATGCTTTGTTACAGGAAGCAAGCATCCGTCTGTTGTTTTAATTCTTGTCCTGCAGAGAACTGTACTAATTCCAAGTGTTTGTTCTCAAGATTTCCTTCTGTGCAAGGAGCATAACAGAGAAAGGCATAGAAATAGATTATATGCCCAATCAGTTTCTTAATACCTTTTATTGCTTGGCATCATGGTGTTCCATGATAACAACCTACAAGATTCCTGAGCATCAGCTGACCAGACAGGTACTTTCTCACAGGCCTACTTCCTCTTTAAAAATTTTTTTTCTAAACTTGCCAGTGGAAAATTTTTACATAGGGTAATTTATGCTTCTAACATACAAGTAAAATGATCTTGTATATCTATGGACATAGGAGTAGAATGTACAGTGTGTACAATTCCAGGATCCTACAAAGTGCGGAGAGCCTAGTGAGTACATGGATGAAAATGAAAACTAGCTGGATTTGTGATGATGATGTGCATGTAGGTTTTGTTTTGTTCTTTTTTCCAGTGGACATCTGATTTAGATAACTATGCTAGATGCTGCATGAACAGCAGCATTCTGTTTCAAAACACTCTGCATTTGCAAACAATTCACGTGTATGTGTGTGACATTACTTTTTTTAAAAAAAACTTATTCTGAGAAAAGTATCATGTCAGCCTGGGTGTGGGTGCCACAGGTGCATCGTGTTAGCTCTTCAATACAAATAACCATGATCTCACATGGCTTTGTCAAAAGCTGAGTGCACTTGTCTGTTATCTAATCTATGCAAATAGGAAGTCATTTTGCTTTAGTTCTCATGAAGTCATTATTAAAGGGATTTAAACTGCTCTAAATTAATTTTTATTACGCAAATTTTAAAACAAAAAGCTTCATAAATACTGGATGGACAGTCAGTCACTCATGGAATCGTTGGTAATATGTGGCAGAGAATTGGGTTTTGCAGCAGAACTGGCCAGTGAGTATATCTATACTTGCAGAATTACAAAGAACAAGACAGTTACAGAAACTGTCCTGCAGGACAGAAAGTGGCCAAAAGAGTGACATGCATTGTAATAATCCAATATAGTATACCAGCACTTAAAAAAGTGGTTTTGGGTGTTATATTTGACTATATTTGACTATTTTCCCATGTAACACCAAATCAAAATTGGTCTTCTCCTAATGCAAAACAAAAAAAGAACTGTGCCATTCACTTGTTGGATGTAAGCAGCTTTTTAGTGTGTATATTCAGATGTTGGTGTTCGGTGTTTTGTTTCTTACCTTAGGGGTTTGACCTACTTCAGTCTAGCTTTTCATAAAGGTTTCTGTGTATCTTCTAAGTTTATACTGTATTTTTAGTTCAGGTACATTTCTAAAGTACAAATCTTGTTTTGTTTTGTCCCATTTCTAGAGCTTAACTTTTAATGAGACAAGTTCCAGCCTGTTTACTTTTTTTCTTCAAATGATACATAACAACATCCTGGAGATTGGGAGCAGGTAAAAAAATAAGTTAGTTTTTCCTTGCATAGTGTTTTTGGGGTTTTTATTTTGGTTAGTGGCTTTTTTCTGTTAAGCAGGATACTTTTAATTGGCTCAGGGGATTTTTGATAGCTGTCTTTTAAAGATTTTTACATCATGTTAATTTGAAATCTGTTTATCAGTTTAAGCTCCATAAAAGCATGAAGAGTTTGCAATCGAATTTGTATTTGAATAAAATTTCTCTTTCCCAGCTGAATGATGTTAACTATAAACAGAATGCATTGTTTTAAAACGTGTAAGCTTCTTTATTTAAAACTGGAAGTGTAGCTCAAAAGAAAAATACTTTAAAAAGTTGGAATCCGTAGTGGTGAACAAAAGCAAGGTAACATCCAAGCAATCATGCAAAAGCCTTGTTAGTCATTTCTCTGTAGTGAAAAATTAAACCTTTTCTACATGGCCTTGCTATTTGGCAAGTTGTAATAAAAATAAAAGGCAGTAACAGTAGGAATTTAAATTATTGGCAACTCCAAAACTAGGAATCAGATGTTACAGAGGGTAGTAATGCAGATTTCTTCTTGTGGTGCTAGAAAAGCTGATTACGTTTGGCTCTAGGTGACAAAGGTGCGTACCGTGTTTAGAAAGCAAGTACTTACATGATCTTTATTCTGAGTGAGGTATATTAGCATGAATAGCTTCTTGCGCTTGGAAAAAATACCTTTATTTTAGAATACTTAATCTCACAAAATTGAGGGAGCGGGAGAAAAGCTTTCAAGGAGGCAAATAGAAGAGTGTTTGTAGGTTTTTCTAGTACTGATGCTTATACTGCCCTTGGCAGGATCATGAGAATGCTGATATGGCATGCCATTAATAAGGGCTAACTGACATCAGTGTGTTTAATAAAAGTTTAACAGTTTTAAAGAAAGCGCACCCTGACAAAACCGATTTCACGCTTACTCAAATTCAGTCACAGCTTGGCTGAAAAAAAATACTGTTTGTCCTGGAATGAATTTGCCCTTTTTAAGTAGCTCGTTCTCATTTGTTCAAAAAAACCCCCCTCAAAACTTCAAATAAGTTTAGTAAATGAATACACTCTTTAACTGATGGTTCTCAAAAAGCCATCACAGTTAGTCAACATTCACTTGATGTGTTGAGAAAAATGCTGATTTTTGAGCTAGGGACCTAGAAGGAATCTTTTAATACCATTTAATAGATTTGCCAAAAGTCTGGAAAAATGTAAGTTTCTGCTAGAAAAAATTGCAGATGACTTAAAACATAGGTAAGATCACTGCTAGAATGTAGTATGTGGCTCTTGCGTCCAGTTGCATTTCATTCTCTTTGGTTCATTCTCTTTTGTTTTGCTAAGCCATTCATGCAGTAATGGACAGTATGGGCATTATAATATAATATCTCACTACTTCAAAAGAGTGTTGTGAAAATAATTCCCTTGGATTTTGTGAGGTACACTCATTCTGTTGCTGCCAGCATAGAAAAATCCACAAGGTAATGGGGAACTCTGTCCTCAGTAGCATATCTAGATGTGATATTTGTGGGAAAACAGAACAAACCCAGAAACAAAAACCCAAGAAAATATTTTCCTTGGCCAGATCATGCTGTGCAAGTATAAGCAAAGAATAAACGCCTCAATTTAAATTACTGATTTAAATTATTTCGTAGTTAAACATTTTTACTCTGACTTGTGCTGCTGAAACAGTTTTGATGTTGGTTTTTTTCAGAAAACTTCGCAAGATAAGCGGTGAACATTTATATTTTAATTTAATGTGGATGTCTGCTATTTCTGAGAAAAGTTGGAAATGTTCCATCTCAAAATCCACCTGAATTTAATTCCTGATGTTGGTGTGCAGTATGAGCTTCAGCCTATCGATTTTTAGTGGGCACCTGCTAGGAGCTGTTTGGATAATAATTAAATAAATTCTAGTTTGAAAGGTTTGTCCAGTGCACTTTGTTTCTTGTACAAGAACACTGGTTTTGAAGCTATGTAAGATGTAACGTAAAGAACTACAAAGCTTAAAAGAACGGTGGCTCTGCAGCTGAAGGAGGAAGGAGACATTGCGATTTGCAATCAGTTATAAAATGCCTTTCCTTTAATATCAGTTGTCTACTGGAGTTTGTTAATAAGAAAGGAATATGTGTATTAGTGTGTTTTTTCACTGGTTAACTTAAAACTTCTGGAGCCATATGTAGATTCCTAGAGCAAAGAACAAACAAATTTAAGTAAGGCTAACTAGCAAGTATGTAGCATATTTTGTATTGAAACATATATGTTGTACTTGAAAATAAAAAGTAAGTGTTTATTGGCTATTGGAAGCTTCTTGTTGCATGTTTAGATTTTTCCCCCCCCTTTTTTTTCTTTTATTCTTTACTAGATACTACTTACAGTGCTGTGGAATTCCACAGGGCTCCATTTTGTCAACCTTACTTTGCAGTTTATGCTATGGAGACATGGAAAACAAGTTGCTCTGTGGAGTACAACAGGATGGGTAGGCATGCTTTGTTCTGTGCTCTGTTACAGTAATGCATAATATATAGTATATGTGGTTTTAGTATATACGTAGTGTATATATTATAGTATATGTGTTTATAATATATATAGTATAGTATACATGTGACATTTTCTCTGAGGTTTAATTTCGAATTTCAAAGTTTTCCAACTCTCCATTAGGAAGTGTGGTGCACCCAAAGATCTCTACAGCTTCAGTGCCACTGCGGTTGGTTTGTGGGGGAATTTCCCTGTTTCTCATAAGATTGGGAAGAAAAGTGCTGAAAAGAAGCTGTCCTAGATCTGTGGGTGGCAGATGTGTTCTTACAAAGAGCATTGTATTTAGGGATGCTGTAAAGAGTCTGACAAGCCCTTCTTGTAGATGTAAGAAGTTTGTGGTTCTCCCACACTCATTCCCACAGAAATTGTGGTCTTTTCTCCTCAGACAAGATAGGATGTTGGTTACAGGCTTTCTGATACTCCAGGCTTCTACCTGAGGGCTTTCCAACCCGCCATCTGTAAATCTTAACATTTTATCAAGGTCACAGCTTTATTGCAGACTCTTTACAAGGCATGTTGGTTCTTGTTTGAAGCCTTATGTGGCTCTTGGTACATCTTCTAAGTGTTTGTGCCCTGCTTGTTCTTGCTTCTTAAGAGCTGGACAGAAAGCTACCTTGGTAAAAGCTCTATGTCTTTATTAGCCATAAAAACCTTAGGGTCCCTTTTACCTCCACATGAATTGACTGCCGCTGAATCACAGATTGGGGTCTTCAGGCAAGAGCTAGACATCGGTGAGCCCCCCTGAAGCTTGTCCGTGTTCACACATCTCCCTCCATTGCTGTTAATTCTGTCCTAAGAAAGAATAAAGAAACTAAGAAGTGTGTAGGAGTACTCCAGATAAGTGCATCTGTCTGATGTCTCTTCTTGGGAGGCTCACAAAATAATGGAAAGTTTCAGGATTTTAAACATTTCCCTACACAAGTTGTGAAATTCTTCTCATAAGTATTAGGACTGTGATGATGTGAGTATAAACAGCTATCTTTTGCTTTCAAAGGATTTTGTTTATACATGCTGAAATTATGAAACTGATTCAGAAGAATGCGCTTTTTTATGTAGCAGCTGTTCTTATATGGAGCAGATTTTAGAATGTTACTTAGGTGTCCGTTGAATGATTTTGATAGTTTCATTTGGCCTTTATGTCAAAAAAAATAATGTAGCTATTGACTTGGTTAGGCAAAGGTGCAGTTGATCTGATCATAGTGATGGCAGTACTCCTGCTTTGAAAAGGAGACTGGACAAGATCATCTCCAGAGCTTCCTCTTTATGATCTACTAGGCAGGACTTACCAGAAAAATAGGGGCATGCTTGCGGCAATGATTCTGTTGAAAAAGAAAATCCAGCCGTTACAGTGGTAGACTGTAGTGTGTTCTATGCTCAAGTTATAGCTTCACAAACAAGTTATTACGTGGTAAGCAAAGATACAGAATTGGAGCACATCAAGCATCTGGTATCTGCGTGTGTACCTGGTATTACATCTCCTCTCCTTGTGTTGTGTATTAAGATACAGCAAATTCTCCCTTGGAAAAGTGTAAAACCCTGCATCCAAGAAACCACTGTGGAGTAGCTTGTGTGCTGTAAATTCCTGTCATGTTTCATATAGCCAGTCCCTTTGCTTTCTTATGTTATTTTTCATTTATTTTTAGGAAAGAAGCAGAACTGAGAATTTCTTCATGAGACTCGATTTGGAGATCATATTGGCCTCTACCTTCTTGTGAATTAAAATGGGCACGTTGTTGCTCTGAAGAGTATGACAAAAATTTGAAAGGATTACATATCAAAAAGTCTAATATCAGTTTCTTCTTGATTACAGAGTCCTAATACGTCTCATTGATGACTTTTTGCTGGTTACGCCACATTTAACACATGCAAGAACTTTTCTAAGGTACGCTGTAAAAGACATAGTCTTCAAAGTAATAAGCATTAACGTCTTTAAGGTCATTCTTTTTCATCTTTATACAGGCTTGTACATACAGGTATATTTGTTTTATGGGTTAATAATCAAGGGCAGTTTTGGAGTCCTTGCTGGTTGCCTGTGCCTGGGAAGAATCCTAATAGCTACATTCTTGATGGCCAGCTGACAATCTAATACAGATCAGATGGTAGGGGATTGCTGCTGAGGTTTAAATTAGGGACCTAGCTACTGACTGTGATGGAGCTTCTAGCAGCAGTTAGTAGTGCAGACTAACCAAAGCAGCTGACGGGTGTTTTTTAAGACCGTTTTCCTTCAAATTTTTAGGTTGTCTTAGTTACATTCTTAAAATGTTTTTACCGGGCAGGCGCACTGCTATCTTCTATTCTTGGGGAAAGAACGCAACTTTTCTCTGACCCAATATTGCTAAGAACTTTCTGGTCATTAATATTCTGGTGTGAGTATTTGAAGATACTGATAGCAGCATGCAGCTCACACAGAAGTTTTCAAACGGTAATTCTTTAGAGTGCGTCAGAACTACCTTTTTTTTTAAAAAAAAATTGGGCCCCAAAAGAGGTTCCTGTTTACCGTGGATATGAATGTGTGGGCAGTATCCAAGAAGAGTGTTGCTGATGCCAAAGACAGTTTTAAGGATCCAAAGGAGAAGTCTTGAAGAGAAGCTTAGCATCTGCAATGCAGTCAGTTGCATCGTGCTTTTCAATAGTCAGAAAGATGCAGCTCAGTTTTGAGCCTGAAAGGTGATGGGGAAATCAATTAAGTACAGTTTGAAGTATAAATTGTACTAAATAGTGGATAGTGTACTTTGAAGACTTCATTTGTCCTCATTTCCATATCAGAACAGAAAGAAATTTCTAGGGATGTGCAGATTTACAGTTCTGGAAATGGTAATTCAAACTAAGAGGCAGGGGGATGCCTCAAGCTATTAATCTCTGTAACATCTTTTCAGCATAATGTCACTTGCAGTAGCATTGCAGATATTGTGCCGCTTGCCCTTTGAAGTTATCAACATCTTTGTTCTATATCAATTTCTGCACCAGCTGTGTTGATTTTCTGTAGACAAGTAGCCTCTTCTGTACAAGTTTTCCAGAACTGCTTACATATCCTGTGAACTCTCTGCCACAAATAGAGTAGTAACAGTTTTTTACCAATGTAGTATTAGAACTGTGGGACTCAAGAAATTTAATTTTGAGGATACAGCATTATGATGATTACTCCCCAACATGAAGAGCCTAGCTCTTCCTCTCACTCTTTAAAAGGATGAAGTCTGCCCATGAATATGTTGCCAAGTAAGACAAACTGCTGCTTGTCCATGAGACGACACTGCTGATCCAATGTGTAGTAGGTAATCAGCAGGCATCCTGGCAATGAAAACATCCTTAGGGAAAACTTTGTGGAGAAAGTTCAAAACTTTTCATTGGATAAATGAGGTTCCTGTTACGTGGATTCACTTTGTTTTAGTTAACTTCCAAAAACAATAGCTCTTCATCTGTCTTTTCGCAGTGATTTTTGATCTCAGTGGTTTCTGTGAATGTGATTTATGCAGCTTGTCTCAAATGTTTCATGGCTTAAGTTCTTAATTTGTATTAATTTGCAAACGTTTTTCCTCTGTTATCCTCGTATCTGTAAGCTTGTGTATTTATTTTATTTATTTATTTACCTCTAATGTCTTCAGTTTTGTTTATTTCCAGCTGCGTTCCTTAACCTAAAGTGTTGGCCGTGGTTCCCTTTATTCTTTGGTTTCTGTCCTTTTATGCAAGATCGTATGTGTCTTGCAGCATGGTGGGCTTTTTTTTTTGCTTTTGTGGGGGGAGTTAAGACTGTTTATATCTGTTTTAGGACTCTAGCAACAGGTATTCCTGAGTATGGCTTTTTAATAAACCCCAATAAGACAGTCGTGAATTTTCCTGTTGATGATATCCCAGGATGTTCCAAATTTAAACAGCTGCCAGATTGTCGTCTGATCCCGTGGTGTGGTTTATTATTAGATATACGGACACTTGAGGTTTACTGCGATTACTCCAGGTAAACAGAGTTATGTACTCCATTGTCAGCTTTAGAGTATATCATACAAAGTGTGTGAAGCACAAAGGTGTCTTTTGAATGGTGTAGTTGAATTAACTGCAAAATAAATTTTACAATTCTGTGTCTTATACCGTAATTTAAACATTTTATTCTGCTGTGCAGCCTGCTTTTTTGTTCATTCCATCCTGGTGGAATGTACTTACCATTAACACCATCAAATGTGGCACAGGTCACTAGTGACCAGAAGTCATATGCTGTATGGTGGCTACATGGTTCTGATAAAGTTTATTCAATCACCTCAGTTCAGCTTCTTTAACCATTATGCACTGTATTGTACCTGATACCGTATAACTACATTTATTGTTCTGAAATTGTTATTTTTTGTACCTTCCTAGAAGAAGCAGTAAGTATTACATGAACTGCAGATTGGGATTAATTTTGTACAGAGTAGAGGGACTAGTAATCCTTTCAACATCAGAGTTGTTCCCTCTGGTACACTTCAGATAGTAGTGCAGGGGAGAAGTAACCTCTCTTTAAACTAGCAGCCTTGACTATATACACAAAGCAGTCTGAAGTGGCATAGAACTCAGGACGGGACAATGTATCCTACTGAAAAGCTCTGGAGACCCTTTACATGGACTACTAGAGGTAGCATTAGACATTTGCTAAGGATTAGGAAGAAAGAACTGTTTAAACTGAAGGATAATACCGTATTTAGTATAAACAGACCATGCATACATTTAAGTGGGAAATTGAGAGGAGATTTTCCATCACCAGAGTGGTGAAGTTCTTTACTAGTCTTCCAAAACAGAAAAGCTTGGTCATTTTAGGAAAGGAATTTATATGACATGATTTTCTGTAGCAACAGAGGACTAAAATCAGCAGCCAAAGAGAGATATGCACTAGCAGTGTTTCTAAAAGAAACAATTTACATTGATGCTACTGGTCTGGGAGACACTAATCAGAAACCTGAGGGTGTTTGTTACAAGGGCCGCCTTGCTTTTGATAAGCTTGACTTAAGTAATTGGAACACCAAGGTGAACTGAGGTGGTTCCCAGCCTAAGCTCCTGCATTGCATGGGTCATGGGGGAGTATAACCTGGTTGTCACTAATGTTGTTAGTTGTTAATAATGGTCTGGGTAGACCATGTGTTTTAGAAATACGTAGAGTTTGTGTTTAAGGTTATTTGTTTGTGTTTTTTTAGCAGGGTGAATTATTCAGCCCTGATATATTGAAGTCGTTCCTTAGCTAATAGCCTTAATGCCACAATATCTAGTCTCTTTCTAAATTTAATTTAGTTATAGTCATCTTTTAGCTACTGGCTCATTGATTAGCTGGCAGTCTCTGTAACATGAGAAGTTAAATGAGGCTTACTTTACAGAATTTAATTTAGTCTATTAGCCCATGGAGTTTAACTACTTTTTTTTTTTTTTTTCTAGTTATACCTGTACTTCTATCAGATCAAGTCTTTCCTTCAATTCAAGTAGAACAGCTGGGAAAAACATGAAACACAAATTGATTACAGTCCTCAAACTGAAATGCCATTGTTTATTTCTTGATTTACAGGTGGGAATATGAAAATGGATGTTTGGAAATACTGTGATTAGTGATAAAGAGCATTAAAACTGCTTTGAGTTCTAAGTCTTTGTGTTGATTTTGAGAGGCAATCCACATAACTTGGAAATGTTGACATAAACTAAAATGTGGGGTCTCAGCACCATCTGGAGCTGAGCCTTCACAACATTGTTAACTTAGGTACATAAAAGAAATCTTTAAAGTTTAGCATAAAATGTTTTTTCTCTAGATCTCGAAATCATCTTATGCTGTTGAACTTGAACAAATCCTGTCGTGACACTACAGTACTCCTATAGCTTTGTTTCTGTTCTGTTCTAGATTAACAGCCTTAGAACAGTTTTCATTAACATCTACAAAATATTTTTACTTCAGGCTTACAGGTAGGTCACTGTCTTGTCCAGTAACTTGGAATATTTCATTACTCTTTCTTGACACATGGAGGAGCTACGGATTAGGAAAAAGTGTGCTGTATAAATGTGTAGTGGTAAATGTCAGTAGTAAGCCATGATATTCTTGTTTCAACACTGTTCTTATGTAATATTATCAGAGTCAGGATATAGGATTATATTCATGTGTGTGTTTGTGACACTTCGCTAAATGGACTTTCAGTGTCTCTTGGTATTGACAGCTGACCTCAAGAAGAGCAGTTTGTTATACTGCAGGAGGATGACAAGAAGCCTTATCACTCATTAACCAGTTTATATTTAGAACTTTGTATCTATAAAAATCATATAGAACCTTGACCTGTATAACTTGGCCTTAAGTGAGGTTTCATTCTACCAAGTTAATTGCAGTTTCTTACCTGCTGATAAAGTCTTAATTGCACCTTAGCTGGTGATACCTTGGGTTTTGTGAGCTGTTCTTGACCAGCAGAGGAAATGAACATTGTAAACAAGGATAAAGGGAAGGAAATCAAAGCTGATAAGCAAGTTGGGAGAAAATACTAATCTCCGTTCATCGAAAACTTTGAATGGTTGGCAGCACTGATTAGTTGTTTATTGTTTTAGCACAAAAAAAAAGTATAAGAGGTGCTTCCCTCTTTACAGAAATCAGGTGTTGCTCTTTTGCTAGGCTCACACTTGTTAGGAAGTGACATCTTAGTTTTGTTCTTAAATTCAACCTGGTCCACCTTCACCCTGTATCATTTTTGTGTCCAAGAAGTGTAATTGGACTTGTCTACTGCAGCATTGATGTGTCCAAACTCTTAAACTTTGTGTTGTGAGTGATTTATGTTTTTCCTCTGATGTTGGACATGATTACTTAGTTACTTCTGTTTGCTTTTATAGTAACACTCTAGCAAAGGTCTTTATGTTAAAAGTACCTTTAAAAAGCTGTCCACCATGCTGACAACATGTCGGTTAATTCAGCCAGAGCTCTGTGATGCAGTATGGTAATTATGTTTATCCTTTAAATATTTTAAGATTTCAGAATTTCTTGAAGTGATTACACTTACGCTGGGTTAATTTAATAAACAAGTATATACATTTTTGAGTAATTAAAAATCAGCATTGTAATTGTTGACTATATTCAGCATGAGCAGGATTATAATTCCAGAATCTGAAGAAAAAAGAAAGGGGAAAAAAAAAAGCCAACAGTCTTAAAATATATCCAAACAGAGATGTAAGGGATCATACAATATGAGTAATTTCCATAGAATTGGCTTCCAGATAGACAAAAGAGTGAGGATCCTAGTCTGTGGAACGCTACATCATTTGGAGGTCTGTTTTCCTGAGTTCCTGAACAGAATTTTTTGTGGGGCTTTTCTGTGTTTTGTTTTTCTTGTGTGGGTGCTCTCTGGCTGTATGGACTGTGATACGGAATTAGTGAGGATGTGTAGTTTAACTTTCCCTGCACAGAAGTGCACCTCCCGCTAGACCAGGCTGCTCAAAGCCCACACTTCCAGGGATGGGGCATCCACAACTTCTCTGGGCAACCTGTGCCAGTGTCTCACCACCCTCATAGTGAAAAATTTCTTCCTTACATCTAATCTAAATCTACCCTCTTAACTAAAGACTGTTGGGTGCTTTTAAATTTTTTGTAGTGCCTAAGGTATGTAATCATAGTTTCACTTGAAATTGCAAATGACTTGTAATTAAAGAGGCTGCTTTTGTGAACAGGTTCCACGCCTGTGTTCTCCAACTTCCATTCAACCAGCAAGTCAGAAACAATCCTTATTTCTTCCTAAGGATCATCTCTGAAACTGCATCATGCTGCTATTCCATCCTGAAAGCAAAAAACCCAGGTATAGTATGTTAATGTCTATGAAGTAGCATGTTTGGGTTTGGTTTTTTTTGGTTTTTTNTTTTTTTTTTTTTTTTTTTTTTTTAGAAAAATAAAATGTCTTGAATGTGCCGTCAGATCACGTAATTTTGAGATAAAGACCAAGAATAAAAAATATGGAGCGCATGACAGGAATCACCGTGCATTTTTTTTTCTTAAACTCGATTCCCTGAAAATAGTAAAATGTTTTAGGTTTAAATTTTTAGTCTTCTGCTGACAAAGGAGACTTCATTGACTACATAGGGTTTTAGTAAAAAATCTTGGAGTGATTTTATAGAAAGGGAGGAGGGGTAAGTCATACTTCTTAATGCTCATCATTTTCAGTGACATTAGTTTCCTGTTCTGTCTCCAGGGGTTGCTTTAGGTAAGAAAGGTGCATCTGGCCTGTTCCCTTCTGAGGCAGCAGAATGGCTCTGCTACCATGCCTTCACTGTCAAACTGGCAAACCACAAAGTTGTTTACAAATGCCTGCTTAAGCCCCTAAAAATCTGTAAGTATTTGATTATTTTTACAGTTTGAAATATGGCTAATTGTAATAAAACTTGGAATCTAATGGATTTTTTTATGTTTTCTTGTCATAAAGTGTTGTTCTAAAATGTGCACTAATAAACTTTCTGATTTTAATCAGATTTACTAAGTATAAGTAGACAAATTAAAATGGTACATTTCTCAGCACTGCACATTCTAGAGCCTTGTTCTTAAGAGACAGCTATTGATACTTGGCACTCAATAAGTTTGTACCGTTCAGAAAGCTTAATAAGATTGGGTTAATCATATAAGCATTCTCAGCAGGTTTAACTAAATGAAATATGAATGCTCAGTTTTCTTTTTTAAAAAAGTAGAATAATTGGCAACTAAATAAATTCCTCCTGCAATGCGAACTCTTACCAAAAAAAGTGTCTCCTGGGTTACTTTGAAACAGAAGGACTTGCTGCGCTGCATATGCTATGTTGTAATAGAGGGAAGTGGTGTTGGCAAATCTTTGACTCTTCTACTGGATGAAAGAAGGTGTCTGCTCCTAGGGAGCTTGCTCTTTGACCAGTTGTGTGGTCTGTCCCCAGGCCAGCCACAGAAATAATAGAATTTTCTGTTCTAAGATACTAAAAGTGAACAGCAGTAGGTTTTTCTGAAGCAGTCAGCGCTGTTTTTGAATTTAGCTGCAGTGAAGGCCAGTCTCTTAACACTGGCTCTCTAATTGACACTCTGAATGAATCATTACTTGGGTGCTTTTATTATACAATACTGAGAAATTCTTCAGTCTGGTTCCAAATAACCTCTATTTGTTTTTAAATTTATCACAAGCTTCCTTTGATACCTGTCCTGAGGCCCAGTGCCCCAAAACCAGAGCAGTTCTGCTTTTGGAAGTAAGCATTTTCTTCCCATATCAAAGGCTTGCAGCAACGCTGGAATGCACACAGTCTGATTTTTGGTGATGTGGTGTGAACATACCAAAGATGACACTTGAACATTTACGGGAAACAAACTGATGGTCAGTATTGCAGCAGGCATATTCCTGACAGCAATGGACTTTCTGTAGGGAGCAGAACTCCAGTGGCCTCTCCCAGAGAAGCTCCTTCTCTCAGAGTTACTGACACCAAAACCAGAGGCACCATGTCTGCTCACTGCTGCTGTGGAGCCAGTTCTGTTCAGCCGTTCTAGAAGTATCAGGGGAGGCAAGCCTACCTCTGGCAAGGAAAGAGGTGGCTGGTTGCTTCACGTGGAGAGGACAGAAACTGAAGAACTGAGCAGAGAATGCAGTAATCACACCCTGTAGGATAATTGCTTCTCTGGGAGCTGTGTCAGTTCTCTTAAGATCCATATAGAACACACCGGAGATCACATCTCTAATGCTGAAGGTTTTGCTCTTGGGATCTTTGACTGGCAGACCACAATCCAAGCCAAAGCTCCCCCATGCTTTGCGGTTGAATCTGACAGTGCGTTCAGGGTGGAGGTACAGCCCCAGGCGGCTTTATTGTTCAGCAGAATCTCATCTTCCATGGGTTTGTGCGTCTGCTGCAAAAGTTGTCTCTGCTGTCCATAAAATCACACCACCACAGATACCAGGGAAAATGGGCTGGGAAGTAGAGGTGGAATTTTTCTAGTTTGAATAACGATGGTTGTTAAGTTCCTTCTGCTGTACCTGTACAGCCCCTTGCCTCACCACAATACTGACCCGAAACTTGCACGTGGTCCAGGCCTAACTCTAGATGCATGGTTTCTAACCCAAGAAGGGAAAACTGACCGCTTCTCTGGCAGTGAGAATTGGCCTCGCAGAAATGGAATAACCTTGCTTCCTAAATTCCTGGGGAGAACTGTTAATGTTGGACTTGCTGAGTATTGTGGGGGTGGAGCAGGAAAAGTCCAAAGGCAAGTAGAAAATTAGTGGTGACGTTCTCTTGAAAAGAGTAATTTCCAGCTATTCTTTCATAAATTGTACGTCCTCTGGGGCAGAATCTGTTCTTCACATCCATAATGTCAAAACAGTGCTCTCTTGTAATCTACAAGGCCCAGTTTCTTTTGGAAGTATCTGAGAGTTCAAGTACACTGCTGAAAGATCAAAGGCTCAGACATTTTTGCTTAATGGCTGCCTAAACAATTAGCAGGCTGTGACTTGTTTTTACTGTGAAACTTTTAAGACGGAGGCTTTTGCTGTGATTGGTCAACAGATCACTAGGGCCAAAGTAACTCAAATGCCATCTCCAAGATCTCAATTTCTTATAGCCCCTGAAATTTTACCTGTACTTCCACTAGCCCCTGTTCCTCCTGTGCTGTAAGGGTTGATAAAATACTTGGTGGAGCACTGCTGTAGTTGCTGTTTTTATGAAAAGCTGTCAAAACATCTACTAGGTAATTTGGCAGGAAGGTAGATGTTTGGGGTCAGCTTGTCGTGCAACTTGAATACTTACCGGTGACCGTAATTTTGAGAGGTGCTTTGACTGCATGTATATTTGCTTCCCACCTGCCTTTCTCCTTCCTTTAAGAGTTGATTGAGGTTTTAAAAATAATTTCAAAGTGCTTTTGGAAAGGAGCTGGGAAGGCACTAGATGCCCCACCTACGGGCTGAGTAGGAGGGAAGGCGAGGCATCGGTGTGCTGGTACAAAGCTGTACAAAGACATCTTGTGATCTGTAGTGATAAGTCACATGCATACCCTTGGTGTGAATGTGCATCATTATCTCCATGTCTCCAAGATCACTGATCATAGACAAAGGCTGTTTTTCAGTCACCTGATCGTACGTGGTGTTTATATTTGTATTTTCTTCCAAATTTAGTAAGATACTAAGTCTCTCAATCCTGCAGGAACGCACTTAAAATCCATTTAAAGAGACATCAATAGATAGTTTTCTGTGCAGTCTTATAAATTAGTTTTGTTTGGCTGCTTGAGACTTATTCCTGATTTATTCTGTTACTGTAATCAGAACATCACGCTGTAGAGAAGGTTACTGCAGAGCCGAGTATTATGCAGAGATACTGGAGCTAATTTTAAGCACTGTATTTTAAGTTTTGTCTTGCTTCTGGAAATCAGGTGGCACGTGTGGATGTCAGAGTAGCTGTGACAGGAAAGTCACTGGTTCTCAGGTGCATTCCTGTAAAATTAGCTCAGTATCTCTATACGGCACAGCAATCTGTAGCACAGAGGTATCCGAGGCTGGTTAACAGCGCCTGTGTTGACCTTACCCCACTACACTTCTTCTTGTCATTTTGGAGTTCGTATTGGCTATATAAAACCTATTACCCCTGTAAGATCATGTTGTTGACAGAAATTGATATAAACTTAATTCTTTCTGTTGTGTCCCTGTACATGCCTTTCCATTACTCTCTGTGGGAATCAATATCAAAACAGGTTTTGGGTAGGAGGTTCTTCCCACTCTTCCAAAACCTGTTAAATGTCAACATCAGGGGCTTGTCAGTACCAGTTGTCGTCATTCTTCAGAGTTAAGTATTTAAAACATAGTTACTGTTTAACATCCTTCCTATTATTACCAGTGGGGAAAGGAGCAAGAGTCTTTCCTTATCATCGTAAGCTATCAATGCATCATCTGTCTCCTTTCCAAATACAGAACAAATGTTTATTGAGCAGTTCTGCCTTTCTGCACCGTTGACAATTTTGCCAACTCTGTTTAGGTAACGGACTTAAACTGTTGCTGGGATTTTACATGTTCTTCCTAATCTTTAAAAAGTCCTTTTTATTGTCAATAGTTCTGTCGATGATAGACTCAATGACCTTCTGTGTTTCAAAACTCTTATGTCCTCTTATAAAAATTTCATTCCTGATTTAAAAGCCTCGTTTAGTATCCAAAATTTTCCACCTTAAGGGTGGCTTTCCAGTTAGCCTCTCTTCTCTTACAAGGAAACACAGTGGAGAGAATTGCTCTTGCCAGTGTATAGCAAAAGGTGCATTTTCTACATGATTTTTTTTTTTAACCTTTTCATATACATCAGTTCCAAGCATAGGCTACTTCGATGTCACATCTGAAAGTAGAGGGGAAAAGAAACAATTTGAGAATACCTTCCTTCTGTAGGTAAACATTAGCAACCAGATAAGGACCTGTCCCTTGTTCTTACAATTGTTTAAAATAGGGTCTTTCAAAGTAGCTGTTGTTTGACAGAAGGCCTTTTTTGGTGGATATAGTTATTGAATAAATGGTCTTATACTTTTCAAAAAAGTTTTTAAATTCTTAAATCCGAACAAAGAAGTGTTACAAGGACATAGGAGGAGGAATTTGCTCCTTGGTTTTCTCAGTTTGTTGATATTTTAACACATGATTTTTAACCATTTAATTTATTAGCCTTGTTTAAGGGCAAAAGAATAGTAGCGTATTTTATTACAACTTTTTTTATCCCCATATTCCATGTGTTCCAAATTTTAAGTGGATTCAGCTAGTACTGATTTCATTACTTTATTAGCATTTTCCCTAAAACAGAATTGTTAGTTACTTGCAGTAGTAATAAATTGTTCCTGATATTTTGGTAGGTAAGATGCAGCTATTCAAGAAGATCCCAAAGGATACTATGGCACTACTGAAGACAGTGACGGAACCGTCTCTTTGTCAAGATTTCAAAGCTATCCTGGACTAACTGATTGAAGCTTATTTCATAATTTTTCCAGGTTTGAAAATAAATGTCTTTAGATGACTTTTCTCTGTAGTTTATTTTGGTAGAGTGGACCAAAAGCAACTTCACTCAAAAGTTTTCCATGTTTGTTCCCAGATACCACACAAGGACTTAAAAAGAGCAGACAATTTTGTTGATACCTTCTTGTTTGTGTTTGCCTGTAAATTCACAGGCTATTTGAAGTAATTGACGTGGTTTCGTTCAGTAATTCCCATCTTCTTGATGAAGGCGTCATTAAACTATGTTCTGAATGAACAGATCTACTTTCTTGTTTCAGTGTGTTGTTTCTGAAAAACTGTTCTTTGCTTCTTTGTGTTGCAGACTATTTTATAATAAATTGTCTGGTTAATTGCAGTAACACGTACTTGTCTCCAATACATTTATTTTACAGTGATCTCTATCATCCTACGCAGCCGGGTTATGCCCGGAAAGACAGTTACCTGCACAGGGCAAGTGCATTTCGTGACGCTACCTGGCAAGATGTACCGGTTAGAAATTTTACGCTTTGGAGAACACAGCTAACATATGCCAAAATTTCAGTGTCAAAGTTTAGTGTATACTTTATATATTTTTGAATACTTGGTGATATTTTTAGTGCAGCGATATACAGAACGATGGTGGTGCATTTATACCTACAAAACAAAGTTCTTGATTAGATAATATACCAAGTAGATTACTCTTCTGTTTGCATTTCCTGATCTTTATTTAGGTTTATCTTTGGCTCTACGATGTTACTGAAGTACTCTCTAGCCCTGGTGTTGGCATGTTGTGCGCAGCTGAATTTTGCCCTGTGGCTGCTCTGATAAACCTGCCTATAGTTTTTTATTTTTCTCTTCCAGGCTTGTGTGTTGAATTTGCATTGCTCTAACACAGACCTATTTTATTAGGATTTTTCTGCCTGTGTTATAGGCTTAATAGCAGCTGCTCGGACACTTTCTTGAAGCAGATGGAGGATATCTTGCTGGAGTGAAACACAGTATAGGCAGCGTTACTTGGTAGATGTTTTCTTTCAAAGGAGTGACAGACCACCACCACGCAGGAATTGGTAACACAGCTTCTAGAAGCCTATTTGCAGTATTGCAGCCTGTCCATTAACATCATAACTCACTTGAAACTGTCAAAATTTACACAGTCAGTCATACGGTTTTGGTGTTTGTTTTTTTTTTATTCTTTCTGTGAAGCAGCACTGTTAAAATAAAATTTTAAAAAAAAAAAAAGGCCATAGAACAATTGCTCCTACTAGACTAGAGAGCAGATGAAGAACAGCCCAGTTGCTTCCCAGCCAGCAGCTCAAACATTTAAAACCCCCCATCCCCGATGGTGTTCTGCAGTGACAGGCGTGTGAGGGAGCACTGTCATGGGCACTGTCGCATAAGAGAGACCTGGTGGTCCAGGAAGCTTTGTTTCAGTGGATCATGTGGCAGGAAGAGGCAGCGAGATGCTCCAACAAGGGCCTTGGCAGGGATGAGACTTGAGTCTTGGAGAACTTCCTATACCGGCTAGAGCTGTTCCTACCTGTGGAACGGCTGTTCCTACCTGGCTGTTCACCCTTTACCTGGACTTTCTTCGGCTGTGCACACATTCCTTCCTGCTTCACTTCCCTTCTCCTGCTGTAGTGGTTGTGGGTAATACAGATTTTTAACTCTACCACTTACTGCACAGGCCCTGTGCATTTTGTGTGTCATGTTGAAGAAGGCTGTGCTGATGGGCAGCAGTAGGGGTGAATCCATGCTTACTTTGTCTTGGTCCCTGAGTTCTGCATGAACCTTTGGAGAAGGTTGAGGCAGAGGAGCCGGATCATTTCCTGAGAACCAACGGGCATGCCTATTTTGAAAGAATGGTCTGGAATAGGGGTTGGGCAGCCTGAAAGGGTACCTCATGAGCCAGGATTCTACAGCTTAAATCCGTACAGGGAGGATGGGCCGCTGGGAAGAGCGGGGAGCCTTTCTGCAGTGAACAGCTCTCCCAAGGCAAACTTGCAGGGTGTTTAAGAGTGTCCTGGATAAGTGGGGTAGATAACTGGAGCAAGAGCTGTGCTGAGTTGTTCAGCTTAAGGCTGAACATCACCGCGCTGGTGACTGTGTCCCTTACGGATTTACTCCTACAGAATCCAGGCTGTCCTTACAGCCTAGACAGTTCTAGAAAAGTCTTGCCTGTCAGAACGGTATGAGTTCACAGCGGAGTATTACAGCAAAGAAGATCTGATGGGGTATGCAGATAAAAGATTGGGAGGAGAGTGAGGAGAAGTAGAAAGTGCTTGGTATGCAAGACCGACACAGATTCAGCTTCATGTTTGCATGCACATGCTTACAAAAATAACAGTCATGCTATTCAAGAGAAAAAAGTACCTATAAGATGCTGTGCTTCGTATGAATAGGAAGGGGAACACTGTAGCACTAATTTTGCTGGAATAAGGCTACAGTTCTGGCACAGGAATTTTAGTAAGGGTGACATCAGAAGTGCACTGAGAACAGAAAAGCGGTGTTCTTACAAGAATTGCTCACATTTTCTAGATGCCTACTTGGGCTAAACAGTAACTTCAGTTAGTGCGTTTCCCTGCTGTAAGTTGTAGTTACTGGAGCTGAAAATTGTCTTCCCCCCGAGTCCTGTCCCAGGCTGAACTGTGTGTCCAGTGACCCACAGAGTCTCCCTCCTGGTGAATGGGAAGGGACAGCTCAAAAGTCAAGGAGTCTGTGGGTGTCGTGACAGTGTCTTGAAATAGATCTATAGATTTGAAAGTCTTCTGTATGTAGTTTAATTCTTTTCTCAGCTTGTCTCTGTATTAGTTGGTTATGTTTTTCTTTAAGAACAGATCTCTGACCAAATACTTAAACCAGCTTCACATACTCTGCATATATATGATTTTAATGAACATCTAGCTATCTGTAGTCAGAGACATGAATGTAGAGTGTATGCTTTAGTTAATTAAAAATTCTTACTTATGTATTTCCAGCTTTTATATGAATATATGCTCAAAATTGTAGTTATATTGGGTTTTTTTTGATTATTCATTCTTTATGGAAGCCTTTTTTACTCATAACCTTTTAAACTTAATTTACAGCAGGCAGAGTTGCAATTTAAATCTTCTGTGTCATTGTCAAGAGCCTTTACAGTGCACAGCTGCAGAACATCAAGAAGTTCACTTGGACCTTTGTGACTTGTGAGGTTTCTGCTAACAGAAGCTGTGTTTCCATGCCGGGTACCTGCCCCTCTATTGACTTGAAGAGCTGAGGCTGTTGGCAGGCTCCCATGGGGAATTGCTGGACATCATCACGCAGACCATTGGCCAAGACCATGGCTCTCGGAAATAAAAACACGCGGAGCCCAGGCACTTAATCTGTTTTGCGGGTGATACTGCTCCTCCTGCATAGTGGAAGGGTCAGGAGGCTCTGGCCTGACAACTGCTGTGCATACGGACAGCTTACCCGTGCTTTTCCGTCCAGCAGGCAAAGGCACAGTGTGCTTTTGATCCTCTGGTGGATCCCGTGTGACAGACTGGATACCGCTGTTTCTAGTACCGTCAGTGCTCCAGGAAAGTCTTACTGTCTGGGCTAGTTGCAGGACAGGAGGTTGCAGCAGCAGATGTGTGAGGGGCATACTAAATCTAAAATAGAAAAGTCTTAAAAAAATTGATACCTGTCTCGCTTTACCCTGCTCTTTCTTTTAGCAGCAAGATAAAAATCATCTCTTCCTCCCTCCCAGGCTTGCAGTTCCCCTTGTGCCCCTTTCAAGGATTCAGGTAACTGTCTTTCCTCTGCAGAGTTTGAGTTGGTCTCATTCCTCTTCACTGTGTGGCCAAATCCCCGTTACCCGTTATGAAGCCCTACTAGTGCGTAGCCTGTCACAAGGATAAATACTGAAATTGCCTCCATTTTCCTTAATCTTCCTCTCCTTTCCTTTACTCTTTTAATTTTTCAGCCTAAAGGCTTTGTCATACCTTATGCTCACATACTTTCCCTGTATTTTTTTCAGACTTTCAAGAATCTTGGCAAAAGGAATCCTCATCTCCCATCACTGCAGAGTGGCCAGAATCTGCAGGTAAGTACAGGAAAAGCTGGTTTTAAGTAAAGATTAACTTAATTGTCATGTCATGTAAGGTTGCAGCTCACTGGAACTTGCTTCCATACATCTGCAACAACAAGCTTGCTTCCATACATCTGCACTTTTATTGCAGTATTATTCAGTTACTGTGTTCATTATGAGAAATTAAGGTGAAAAAATTGGGGATGTTTGCTTTAACAGTATTTTCCACTACAATAAATTGTGGACTCTGCTAAGGTAAGAGATTTGTGCAAAATTAGTTATTCAGATTTACTTCATGTACATTCTTTTAACTGCTGATGCTTTATTTTTGCTCTTTGCAATGCTTGAGAATATGAAATAATCACAACATAACTGCTCCTTAAATGTGTATAGGGCTTTATAAAAAACAGAGTGTAGTGGACAAGAGGAGTCCTTACTCTTCAAGAGCTTCCATTCTACATCCCTTAGAGGGGGGGTCAGTGAATGAAACTGTAGGTGCTTGTGTTATAACTTTTATATTGCTGATGCTTAGGAAGAGACTGGTTTTTTAGAAGAGAAGTGAAGACAGAGGGCATTTGCAGTAACTAGCAGGCTTTCCAAGTTTAAAGTCTGGCTGGAGAGAGACATGAAGTGAGTAATGGATGAAAAGGATTAAAGCAGTGGCGTTGGTACTTGGTCAGTATGTAGGATTCAGGACGGGACAAGATTAATATAACTATTGTGAAATTATTTGAAAATAAAGGAAACATAGCAGCACTGTTTATGGAGTGCTAGTAATTGGCTGTAAGCATGTGAACTGCATAAACCAGGTTGGTTGGATGATACCATACCACAACTAATCAGGCTGTCTTATTTTTACTCCCAGACAGATACAACGGGCATTTATTCTTTTGGATGATAAAAGTTGCCATTAGCCCCCTGACATGAAAACACTTCTGGCGGTATAAAGCTTGGCTCCTTGCTTCTGCGCATGCGTTTGATCAGCTGGAAGAGCGCTACCAGAGGTACAAACACACACGGAAGGATAGCTAACAGCACACAGATGGCCAGTACCCAGGGTGGGTAAACTTTCTCCTCTTTCATAGGGAAGCCTTCCTATGGAGATAAAAAAGCAAGCAAAAGAAATAATTGGTAGGTACACTTACATTTCGCTATGATTTGCATTTACATTTTCTTATGCTGTTACAGTAAGGATAGCAAAATTTTTACTCTTGCTCTACAATAGCATTCAGTGGCCCTGTCCTCTGTATACCCTTCTCGTGGGTCTAAAGATGGCTGTGAATGTTTTACAGTTTCAAAGATTTATAGCTGAAAGTGTGACACATTCCTAGGAATGCAAGGGTTGCCCAAAGAGTTATCAAAACTTTCACCCTCTCTTGGTTAAGTTCTGATTATTTGCATTAGTACTCAGAGCTTACCTAGTTTCAGCAGTTACCAAGCATGCTCTTTGCCAGATAGGGATGTTTTAAACGAGAGATTTTGAGGGAATGATGATAATGCAGTTTCTGCAAGTCTGTGGCTGTGAGTTTTATTTTGGGATGATAGATACTTAATGGCATTTGGAGGAGACATTGCTGCTGTGTAATTCTCGTGCAGTTTAAGACCAGGATCGATCTTCAAACCCCTACGCATGGTGTTTCTGAGAGGGATCCAAGAAACTGCAACTGATGTGAAACAGTGGCATCCAGATCAAATGTTCTCAGCGTTGACGTGTCTTTGGTGCTGAATTAACCAGCACTGTTCTCAGACCACTGCCTCCCTCCCTGTCCGCCTGTCAAAAGTACACATTCATAGAAACATCAGGGCTCCAGTGATATTGGTTGTTCTCACTGAGAAATGTTTTCATCCCTGGCATCTGTTAATGCAGCTCTGAAGCTCTGCTCATGCATTTATTCCACCTCTGAACCCCCTGTAGGTATGAAGTGTCTGTGAGATATTTCATGTCAACAGCTCTCTGCAATACGCACATTCATAAGAAATACGGAGCACGGAGTATGTGGGACTCCTCAAGAAGAGCATCTGTTAACAGAAACGCATTTTAGTATGTGTAACCCCCATGCAATACTGGAGCCTTCTCATTCTGAGCATTGCATCGCTTCAGGCTGCATTACTTAGGTAAGCAGTAGATAGCAATGATTTTAAAGGATCTGGTAAGGGAGAAAAATACACAACTCTTGCTTTTGTTAGAAGTTTTGGAAATATTTGGGAACATACATATTTAGGGTTCCAGGCTGCGTAGCTTGGCGACTTCTGTATCTGAAGAATAACAAAGGCCACGAAGACAATTAGCAGGAGCAGAGGGCTAATAAACCTCCATGTGATCTGCCAGTAGAGATTGGGTTTTCGTCCAGTCATCTGTTTCACATCTTTACTGAACCTTTTAAGAGGAGGCATATTTATGATGATGTCAGCTGTAAGTGGTAACAGTTTTACTTTTTCATATTTTTCTGTAAGTTTTAAACACGTGGTACAGCTCCCTAAATCTTTTCTGTTCCATACCCTTCTTTCATAACTTACTGTAGACTTAAGTAAATAATAATATCAATAAAGTAGATCTTTATTGATCCCTACCAGGAATGAATGATCAGTTTACATTGTCAGTTTACATTACCTGAGCACCTAGTCGAAGGTTTCTAAGCACAAATAAGCGGTGAGGATACTACAGCAGTTCTGTAGAACTATTCAAACATTTTTTAAAAAGGTAAAAATTGCCAAGGGAACAAACATAGCTTGTTACAAAGAAATCGGAATTAACCAGCACCAAATGGATCAAATCAGCTCAGAAGCAAAATTATTGCAACCTGAGCCATCTTCGTCTGCAGTCAGTAGTGCTAGTCGTTTGGACATGGAGCTGATCTTTTACGTATATCTCTTACGGTTTTGTACATTGAATGGGTAGTAGATATATGGTTCTGGGTTTGATAGTTACCTGATAACCTGTGTCTATCAAGTTGGAAAGAGTTTTGTAATCTGGAATCGGAATTGTGATTTTTGTGTGTGTGTGTTAAATATCAGCTCTATCTTCAATTCTGTTAGTCTAACTGACGATACTAGAAATTTTCTAGGAAAAAGTGATTTGACTATGCTCGTATCCCATAGTAACAAAGAGGAAAAAGTCTATGTATACTAGCACAACAGATAAAATACAGGTGCTGTGGAATCCAGAGTCCGTTGTAGCATGTGAAACCAGATTTTGCTGCTACTTCTGCATCATGGAAGATTGAGGGCAGCGAGAGGGATGTATGAAGTTGTTTATGATGATACAGCCTGGGAGTTATCACCATTCAACATGGGAAATGCTCCAAGGATCTTAACAGTGGATGTAAAAAATGTAATGCGGGGACTTCATCTGTAATTGAGGAAGATTTTTTTTTTTTTTTTTTTGGCTTTCTTATTTTTAAAATCATAGCCTATGGTAAGACTTAAGTTGGGATGATACTGAAACACCTTGATAAGCAACAGCACTGGACAAATGTGAGTTTGTTAACTCTACAGTATACAAACTGATCCACAAAAAAATTAGGACCTTCATGATCCCAGTGCCGGGGTAAGAATTGGAAAGGTGAAGTCCCAACATGTAACTGAGTAAATGATAGAGAGGAAAAAGATTAATCTTTATTGAGAATTGAAGAAATTTCTGGGCTGGAAGGGCTCTGAGTAGAGAGGGTAGGTTTATTCTAAATCAAAATGAGATAAGGTTTCTGGCACTTACAATTACAAAGTATGTAGGAAAGCTTTTAAACTAAAGAGTGAATGTAATTAGTGTCTGTGACTGCGAAGATTGTCAGCATGCAGGCCCCACTTTTAACATGGGGCAGTTACTGCACGTTGCTTACTATGAAATTTGAGGGGAAAAAATAATGATAAACAAAACCCACAGGAGTATACAAAACAAAAGGGCAGTAACAGGAGGATATTTGAAAGATGTTGTAACTCGTCTTGGCCAAAGAACTACAACGGCTGTTGACTTTCTAGCTTTAAACTTAGGATCCCCCCCTTCCATAAGTGCTATGCAGAGATTATCCTTCCTGTTTTACAAATATAGGAGAGTTGAAGCAAAGAATGATAACTACATTCACAGAACCGATAAGTGCTACAGAAATAAGTTAATACTGTATACCTGTATGTAACATACATGGATTGAGAGGAAAATGCATTTGTCTCTTACGAGACACAAATTCCGTCTGTTTCCAACATACCTTTTAATTTTATACACATACACAACTCCAATCACTTCAAAGAAAGCGATGACTAGGAGAGGCAACGAGCCTGCGTAGCGGTCAAAAATGTCAATCCAGTAACTCCCCGAACCCAGCGTAAAACACAGAGCAATGAGGAAGCAAATTAGACATATTATACCTGAAGAAAAAAAAGGTATCTTTGTTACTGGAGTACTGAACTGAACGTAGTAAGTATATTTTCATTCTAAATTATTTTTGTTCTTGTTCTAGTGATTTTTATTCTCTCTCTGTCTGCGGAGCTACAACAGGCTGTTTTTTCCTTAGGGGAGCTAATACCACTTCCCAAACTCAGTTTTCCCCTGTATGTTGGCCAAAAGGCACCACTCTGTTGCAGGAGTCACCTGTGTGACTCTGAGCATCCTTCAGTTATTAGGACTTCTGGCAAATAGCCTGGGCTGTGCTATGCTATTGCCCTATGTTAATTTTTGACTGATGGAGGGAGTTTCAAGTGCCCTCATTTTTCCATGCAGTCATAGACTCAAAGCACAGGCAGTTGACACCTGAAAAGTGTTAAGGGCTCCCTGGATTTCTGCTCAGAGGGCCCAGAGCTACAAATGTGCATGTCCCTTATGTCCCAGCATGTATGATTTAGGTTTCACCATGCTTCTGTACAGTCAGTTCACCTTTAGCCGAGATACAGATTTGAGATAATTGACAGAAAAAGTGGGAAGGAGGGAAAGCGTTGATGGATGGAGACACGTGCTGCAAATCAATTTACATGTCCTGTGTTGTGTTACTAATTGTTTCTGACTCTGAGATGGCCTTTGCTTCAATGCTGTGTAAAATTGGCTCCAGCCTTTTTTTTAAAAAAAAAAAACCAAAACAAACAATTGGAAAATCACTTTCGAAATAATATGGTTACCTCATCAAGTTGTAAATAAATTTGTTTCTACATAAAAAGTTGTAAAATGAGAAGGATATAATTCAGATGCCACAGGAAGACTTTAAAAAAGGCATGACAGCAATGTTCCCCAGAAGAATTTAAAAGGGCACATTGCAGAAGTTTTAATCCGTTACTCCAAACTGCCAGAAATTTTTCTAGGCCAATTTCACAGTAGGATCTCTCAGACTCTCACCAGGTCTGGTTCTTGAGGAGCAGGTTGGGTTCAGTAACTGTCTCTGGTTGAAAAGATTCTGGATTTGGTACAAGAATAGGATCACACGCGCTCATTCCTCGGTTTCCGAGTGCTAATTTTCTACTCTGGTGTGTTCACAGTAAATGTGAAATAATCTGTAGCAGCATAAATCTGAATGAAATAGGGGTGAATGTCACAACTGTAAGATAGGTCAATGTGGTAAGTTTGTGCGCAGGTGGCAGACCAGTTGATGTCACTAGTTGCCTTAAAATGACTTGTTTAGGTGCCAAAGGCTTAAGTGAAGACAAGGCTTTTCCTGATGTCTGCAGCAGCTCTGAGTGAACTTGACTCCAGGAATAGCAATTTAACAAGCTTTCTCAGACTGAAACAGTTCTTGCAAGCTGAAGAAAAAAACTGGCAAGGGCAATAAAATACTGTCATCTGACAGCTTCTGCCATAACTGCTACCTCATCTATGTCCTTATCTTCTGCAAACACAATCCACTGCCCTTACTAACACTATGAGATAGCTAAGTTAATAGTACAAATTCTTAATCTCTCTATGTTATATATTAAGCAGTTGGTAGTTTGTGCATCTATGAAGAAGCCACCTTCTTTGAACAAAGCAAAGCCAAATACCTTACCAGATAATAGCTCTTTGGGGATTGATTTAGATATAATTCGAAGCTCTAGAAGAGGAGTGAAGACTCCCTCGATGTTCCCAAACATAGAAGAGAGGCCCAAGCTGAACAACATTATGAAAAACAGGATGGCCCAGGCCTGGGAGCCTGGCATTAGAATGATGGCTTGAGTAAAAATGATGAAAGCCAAGCCAGTCCCCGATACGCTCTGCAGAATTCACAAACAGATAAAAATGCATGTTATAATGGTGTAAATGTAGCTTCTCATGCATATGGAATTATAACACGCTTCTGTCCTTCCCTGAAGCCAAGGTTGCGGGTCAGCCTGTGGGGCTCTGTGGCAGCCAGCAGTCGAGAAAGTGGGGAGTGTTTGTGGGGATTTTAATGTTAAACAGTCTATCAGAGATGTGTAGACAATCATAGAGCAGAATTTTAGCTTGCACAGAGAGATGGGTCCAGAGTAAAGCAGATCTGAGAGTTGTAATTGAAATAGCAATTGTTTTGCTAATGCCATCTTAAATGTTTAAAAAAAAATATCTATGACGTAATAGCTGCTGGAAAGAAAGAGATGTAAATAAGGACATGATTGCCACTCTAGCAGCAAGAGAGTTGGTGAATTGTTGATCATAAAAACCCCCCATAATTACCAGGGCAGAAAGGGCTAATAGGGAAAAAAACAATTTCAGCCCATTTTCTTTGAATTCAGTCTCCCAAGGACAACTTGCTAACGTTGATCTAATTTGAGCAACTGTAAATCAGAAATGGGTGCCATCAGAGGAAGCCAGATGAAACAGAAACTGACTCTTATAAGGGCTGGAATGTCGTCCTTGGACTTCTCCATCGCATGAGTAATATAGCCTGTTTCACCATCATTTTGTGTTAAGGCTATTGTGCATTAGCACATACTCTGTCTCTAGCAAATGTGTCCACCTTTTTGTCCTAAGATTTTCTTGTATTTTTTTCTCAAGCTCCCTTCTTGCTTATTCTCTCCTCCAACCATAGCCCTATTCTTTTCTCATTAGGTGGTAAGGACTTGTAACAAGGGAGTACAAGTGGGTGAGTAGTAAATCAGAGTTAACAGGGCTGGGTGAGATCACTGGAGCAAGTGGAATGAGGGTGGGGAATTAAACAGAGAAGAAACATCTGTATTCAGTGACAGGGGAAATGTTTTAGGAGGGTTGGAAAAGAACAAACCAGAGAGGATCATGATCTGTTTTGGCAGGGAGGGGAGGGTGGTTTCGGGGGGGGGAAATATATATATATATTGGTGAGATCCTGTGCAGAAAGAAGGAAAAAGAAAAGGGAGAAGACAAGAAGGAATAGAAAGATGGGGAAAGGCAGATAAGAGAAGACAGTGATGAGATACTTTCCTGGTGGTCATATATGTTATTGAAGGCAAACAGTGAATATTTTAATAGATTTTTTTTGATACTTTCCTAAATATGGATTTAGGAAACTCCCATTCAGCATTCTTTTTTCTATAATCTTTCAGCTAGATGTTTCATCTGTTGTGCTTATTCCTGTAAACCAAAGCAGGACTGAATCTAACATCCATGGTTGGCTCCAGGTAGGAGCATCTTTGAAGATCAGTTTTGTGCTAATAATGTGTAATCTTGCATGCTGTACCGGATAGCTTTGAGTTCTGACTGTCCTACGGCAGTGCTGTTATTTCAAATTGTGAAAAATTGTTTTGTTTCATGATCATGTGTAATATATCCATTACAAGTAGAGTAAAGTACCAGTAAGAAAAAGATACCAGTCCTTCTACATATTTTGCTTAAGGGTTACTTTGTGGAAAGCAATTATGGTACCTGATCAAGAAATTCTTGAAAGTCACAGCTTTTCAGTTTGAGCGCAGCAATTTTTTCTGGATATGATGAATTTAGGGAACTAATCCAGGTTGTATAGTTTTGTCGCATGATGCTTTCTTCCGGAAGATCAAATTCATTGATGATACTGATAATGTTCCTGGCAGAGAAGCCAACATATTGACAGTTTAAATGTTTGCAGGTGATGTGGCTGGAAATGCTATGCCAAGTATGTAGATGTTAATAGAAAGTTGTGTTTACTTTTTGTGCTGTTATTTACAATTTTAAAGGAAAATATTAAATGAGGACTTGTATGTAAAATACTTCGGAGAAAATATTCAGACTATTTAATCTCTTCTCTTTCAGATACAAACTCTCCAGACCATTTCCACCACTTATGTTTAATAACTTAGTGAATCTAATGGAATAGGAAAAGGTGTTGGTTTTTAACTACTTCCAATGCTAGTCTGAGATTGAGATGTGAGCCTTGATGCACTACTTGCAGTGGATTGCTTTATAATTTGGCTTGCGTCTTACAAACGCTACCCCGATCATTCTTGCCTCAGTGCCATAATACTTTCTATTTTTATATTCGACTTCTCCATACAGATGCTTTTCCTTTTTAGTAAAAATAAATTATCTAAATGCATGTTCTGCAAGTAACACATATTTAGGCGTTGAAACCACAGTACAACACTGAAAACACAAGTTTCTCACCTGTCCAAGCAGTCCCAGTAGCCTGTGGTTGCTTTAAACCCCAAAACAGAAAAGACTGGGATGGAAGCGTAGAGGGATGTCATGCTGTTAACAATTGCTACTGTCACAGCGTCCTTTTCACAGTCATTTCTAGAAATAGCATTCAAACAAGTGAAGTGACTAAAAAGAGGCAGTATTTTTTTCCTGTGATTACCTCAGATATTTCTGCAAACTTTTTAATTTTTTTAGATTTTTTTTTTTTCTCCCCTTCCTGTTAGAAAACCTATATAAATTAAGAACCTCTATAAATATCCTAAGGAAAGCGTTTTGAAAATTTCAGAAAATTGCACAAAATGCAGCAAGAGTTTAGTCAATTTATAAAGGTTGTAGTTCTACTTACTTTGGTGAATTGTAGCTTGAGAATGCAATAAGCCCTCCAAAAGCCAGAGAGAGAGAGAAGAAAATCTGGGTAGCTGCATCAAGCCATACACGGGGATTTTTCAAAGTGCTTAGCTGAAATAATTGGAACAAATGCATGTATTAGGCTTAAATTAAAATTTCTTTTTCTCTCCCAGTTCTCATAGCTCATCTTTAATTTCACTTCCGAAATTGAGAGTTGTGTTGCCATCTACATACACTGAAAATGGAAACATGTAAGTAAAGCAGGTGCTTCTGAAGACATAATTTGGTCTATTTAAATTTTTGTAGTAATTACAGAATCTGTTTCATTGTACATCTCTTCTGTCTGATGATGAATATGTGTTTCTAAATGATAGGCATTAGGCACACAATAGGGACACTACATTACATTTTTCCTCAATTTATTTCTTTTTGTTAATCCGCATACTGGGTAACTTACAGTTTAAGAATATTATTTTCCTAAAATTCTATAAGCAAATACTAAACCTTCATTGTTTTAAGACACAAAGTGATTCCATAGCTTTCCAAATTCACTTAAAAAAAATTTTAAAAAGACTAAAAGCTCAAGCAGACAGCCATATTATCTTCAAAGTACTGTGAAAACAACAATAAAATATAAAAGGACAACGTAGGAAAAATAAGGAAAAAGGAGATTTGACAGAGTGAAATTTGAATTTCATGTAAGGGCAACATGATAGAGGCAGCTAAATTAAAAAGTCAGTGATTGTTGGATTACAGAGAATAATATGCAATTTTAAATAGGTGCACTAAGAAGGAATCTTACCATTAAAATCAGTCTAAAAGAAAAAGGTAAAACATAAGTAATGCGCAAAATGTAAATGTGCTCGATAAATATTAGTTTCCTGCAGAAACTAAGAAGTGATGTTTTATATTCGTACCCTGCCAGGTGAATTACTTTGCGATCCGTTACCAGGTAGGGGGAATAGAAACCAGTATTAGTTACGAATGAGTGTTTTAAAACCCAGCTGGCCCCTAAGTAATACCAGGGCTGTAGAGTAATTTCACTTCATTTTACATCAGTCGGAGTCAAATCTGCATCCTAGTCATCACGCAGGGCGAATTGTGCGTTTTCTGTGCTGTGTCACCGTACCTGTGCTATTCATTCTCGTATGTGACTAGGAACGTTTGTAGGAATGATCCTTCTAGGAAGGAGAGGTAGATATGCCAGAAGGCACTGTTTCTCTGAAGCTGTCCTGAGCTTGAAGAGTGAGAATAACGGGTTCACCTCAGTGCGGATGGATGCGGTGAGTGCCATTACTGCAGACGCATTCTCCACAAGGATGCCAGTGCTTTGACCACAGCAGAACTGGTGCAACCTTTTGTACAACATCGCAGATACCTGTAACCATTACGGGCTGAAATGCTTCAGCTTAGGCAAACCTTTCTAGAGGTTTCTTTTGAAAGATCATAAGCAAACCCTCCAATGCCAGAGCGCTCACTGGTAGGACCTTGTGCAGGTACAGAACTAGATCGCTATTGCAGTGCAGAAGCTCGGCATTCGCATTGCTACGTGGCCTTCACAGTTTGATAAAGTGCTGCCAAGTCAATTGTCAGAGCTGATAGATGCGCCTGTTACGAGTCCGGCTTTCTGACTGGTGACTTTGGCAAATGAGCCTGGAGATAATTTAGTTTGGTGCTAGATGCAATGCATTTATGGACTCTAAAAATTGACCCCCAAACTTGTAGAAATAGTGGACAGGCAAGCATGCCATGGCAGTGTCATTATTGACATTGAGGCGCTGGAGCGGGTCCAGAGGAGGGCAACAAAGCTGGTGAGGGGTCTGGAGAACAAGTCTCATGAGGAGCGGCTGAGGGAGCTGGGGTTGTTCAGCCTGGAGAAGAGGAGGCTGAGGGGAGACCTTATCTCTCTCTACAACTACCTGAAAGGAGGGTGTAGAGAGGTGGGGGTCGGTCTCTTCTCCCAGGTAACAAGCGATAGGACAAGAGGAAATGGCAGTATGGTTTAGTGATGGTTTTTGTCAGTGTTAGGTTAATGGTTGGACTAGATGATCTGAAAGGTGTCTTCCAACATAGACAATTCTATGAGTACTGGTCTAAAGCAGATAATTATGAATCTAAATGTTATTTCATGTTTTCAGTAATACGGCATACAGATTTCATAAGTGTGTCTCCAGGAGAAAAAATTTAATGAAGCTAGAAAGATGTGGATGAAGATACGCAACCAGAACGTGAATGAATGAACATGGAAGTAATGAGGAAAGGAAGCATAATTGCTTCCCCCCTGGGTGGTGAGATGTTTGGATACTTGAACAATGAAACACAGAGAGAAACTGTCTTAAAACAGAAAAATACTGGGATCCCTGTGATGTGTAATTTTGGTGTAAAAACAGCTACTGCTTTTCTCATAAGCAAGTGGCCAACAAGTAATACTGCACTTAAAGACAGCAGTTCATTAAGGTAATGCTTTTGTTCTCCTTAATACTAGAAACAATATGGACAGACCATAGGAAGGAAAGGAGTTTTAAGTGTCCGTTCACAGGAATCTATCAGGTGTAAAATTAAACTGCAGAATAGAAGAAAAAATTACAAATTGCCGCTGTGATAGAGGATCTGGTGCCTGTGCTGCCTTTTTGGTTTTCTTGGCTATTCTCACTGCTTGTTAAATAGCTGCAGAACACTGTGTATCAGTTGCCCAGCCAAGTTCCTGGCATTGTTCATTGCCAGAGAGTCCCCAAATATTTAAAGTCTCTGAAGCTTTTACAGATGTGAAAGAGATGGAGGAGGCGGCATTCGTGCTCCTTAGCCGACACAGATGTCCACAGAAGCTGAAATGCATAGAGACCATTGCTGATGCTCGATGGGATCCCTTTTCTGCTACTTCTGACTTTTTTTCTTTTTTTTTTTTTTTTTAATCCAAGAACCTTTCCAAAATTCTCTGTTCCAGCTCCTGTGTTGCTTCATCTTTGTGCAACTTCTGCTTTCCCCTCAAGTGCCTGTGAGTGTAACTTCAGTATCTTTTTGTTTTCTTGGCAGCTTCACTTTCCAGGTAGCCAAGGATTTAGAGAGAGTGAGTAAATCATCAGGCCTCTCCATGTCTGAAAGTCAATGAAAAGAAGCGTTCATTATTTGTTCTAAAATTTAAGGTGTGAAAGCGTGTCAAATGGCAAAAAGCCAGCTATGTATTTCTGCATAAAAATAAAACCACAGCCTGCCATATTTAAAATCCGTATGCATGCAGTTATTATTTGTGATATTTATTAATGAGAACTAAAATGCAAACTTGGAAAGTGAATAAACTTAAACAATGATGGTTTGGAAAAAAAAGATTAAATTCAGTTGGGTGATTATGATGTTGAAACTGGGTAAGATGGGACTTTTAGCACTAGGTATTATTTTCTTTCACAGATCTTCAAAAACAACAGTGAGGTGTAAGAGTTACCAGAGAGTGAATGTGGCAGCTATTACAGAGAAACTACAATTTCTGCTGCACTGCAAAGTTGGAAAAAAGTTGGAAAAGATTGCCTCCAATGAGTAGAGAATGTCAAGAAGGTTGATTTTTATTTTTTTATTTAAAGCAAGCTGAAACAGGCAGTAGGTGAGCTAACTCTTTATTTTGCTAAAGCTTTACAGGCTTCCTGCAAAAAGACAGGAAAAGAAGAAGAAAACATCACACACTTAAGAAATATGCTTTACACTTTTGTAAGCTAATGTGGTCTGCGTGGGCCAGGTAAATCTTTGCCAAAAGAAGCCCCCCCAACCAACAACCCCCCTGTACAACTCACTTTGGGACATCCCCCGTGGAGAAGTGTAACAAGAAAAATGCATGTATTTACTTAGGGCAGTGGTGGGAATAGTTTCTCATTAAACAGGCTAACAGAAAAAGGCAATGCTGGTACTGCAGTTGTGGGCTAAGGGGAAGAGGAGAGAAAGGAAATGTTGCGGTTGTATGCTTACTGTCTTTCTGAAGTCCTTGAAGTGCCAAAATCCTCCATAGCAGTTGGCATGTTAGTTTAACAAAGCCATCTCTCTGCCTTACACTGTAACTTTGTATGCAATAGCAACACCCATAGCAGATCTCACTTACCAGGCTGTTGCATCAGCTTTTCCATGTTTGTAGATAAGAACGGAGTTTCATCACCAAAACCATCTTCAGATGACTCTTCAAGGATGTCCCCAGGATCTGCTTCCTCAAACCGACTAATCATTAACTGCAGGTTGATTGCAGCTGGATTTTCGTTCTGACTGCTGGCGCCAGTCTGTAAAACCATCTGGCTCTTCTTTTATGATGATCCGCTCCCACTCGGCACTGCAATACCTCCAGGCTTTATGAATACACACATCTCTGGTTTTTTGCATTAAGTTCACTGTGCAATGATCATAAGTCCTGAAGACGCCTGAGCTTTTCCAGAGAAACCCAACAGCCGGGCTGAGACCAAATGACAACAGGCCAAGTCCTGTTCTGCTTGTGTTGTCTAGTCTGATTTCTTCATTTAGACATGACTTTGAGCTTTTATTGTCCTGCCTCGGCCCTACAAAAATGCAAGTACACATCCTGATCTCCTGTAAAGACCAAGGTTGTCCCTTTTGAGCTCTGACAGCATTCAATGGGTGCCCGTGCCGCTGGGCTTGCAGGGGGAGGGATAAAAGAAGTGTCTTATCTGAGCTTTCTCTTGCTGTTGTGCCATTCCAGACTGGCATGTAGCATATCTCTGGGCTTCTTGGATTATGTTTTCCTAATGCCTGTCTTCCTGTTGTAGGAAGGGAAAGGGAAATACCTGGTGCTCCTGTGCTGGGAAGTACTGCTGGGGATGCGGAGGCAGAGGATGCTCTGAGACCATTTGTCAGCTGGTGCTGCTTTTTCTTCTCTACACTCATGGCTTTACAGAGCTTTTTAGCACGAAGGCAGAGCTGTGAGGAGCCTATGGTTGATAGCAACCGCTTGGTGGGACAATTTGAGTTTGCATTTGGGAAGGCCGCTAAGGATAGTGTAGAAGAGGTCCTTCTGAAATGGCCAGCATATGGAGGGACGTGGGACTCCTGTCCCGTAGAGAAGATAAGGAAAAATGGGAGAAGAGTATTCTCCAGTAGGTATGTCTTAGGGACAGTTGTGGGCGTGGGGGGAAACTTCGGCTATGGAGAAACAGGGATAGGAGAAAATTACTTTCAACCTTAAAAAAAAAATAAATCACTTCGCGGTGTAATTCCTCAGTCGTTTTTCTTATGAATTCTTAAAAGATTGAAGTTGTGTAAATTTTGTAGTGTTGACAGGGAAATCCCATCTTTATCATGTGTAAAAGAGAGATGATTCTGTTCGTGAAGTGCATCAGTTTCACTTACACATTCAAGACCGAGGCATCTATAACGTACTTAGACTTGATTTTCTAATATTTTCTGATACGCTTATTACTGAACTGTTAAATACTTTGCTGCTTCTTTTCTTGTGAAAGCATATTAAAATACTAAATCACTTCATCTCAGAAAAAAGATCTTAGCTGAGCTCATGGGTAGGGAGCTAGATCAGTAATTGCTGGAAAATGAATATATGGTGTGAGATCTGCGGGGGAGCAAAAGGAAAAATAATATTTCTGACTATAGCAGCAATACTCACATTGGGGGTGAAGAGGTAAGCCAGACCGTCAGTGGCTCCTGGTAGAGTGAGTCCTTGAATAAGGAATATAGTTAGGACCAGGTAAGGAAATATTGCTGTTACATAAATTGCCTAAAATAAGAAGACAGACAGTTACTGGCAGTAATAGTGATAAATCCTATTTAAGTTATTGCAACATACAATCCTAATAATATTAGATAAGACAGCTACGGATGAACATTGCCATCTTTAAAAGAAGCAGAATGCGCTTCTGCAGAACATACTTCTAACAAAATTGTTCTTAAAGCTGCGTGAGGGGAGACTGGTAGGGCAGAAGCATTTGCGATGGAAAAGGGGAGGAGTGTCATTTTGAGCCACCTGTACCGCTCTTATGGCTTTGTTGGACAAGGAGCACACTGCTAGTGTGGTAAATGGGGAAGGCTTTCCTTGGTGGTGAAACTCAGTATCTGGAGAGCGAGACCCGAAGTGTGGGTTAATGCACTTCTCTGTCCTTTCCGTACCTTTCCTGTGGTTTCAATTCCTCGGATGGTGCAGAGATAGACGATGGCCCAGCAAGTTGCTAAGCACAAAATGAGCCACCACTGTAGTGTGCCACTCTCAGTGACACTGGGTGTTATGTTCAAAGTTTTCCTGTACCAAAAATAATTTACTGCGGTACTTTCGTAACATTCTTTGTTGAGCCCTGGAAAAAAATGTGGCAAGTGTAAGAATAAATTTTCAAATTGGTAATATTTTTCCTACTCACTGTAAGGTTAGGAAGCGATCGTAGAATCACAGAATGGTTTGGGTTGGAAGGGACCTTAAAGATCATCTAATTCCAACGCCCTGCCATGGGCTGGGACACCTCCCACTAGACCACGTTGCTCAAAGCCTTGAACACTTCCAGGGATGGGGCATCCACAGCTCCTCTGGGCAACCTCTTCCAGTGTCTCACCACCCTCACAGTAAAGAATTTCTTCCTAATGTCTAATCTAAATCTACCCTCTTCCACTTTGAAGGCATTACCCCTTGTCCTATCCCTACACGCCCTTGTAAAAAGTCTCTCTCCAACTTTCCTGTAGGCCCCCTTCAGGTTCTGGAAGGGGCTATAAGGTCTCCCCGGAGCCTTCTCTTCTCCAGGCTGAACAACCCCAGCTCTGTCAGCCTGTCCTCATAGCAGAGGTGCTCCAGCCTCCTGATCATCTTTGTGGCCCTCCTCTGGACCCACTCCAACAGATCCATGTCCTCCTTATGTTGGGGGCTTCAGAGCTGGATGCTGTATTCCAGGTGGGGTACTGCAATACTTTTTACTGATGGAGAGTGGCAGAATGGTCTCTTCTGGGCTGCCAAAACAAATACAAGATGGACGGAACTGGCCTTTCTGCACTGTCTGTAATATGCAGCAAGACAACTCTGTCATGGCAGGCTGAGACTTACATGAGACCTTCACCAGAACATCATCAGCATTTCTACAGGCAATAACTTTCTAAATAGAAACGGTGTCTCATTCAGTGCAAAATAAAATCTAAACTGTAATTGCGGTGGAGACTATGAAATGTTTTAGCTCTACGTCTACAAGTTGGTGGAGCCATAACAAGATTCAGGGACCTGAGGATACATCTAAGCCCAGGATCCCTTGGCTGTGTCATGGGCCTGTAGTGGGGCAAGATCCAAGCATCAGCCTCTCTGGTTCACGTTTCCAGGACTTCTGTGGGCAGGAACCTTGGGTACCTGCGCCCAGGGGAGCAGGCACTCCCCAGCCCTTGGAGAAGAGGGAACCGGGAACGTGATGTACGCCGTGACCTGTGCTCACCCTCTGCCTATGTGCAACGCCTGAAGAGGAGGTTGACAGAGGATCTTCAGGAAACCCGCTGACCTGCTGTCTTTAGCTGGAAACCTGAGTTCCCTGGGTGCTGCAGCTCCTGCCTTTGCTCCTAGCCAGAACCAGGTGTGTCCTGAGGGCAGGAGGCAGCCCCGTGGGTTCTGGGAGCTGGGGTTACACAGCACGGAGCCAAAAAGGCAGCACTGGTAGCAATCCCTGTAATCCAACACACACCCAAGACCGGGAGAGCTCTTTCTCCTTTCCCTGCCTGGTGAGACCTGAATGCATCTCTTCCTCTGCCCTGGAGAGCATGCGAATTTTCCTGCAGTGTCTGCTGCTGGAGCAGCTGTTTTGCACGCAATCCCACTGAAGTGTAGCATATGGCATCCTGGCCTGCATCAGGAACAGTGTGGTGAGTAGGATTCAGGAAGTGATCATCCCCCTGTACTTGGCACTGGTGAGGTCCCACCTTGAGTACTGCATTCAGTTTTGGGCCCCTCACTACAAAAAAGACATTGAGGTGCTGGAGCGGGTCCAGAGAAGGGCAATGAAGCTGATGAGGCGTCTGGAGAACATTGCAATCGTGGTGGAGAAGTGCAGATTATTCCCATCTTGACACTGGTATTGACAAATCCATCATTAAAAGACTTCTTCAATATTTTCTAAAAGATGCTTAACTAAAAACACAGTTTTCTGTATACCAAACTAGTTGATTAAAAAGCTGATTTCCAAAACAGGTTTGGAAAACATTTGTTTAGCTCACTAGTTGGGACATCTGTATCTGAGAAATGAAATAATCCCATTTCTTTATTTCTGTAACAAAGATGGGAGGATGTCTAACTGTCTTCCTACTCTAGAATAGTCCTAAGGTTTCCAAAAGAAAGTTGACTTCTGCTGCGTTTTGTCTTTTTTCTTAGCCCCTTACTCAGACTGTATTTTTTGCTGTGCCCTGGAACTTTTCTCTCATGCTCTGAACAAAAAAGAAAGCTGAAAAATAATTTTAAAGAACTGAGAACAATCTTCCTTATCCTGCTTAGGTATGCTGTCTGTCTTTGGTCTTACTAAAGGTTTTGTAATGGGAAGTGTGAATTTGGTCTGAGCCTCAAAGATTCCCTCTTTAAGAAGTTTCTCTGCTACCATAAAAGTGTTTTGCTTACTTAGTTGCTCCTTTTTCTTTCTTTTTTTTTTTTTTTTTTTAAACACTGCTATTTCAGTTCCCATTTTGAAATCAAGCAAAAAGGGTCATGGAGTTTCTGGCTTTTGTTGTTCCTGTGAGGATGATGGATTTGAATAGGCTATCATCCCTCTCGTAGCTTTTTGACAGAAAACAAAGCAGGTCTTGTGCACAGCCCGGTGCCAAATCAAGTGTGGCTTCTCTTCTCAGGGGTTCCCTGGTTAGCTGCTCTAGGAAGCTGTCGTGTCAGATGTGTAAAAGCAGTCTCAGCAATCTACAGGCAAAAGCGAAAGTTCTCCAGTAGGGTTGTGTTTCCTGCTCTGGCAACTCAGCTGATCTTTCTCGGTACATCATGGCAAATGGGCTGAAAGGTTTCCATAAGAGCTTGTTGTGAGTCATAACCAATGCATCACCACCCAATGAAAACTCAAAAGTCTCATTTAAAGCAGTTACTGAAAGATGTAGTCATCAATTTGGTTCTTAATTATGCCAGCAATCTCACGTGTCTTGATACATAGTTTATGACAACACACAAATGCATCTTGATAAAGGACTATTTCTCCATAGTCAGAGAGCAGAGGACGCTTTTTCAGATTGATATTTATATCATAGCACAAGCATAAAAAAATAAACAAAACTTCCCTTGCTAGCCCCCAGACTCTGACGTTTGTCATCCTCCTTTTGCTGGAAGTGGTGCTCGAAGTGGTAGTTACCTGTTCTGTTTTCATTTAGAGGACAAACACTCCAAGGAAGAGGTTCTTGGAAGGAGTTTATGAAATACCACATCACCCAGGTTAAAACGGTGTTGTAGTATAAGCTCACCAGAACCGACACCATCCACGAACCAACCCCTGCAGAAAGCACAAGATTTCAGCTTAGAAAAGCTTTGGAAAAAATTGTCAGTCACAGCGCTTGCTCTTAGAAGCTCACGTTTCCTGATTTTTCGAGATTTTCTGTTTCCCCCCCGAGATTTTCACATGAAAGATGGGCATTCGCGTTCTCAGTAGCCACAGACTGGCGCACAATCCCCCAAATCACCAGCCCTGCTCCAAGAAGTCTGACACTCCCCACTTACATAGAAGATCAGGGTTGAAATCTTTGCTCTAGTACACAATACATTGTTTTCTACAAAATGGGACAACTTTAATAGTGGAGACCAAAAGAGACTGAAGTTTCACAGCATGCTATAGCTGCATGAGGGCACTCTTTTGTCCCAAATCATGCACATATGTCCCTGACTGGTACCTGGTTTTTTCTCCTATAATAAGGAAGGAAGAATAGCAACATCACAGATTCTGCTTGCTTGCATTTTTGCAAAGGGAGGATGGACATGCCTAATTGTAGGAGATGGGTTTAACTGGAGCCACCACCCTGCTGCCTGGCATTTCTTCCTGGTTGCCCTCTGGCCCTTAGATAACTCCTCTTACCCACCCCTTCTCCTCCCACACACCCCCACAGGCACGGCTGTCACTACCAATCCCAGTTTCAGGCACTTGCTTAAAGCAGGGCATGATCCAGCAGTCCTGGCTGGAGCATCCAAGGTTTTCTCCTTGCCCCTGCCCCTGCAGGCATCTCAAAACCTGCAGAGCTGATGGTTCAACCCTCTAACGGTGGCTGCTCCCATTAACCTTTTGCAGCCTAACAATATGCGCAGGACACAAGATACGGGGTTTTTTCAGTGTATATTAAATTAAATAAATAGGAAAAAAAATAGCTGGTATGGGACTGCATACCGGTCTGATGCACACTGCCCTGTGGGATTGTCCCTCATGCCCAGCCATGTTGATAATGTCCCTTCGGTAGCCCCACCATGCACCTCTCTTGTGGAGGGGAACTTTTCCAGGTGCTTTAGGCTCTTTAGGAGGTGCCAGGCTCCCGTTTCTGATTTCCTGTCTTTCTGTCCCCTCTCCAGTCTGACTATCCCTGGACAGAGAGGACTGGCTCCTGGAGGGGCTGTGAGGGAGGAGCGAGAAGCACTGTGGGCGGGCAGCTCTTGTGTAAGCTCCAAGATATGGTAGGAACAGGGCAGCATTGGCCAGCAGAGCTCGTGTTCGTAATTCTTCCCACAGCAAAGGTGGGAAGGTTTGTGTTTAAAGCTTCCATGTACCTAGAATAACACCTGATGGGAGTGATATAGAATCACAGAATACTTTGGGTTGGAAGGCACCTTTAAAGGTCATCTAGTCTACCCTCCCTGCAATAAGCAGGGACATCCGGAGAACAAGTCTTATGAGGAGCGGCTGAGGGAGCTGGGGTTGTTTAGCCTAGAGAAAAAGATGCTGAGGGGAGACCTTATTGGTCTCTACAAATGCCTGAAAGGAGATTGTAGAGAGGTGGGGTCAGTCTCTTCTCCCAGGTATCACTTCCCAAGGCAATAGGACAAGAGG
>VYZM01019315.1:0-19173 GCA_013398915.1 Dromas ardeola
AGAGTGTCCAGCCTTCCTGGACTTCCTTTCTTGACCTGGCAGAGGCGAGCTGGGACCCCCAACTCCACTGCAGGGAGCTCTGCACCCCTTGGGCACCCTTCCCACCGCAGCACACAGTGCTGGCGGTGCCACAAGGACCCATCCGGTAGAGAACAGCTGGTGATGGACAGAGCACACAGCCATCACCACCAGAAAGTGACCGTAGAGATGACTAGCAAGGGAAGCAGAGATCTGAACAAAGCTGTGAGGCAGGGCGGGGTCTGACGCTCCAGGGTGCATCCTGCACTGCACACAGGGCTGATTTGGGGGCCAGAGGAAAAGCAGCCAGGGGCAGATGTGCTGGCTGCCCGCATTGGCCGGGCAGGGGATTGGCAGGGTTGATGCGCCTATACTGAAGGGTTTCACGGGGATTAGGTACCACCCTGAGGCGCATGCACCCCAGTGATGATGCGCAGAGAAGTCAGAGCTAAATTTAGCCTTGGTTGTGCGCAAGTGTGATGTTTTTATTGCTGTCCTTAAATAAAGATGTTGTTTGGAGCATGTGGCTGCTGGCCCTGCCTTGCTCAGCCCTGGACTTTTGATGAGCCGTTTCGGTCAAGCTGTTCAAAATGGGGAGAAACAAGGAGAATTAGCGTTTGGTGACACATATCCCAAGCGCCTATTTCCAAAAATGCCCAGGAGCCATCTCTCAGAAACCAGCAGTGCACACAAAGCAGTGAGAGGGTGACCTCGGTGGCTGTGGGGACATGCTTGTGCTGAGGCAGAGGTGTCTGCCAGGCAGAGCTGCTCCATGGGCACGGGACCACATGGCTACAGCCATGGCTGTAGCAAGGGGTCTACCAGTCTGGCTTGGGCTCAAGGCAGCAGTGCTGGAGCACTGGCAGTTGGTGGTGGGCCCCATCCTGCATCCCACTGCCTGCCCACCCTAGGGCAGGCATGATCTGCCCCAGCCTTGCATCTGCAGGGCAGCGAATGGCCCACAGCTTGCTGGCTCCAAAATAATCAGGGTCAGAATGACGGCAGGGCAATCACACCTTGGGCACCTCAAAAGAGACCCCCCCAGGTTGGTCCCAGGCTGGGTTGGTTCCCCCAGAACCGCTGGGCTTCGTGCAGAACAAGGGGAGGCTGCAACGTGGCACTGCCCGTGATGAGCTCATGGCTTGGGCTGCAGGCAGCAAGGGGCAGAAGCCAGCCAGCCGCTCTCCAGCCTAACACCACACATTTCCCTGAAGCTGCCAGGGAAGATGCAATCCTGCAGGAAGCCCAGCATCCTCTCCCTGGAACGCAGCCCAGGAGCCCGGGACTGGGAGTGCTGCCTCCGTGACCTGGCGCAGGGCAGAGATGCGCGGTGCCCTGTCTGCTCCCCTACTGCAGCACAAAGCATGTGCTGGGGCTGGCGAGCCGCCAGCCCCCTGGGCTGCCTCCAGCCCTCCCGACGCGGGGCTACCAGTACTTTTCCATCCTGGCTCTGCCCTAACAAGATGTTCTCCTACCTCCCTCTAACAGGGCTGGGCCCCATGCAAGTTTCTGTGTTCATTCAGACCCCAAGTCCCCCCCTTTTTGTTGCTCGAGCCACCCACTCTGGCGTCCTTCTGCAGGACGGCTGCTCCTCTGAGCCCTGCTCCTCCTTGTGCTCACAGCCCCTCTGCCTCAGGGAAACGGGAGGATTTTGTGCAAAAGCCAGGGGAAAAAAAAGCCCAGCAACCTGCCAAGAAAAATTCCCATGGCTCAGCTGCACTCTTGGGCCAGAAACAAGGCAGTCCTGGGGACTTTGCCGTCAGCCATTTCCAAAGCTCTCTCTGCACAGGCACTTCTGCCTGGAGTTGAAGGCCTGGGTCCATCAGCTGCATCAATCGGCCAAGCACGGCAGAACAAAGTTGATTTACAGAGGGAGGTATCCAGCTCTGGAGCTCAGTGTGCCCGCAGGCTGCGTGCAGCACCGTGCTGCCTTGAACTCCCTTCTCCTTGTGATGAAGCTGCTCAACTCTGATCTCAGCTTAGGCATTGCGCTTTGTGGGTCTGGAGAGCCAGAGGGAGATACTCCCGCTCCTAAGCAAGCAGAAGGTGGAGAGGCAGGCCCTCCTCCTCCTCCCACAGCAGCCCAGCGGGGCAGATAGGACCAGGCATCGCTCCAGCACTTGCCCTCGCTGCTGCAGAGCTGGGCAGAGGATGCCGGGGTCCCTCAGGAGCCAGTGTTCACTCACACTCCTGCCTGCACACAGAGGGGACAGCACATGGCTTTCCAGAGCAGGGGAGATCTGATGCTGCATGTGTCAGGGAGTGTGGATACAAACACCCTCTTGACTGCCCTGGGAACAGCTTATCCCAGGAGAAGCAGGGAGGAGGCTGAAGGCATGGGTGCTGAGGGGATCCCCCTGCTGCTCTGGGCTCCAGGAAGCCCACTGCGGCCAGGGAGGAGCTGAGCATCCGAGAGTCTCCACCTCAAAGTCTCAAACCACCTCCAGGAGTACCAGAACCTTGATCAAAATATGTGGAAACCACAAAAGGGTTCACCCATCTACCTTGGGTTTTGCAGGCACCAAAGTGGGTGCAACCTCCACCCCCACTGCAGTGTGCCCCCCTAACACCCCTCGGAGCTGCACCAGGGACAAACAGAGAACGGCACTCAAAGGTGCAAAATGAATGATGCTTTATATGGCATCAAGGTGTCTTAGTACCAGCAAATGTGTTACTTTGGACAAGAGGTGCCTCAAAACATGTAGAGAGGCACCAGGAGGGACAGACAGGAACAGGCATGGTGCATGAAGAGTTCTCCTACCACCAGGAGACAACTCTTCTGGGGGTGCTGTTTCCCAGGTCCTTGCCTGCAGAGCCCACCCACAGCCCCTCTCTGACTTGCTGGGCTGCCAAGGTCTTTGGGCCCACAGGCCAACCTCCTGCCCATCTCTCCTGAGCAGCCCCCTCCATCCCTCCCTGCCTCCTCCCAGCCGCACGAGCAGGCAGCAGCAGCGCTCGGCACCACCAGGCCACTGCTGCGACAGCCCCTTTTCAGAGCCAAGCCAGGCTTTAAATAAATACCTGTCAGCAGAGCTGAGCTGAGCTGTTTGGAGAGTGACTGCATATGTGTGGATGCATTTAGCAAGCTAACAGGCGTGAGACAGAGCAGAGACAGCAGGGTCTCTCTCCTCCAAGGCCAGAGACTGGCACGTTCTCAAAGGCAGCATTAATCAGCATTTTCAATTATGCAGCACCCATTGCGATGGACCAAAGTTGCCCACCCTTACCTTCCCCTGGAGAGGGGGATAATGCCAATTCTGAGGGCTGGCTTCTCTGACTGCGAGCTGCCGTGATGATTTAAGGGGAGGGTGATGGAGTGTGGAGACTCAATTGTTCCCAAGGTTCCCCCAGTTCCCCAAATGCATTTGGGGACGCGGGGGCCAGGCGTGCATGGGCTGCACCTCTCTACTGTCCGGTTGTGTGCAGCTCGGCCAGGAGGTGGGGAGGGATCCCACTTCTACCTGGGTACCAGGGAGCCTCATGAGCGCATACCAAGGTCACCTCGTGGTGAGACCAGGACGTGCCAGCAGCTGAGGGCACTGGGGTCTCGAAACACGGACCACTTTCCCAGGGGTGCTGAGGGCCTTGGACTGTCAGGGGAGATTTTTTTGAAGGAGATTATATTCGGCTTCCAACATCAGAAAGGTAAGAAGCAAGGTCAGGTGAGCCCAGCAACCCTGAGACCGCAAGATGCTGATGATCCCTGCAGAAGGCTGGATCTGGGTTATCCGCTCTGTGCTTAGACTGCAGGGAGCCCTGTTGCGACGGTCGCTCACCACCTCTCCCTCGAAGGTGCCCATTGCCTGCAGCAGACACGTCAGCAGGCTGCCCACAAAAATAAGCTGCTCTAGCTCAAACCTAAGCCTGTCCCGATACAGGTGTCCCCGGGGAGGGGGGGGGTGGGGTGCTCTCAGGGAGTCTCTCAGGCGGCTCTCAGGGAGTCCACAGCAGCCCTGGGTGGCTTTGGCACTCCTTTGCTTGTGCAGGCAGAAATTGATACAGGCGAGCCAAGCCCACTGTTTGCGCTGCCCAAACTCCCAGGACCTCGTCAGCACATCAAGATGGAGCCAGGCTGGGGCCTTGGCCCAGGCTCCTGCATGGGTGGCAGAGCCAAGGAAGTGCTGTCACACAGGAGGGACAGCAAAGCTTTGGGCAAAACCAGCTGGGGAGCGAAATCCCTGTGCTTCTGTGGAGGAGGCTCGAAGGAGTGGAGCCAGCTCTGCCCCGAGGGCTGGGGGCTCCCTAGGGTCACAGTCATGAAAAGAGAGGAGCCTGGAGCACAGGGAACAACACATCTGGGGTTTTCCAGGCATCAGCTTCGCTGCTGGGGTGCCTGGTCAGGCGGGAAATGCAGCGGGGCAAAGCAGCACACATAAGAGGGGCTCCAGCACAGCCAGTCCTCACCCAGGCAGGAGAAGGCATCTGGAGGGGCCCAAGCAGCCACCCACAGCCCTTCCTCCTTGCTCATCCCGAAAGCCTTCACAGGAGCAGCCAAACACCCAGCTCCCCTTGCCTGCGCCCCACCAGCTCTGCCCCTGACCTTCTTTTCGGCCCGCAGCTGATCAATACCTCTAGCTCTGGGGGGATCCATCAATCCTAACGATTTCATCTCGCTTTTTGCTAATGTGCTCTCTTGTTGTGCTGCATTTGGTCCATGGACGGGGGGAGGAGGGGGAGAGAGGCAGAGGGCTGGCCCAAGGCACCATCACATGCTGTCGCAAGACATCATGGGTTAACTCTTAGCATCATCCCTCCCTTTGCAATACACCACGGAGGCAGGCTTCAGCCCTTCCTCCCACAGCTCATGGCTCGCTGGAGGACCATAAACTTTCCTCTCTCAGCTCTTCAGCTCCTTGGAAAGGCACATTCAGTATGTTTGAGTGCCTCAGCCAGGATTTTGGAGCTTTTAACCAAAAGCCACCAATGTGTCCTCACAATCCCTCATTGCTTCTTCACCCAGCAGCCTCCATCAAACTCCCTGTGCCTATCTGGAGATGGGGGGGCTCGAGGACACCCTGACTCACCAACAATGGGAAGCAGGAGTCAACATTTCTAGAGCCCTTTTCTCAAGGCACCCAACTTTTAGCAAAGATGAAAGTGCAGGCACTTGGGTAACAGTGGGAGGTTGAACATGGCCCCCTGCCCTGCACACAGCTGCCAGCCTGCCCGCCTGCTGGTCCAGCCCCTCTGGGTGGCCAGCTGCTGCCTCTCCAGCCCCTACCATGCCCACCCAAGCTGTAAGCACCAAATTTCAGCAGCTTCCCATTAAGGGCAGCCTGGACTTCACCTGGCACCAGGAGAACTGCTGGGGTGCATGTATGGGAGCACCAACCCAGCATGTACCTCCCTGCCCGCTCATCCTCTCCAGCCCTTTATAGCCCTGTCCCTTATAGTAGAAGCATAAGACAAAACTAAGATGAAATCACCAAACTCGTTTGGGGATGGCTGAATACCAGGTGCTGTCCTGGCCTGTGCACCCTCCCAGCTTGGAGGCGTTAACTCCAATCCTTGTGTCAAACAGCCCTGGAAAGAGTAGTTTTCACCAGTGGGTGCTGAATACCCATTCAAACCCACTTCTCTTCCAGCCTCCATGTCCTCCTGCAGCAGGGTGTCACACATCCCTGGGGTAAAATCATCCTTTACATCCTGTTGCAGCTGGCTGTGGGACTGTACCGCTGGTTTACAGCTGGTCCTGGCAGAGCTTCTGGAGCCCCGTGCTGTGTCCTGGGGTGGACCAAACAAGGGGCTCTGGCCCAGCCTGGCACTGACTTTTGCTGTGAATCCAGTCACATGCACCCCATCAATAACTAAATGCAAGAAAACAAAATGAGCTGTCGCAGACAATTAACATGCTGGGCTTAATCAGCTCATGGACTTTCAGCGTAGAGGCGAGGGGACGGCTCCAGGCCAGATGGGCTGGGGAGAGGCTGGGTGAGGGGTCTGGTGGGTCACAGCCACCCGTCTGCTGGCTCCCTCGGATAAGACCCAGGAGCAGGAGGCTGATGTGGGTACTTCCCCAGCAGCGCACAGATGTGGCATCATCTCACCGGTGTGTGAACACCCCAGTCCCAGCCAGAGCCATCAAAGAGGGATGGGCAGCTGCAGGGTGACCAGTGCAGAGACACCCCCACGCAGGGCTTTATCCCCAAGGCAGACCGCTCATTAGGAAAGCAGTCAGCTACAACTGGCGAACCCAAAAGGGTTCCACTTAAAGCCAGGAGGGATCTCAATGTCTGTCGTTTGAGTGCCTCTCAATTAATTAGCATCCTGCTGATTATACGATTGATGCAGTGGTTAAGGAGATTAAATCAGTCTCTGCCACAAAGCAGATGCTGTTCCCAAGGCCTGATTCGGGGTGATTTTCCTTTCCCCATGCCATTCCGCCCTGCTGACTCAGGTGAAACCCCAAGGTGCTGGGTGCAGCCTGGCCAGCTGGGACTCAGGGGGCTCCGGGGGTGAGGGTGGGATCGCTTTGCAGAGATGCTCAGGGGTTAAATGCCACTGCACGCCCAGGGCTGCACAGGGAGGGCCTCCCTTGTAGGATGCTGGTGTAGATCCAGAACAGTGCTCATCAGGGGAGCAGTGTAGCCCCGACAAGACCTGGCCATCCAGGGAGGTGATAACCCATTCACCCCATTCTGCCTGCGTCAGCATGGGACAGACTCGCAGCCAGGCAGCTAGAGCTGCATTTGTGCACCTGAGAGGCCAAACTGAAAAGAAAAATCACAGCTCAGCCTCCAGGCAGGGCTTGGTAAATCCACCACAACTGCAATAAACCCTGCTGATTTGGTGCAAACTTGGAGTAACCCTGCCAGTTTCACTGCAGCCAGCCCAGAATCACAGAGGCAGCACAACGGAGTACAGCCCTGCCCAGGAAAACACAGGCTACACCTGCCTCGGCTCTGCTCCACTTCACCTGTGCACCTTGTGTTTCCACCAGCACAAGTGAGGGGGGACTCTTCTCTGAAAGCCTTTGCAAAGGCTGTGACTCCAACATGATGATGACCAGGACCTGTGCATGGCTTCCCTGCCAAGCCCACGAACTCTCTGCTCCCTGACCCCAGCCACAGAGCTACACAGAGTAAAAGTAGCCACTCAGCCACCCACAGGCATGAAAAGCACTTAGGAACTGGGCTGCAGGATCCACCAACTCCCACTCCCCCAGGTGTCAATTAAACAGCTAAACAAACCGCAAATCTTGTATTTGTAAGCGAGGCAAAGTCAAGAAACTCATATTAAATCATTGCTGTGATGGGAGCCCGCCCGCCAAGATACACCCACGCTGCTGCAAGACAAACAGGCACATTTAAGAATTGTTCTGATAGTGCCTTGATTTCTGTATCTGCTTTACTGCTTGCTCCCGAGTGCATCGCAGCAAAGCCCCCCCAGCTACAGGACTATGTTGTGTGGTCATCTCCTCACTCCCCTTTTGCTCTGAGTGAGAAAAAAAAAGCCACACTGCATCCTATGCATTTGGCAGCTTCTTGGTCTGCAGTCAGGGAAAAATTTGCCTTTAATGTCCAGCAAAAATCTCGTTGTTTTGAGGGTTTGTCATAATCCTCCTCGTGCTTCTGTTTTACCTAGGGAGAACCTGGAGCCCTTGAGGGACCAACAGGACAGCCAGAGACAGGCCCAGCCTTATACACCACACAAGCTGAGAGCGCAGGTTGGGCTTTTGCAACCTCCATTTGCTTTTTGCCAAATTTTTTGTATCGCAGCAACACAATAGACATGGAATAGCACCATCACAACCTTCAGGAGGCATCTCCTTACCACTGCCCATTTCTAGGCACAGAGAAATCTGGAGGGGGGTAAGGCTGGGAATGTCTTTAGGGTTGAGGTTTCTCAAGGTCATCTGCTGGCAACCTGGGATTGGTGAAACTATTTTTCTGTGATCTTACAGGATCCCAGCATAAACAGAAGATGGCTTCCAAGCTTTAAAACAATCTTCACCGTTGGGGCTCCCCCTCCATTTCGTAGGCTAATTGAAAGTAAAATGCTTTTAATGAATAGTTGTCAACAAGAACTTGAGCCTGAAACAGGGGCAAAAGCAGTCTGCAATGCATCTGAGTGCCATGATTGAAGCACAGCTCTGGTATCACAACATCAGGCATTGAAGACACACGCAGAAGAGAATACCAGTATGAAATGGGCTTGGTCCTGGGGTGCTGCTGTACTCCTACACTTTCCAGCTGGAGCTGGGGAGAAGCAGGCCCCAACGTTTGTGTTTCTGAGCAGGCTGAGCTGATGAGGAGAGGAACCTCACCTTCCCCCAGGGAATGCCAGCTGCTTTCTCCGTGACTCCTGCCATGCCACAGCAGGATGCGGTGCTACAGCTGTGGCCCTGCCCAGGAACATGCATCAAGGTAGCCACATCCCTCACCTGCTCCATCAGCATGACGTGCCGTTCCCCTGAGAGGCTGCTCCTGAAACTCCGCACCTAGACCCTGGCACAGCCAGAGAGCACCCCGAGGCCGTACACACTGCACTCTGCAAACTCCATCTATGTCCCTACGCGCTCCTTGCACCCCAAACCCTGCTCAGCCTGCGTGCTGCCTGTGCCTTGCCAGCAAACCAACACCTAGAGGAAAAGCGGACTCAGTCTTAAAACACAAGCGATTTCTGCCTTGCCACAGGGCTAGCTGGAAAACCTCAAGAAGGTACGTTTCCCCCAAGGTGTGGGGGAGCACTGCAAAGAGCTGCAGCTGTACGGCTTTACCAGAGGCTAATGAAGGGCGAGAGACCACAGTGTGTCCTGCCAATCCAGATAGAAAGGATACTAAGGCCGCTGGCACTGCTTGGCAGCCTGCCATGAGAAATAACTCTTCAAAAATAGAAACGTGCTAATCTCAGAAACCTGCTGGTATTGTCAATGACATTAATGAAGTGTTTCGAAAACCAGAACAAATGCCTTGGCTTTTTGGGGCTGTGCTGCCCCTTGTAATTTTCCACAACAGCCGAGGAGTGGCCCAGCGGCAGCAGCGCACTGTTCTTTGTGGTGCTCTGCTCTCCTGCATGCAGCCCCCCAAGAGCAGTGGCGAGAGGTCAGCTCTGCCGGGCTCCCAGCAAGCTTGGCACCTGCGCAGGAAGCCTGGCCAGCCCCCCTGCCCAGGGAAGAAGAGGCTCCCAGTAGCAATTTCCTCTGTGAACCAAAACCCATTAAATATACTCAACGGAAATAGTGCCTGGGGGAGGTGGAAGCTCACTGTTTTCCTCTTCCCTCTTGTCTTCAAGCCTTGTCTCAAGCCCCTTCTGGGTTCTCTTTCACTCCCTGAGCTCCCCTCAAGCTCCTGCCACCTCCTCCTCCTCTTCTTCCTCCTGTCCTTTACCTCCTCACCCCAGCTCTCATCTCCAGCTCTCTTCACCCCAGTCTTTGGTCTCAGACAAACCATGCAATGATGCACAGCCTGAAAATGGTCCTGCAGTTTATTTCCTGAGATGTTACGCTGTTTACAATATTAAGTGGAGGCATTTTGGGACTCCTTCAAATGAAGGAGTACCCCACTGAATGCTGGTCTCCTTCCTGAGAGCCTCTGGATACTCCCCTCTCGCCTCCTGCTCAAGCAGACCCAAAGGGACTGCTGTGACTTCCAACCCCTGCCTTACTCCTTGCGGCTGGCTGCCTTCCCAGGCACGCTGCTCCCATGGCCAGACGCTTCCACAGCTACCGTGGGTAGCAACTTCTCCAAGGCTGCTTTTCTTCCTCCTTGGCAGCTAGGAGAGCTCCCTCCAAGGGAGGGAGGGAGGGAAGAGGGCAGATACAACTTTACTTCTTCTCCCTGTCTCTCGTTGTCCCAAAATAATCATGAGGACATATTATAGAAATGAGAACAGCCACAGCTCTATCCACCGCAGCCAGGGCCCACAGGATGTCAAATTTGTCCCTGGAAGAAGGGCTTTGAATTTCTAGATGGTATGTGTTGAGCACTGGGCTCAGGCTGGCAGACAGAGAACAGATGTGCGGACAACCTGCTGGTCTCTTACCTTTCTGATCTCTGTGAATCACAGCCTTTAAACACACACTCAATCCTAATTCCACTTCTCAGGCTTTCCAACGGAGGAATAAGCGAGCAGGACTTTGTGAAGAAGGCAGCAAGAAGCCAGGACGGTAACTACTGCAGCCCACCCCTCCCAGCCTACCACAGTGCCGCAGGACCACTCCAGCACGAAGCAAGTCCTGCACCCGCTCAGGTAGTACCCAGCACGCTGCGTGCTCAGCGCATCTCATACTGACTGAAGTGGCACAGGCAAGTGTCTGTCTAACTTCTCCTCTGCTACTCTTTCTTGGCAGCTTTCTCACCACTTCCCTTCTTACACAGCAATCAGTAATACTTCATTTTCATTGCCTCTGCCAACCATGACATCCACTCTTCTTGTATGCTCAAACCTAGGACAAGGTAGCGCAACCTGAACTCCGCTTTGAATCTAACTTGACTTGTGTTTTTGCCTGGCAGGTGCAACAGAAAGTCACTTAGACACCTAGTTTGATCTCATAGGCCAAATAGGATTCTCACCACCGACAACTGAAAGCAGTTACGGTAGGACCTGCGCAAAAAGTGTCTTAAGCTCAGTGCCCCCTCTCCTGGCTGCTGAGAAGCAGTGCCTGCACAGGCCCTCCCAGGCCACGGCCTTCTGGTGGTCATCGTTTCAAACTCGCCTAGGAACTACTGGGAAAACCCAACATGTGCATTTCAGCCAGCAGCAAAGAGGTCACTGCAGACTCTGGCAGAGAAAGAACAAGATGGTGTCTCTGAAACTACATAACACCAGGAGGATATAAAGCTCCAACCCGACCGTGTATCTAACGTAGGCTGAGATGACAATATTGTTTGAGCAGAGAGCGCAATATGAAGCTTCCTGCTTCATTGACCCTGATTCATTGCAGAAATATGTTAGTGCTGAAGACATTGGATGGATTTGTGCACATAGGGTCAGAGGACGTGATAAATGTATGTTCAGCTCCAACCCAGCCACAGTAGGTTGGCATCCTGTCCGTAGCAATGTACTCATGATGTTAACAGGTTCACACCATCCTCAAGGTCCTGCTGACACCACTGTCAGGTTTAGTTGCAGAACAAAAGCCATCAGGCTGTTCCCAAAAGCCCTCTGGGCCTAGAAATAAGAACCAGCTCTCAGTCAGCAACACTGAGTAGAAGATACAGCTCAAGGGAAGTACTCAGATGGTCTTCACTCAGGAGACATGTTCAAGGGAAGCCCAAACTGGCACAGCTTCTTTCAAAAGCAGCATCTGCTTGCCCCAGACTTGAATCACATTGCCTTGTCAGCACAAAACACAGAAAAGCATGTTACACCCACTAGAGTTCAACTCCCAAAGCCAGGCTTGCAAAGCAAAACCATCAGACATAAGCTGGAAGGGTGCATGGTCTTCCCCCACTACTCACTCATGTGACATGATGAAACCAGGGCAATCTGTTACCCTTCCACCAGTTTTTGCACCAACTCCCACCAACAATTCTGCTCAGCATTTAGCGCTCAGGCTGCCGTCAACTCTACTGAAAGCACTTCTGAGCTGGTAAGATCAGGAAAACAGAGGAGAATTTCTGTAGGACCAAGTGGCTGTTCAGGTAGGAGAGAAGGGCAGAGGGTGGGAAAAGCACTTATCTTATTCTTATAATTTATCAGATATATGGCAGTCATGAAGAAGCTTAGCAGTAAGGGTTTCTGATCAGACTGACCAAGGAAACCAGAGTGATTTCTGAAAAGGGGAATATTTTAGCTCTGACAAGCACTTATCAAATAAGCATCTGAGCTCTGGCAGATGCAGCAGAGCTGGGAAAATCTGGGTGGCATATTTGCTGTAACAAAGACGCTGCCTACAATCCAGAGGACAAAACACACTCTTGATAAGGACTGTTACCTTCATTTGTCAGAAAAGGAACCTGAGGCAAGGAACAGCTTTGAGTTGCCTCCTGCCAGGCAGAGGCAGCACTAGATTACTCATGTTTTTTAAATAAAACCACAAGCTCCTGAGCCGTATGCTGTGCTACCAGACAATGTGTTTTATAAAAAGCACATCTGGGGACAGAAGCAGCTCTGTGTGAAGAAAGCATTCACATTGTGCCTCTGCTGATTACATCACATCTCTGTTAAGCAGCTGGTTCAATTAAAATTTTGAATGAAGCTCTTCTAATAGCTGGTCACCAAAAACCGGGTAGAAAATCATTGATCAAGATCAGAAAGGCTTGTGCTCTTACCTCAGTTAGGTACCACACCACTGTTTCTCTCATAAAAATAACATCTGGTATTACAGTAGGTCAGTTCTCAAAACGTTTCTTGCTGCTGCTCCTCCTGGTTGCTGTTTGTCCAAATGACACCACCTATTGCTTCCAGGCTGGCAGATGCAATCAACTGCTTCATTCTGCTGACCAAAAATCAATCAATGCCAGAGGACAAACCAAGACATTGTTTAGAGCAAAGGAGGCCAAGGAAAAAACATGAATGTTTTGTGAAAGGGTAATTTAGATAGGTGAGAAAGTGTGTATGTGCTGGTTGCAAAACTATTTGTATTTAACTGGGGGTTAAACCTCCACAGCTGCCTCACCTGCTTTTGTTGTATTTCTGGACAGAAAAAACATTCCAGCCAACAAGGAAAAAAAAAAAACAAAAACAAAAAAATCAACAGAATACCAAATCTACTAACGAAAGGCTGTAATTTAAAGTTACAGGATCAGATTTTTATAAGGTCTTACTGGTGTTTATTCCTAAACACTCAGGGTTACTAAAAGTGACATTGCCTGCTTACAAAAAACCAGTGACAATGAGGACTATTTCAGGGATTTTTTCCTCCCCACTCTGAAAGTAGCTGCACAAAATGTTGGCAAATGAGTAACTGTCTGCTTGCATTTTGCACTCAGCAGTAGAGAAGAAAAATGTTCTTACAAATGTAGGAAAATTAGTTTAGATAGTCACCAAAACCAGTCCAGAAATTGATGAACTAGTGATTTTGGTTGTAAACCAACTAGATCTCAAAGCCACCATCTCATTAAAATAATCCTTTCAACTCAAAAATGCGTCTCATCACAGATGGACTTAAGCTTGCTTCTCTTGCAGCTGAAGCACTGAACACAGCTTTGACACGCTACATGAAGCCTGTGCTACAGTGCTTGGAGCAGCAGCATATGAATACAGAGAGAGCTGATTTCCACCCGCTACCCAGCACTCTGCAACAAAGTTGAGGTAACACGGAATCACCTCCATCCATCTTGTGATTCATAAAAATTTATAAAATCAATAGATCATTGATTGGTTGGCAGTGTCTCCCCCACGATTTGAGCAAACAGCTATTACCCACATGGGCGAAGTCTGACAGGAACTACTTCTACACTCGTATGACTGCACGAACGTAGCTCCCAACTGTGTTACCTACAAGGGGAATGACACAAGCAGGACTGCATTATGTATCATGACCACGCTTTCGTAAAGACTTGCGCTTTCCACTCTATCACTAATTTTTTTGCAGCACAGCAATTAACAACAGACATTTTACATTACAAGTGTCCCCTTACAAAATATTTATTCAAAATCAAGTTCCAGAAATGGACAAGAAACAAAAGTTTCATGAAAATGCATAGGCTACCATGTGCCATTAACTCATTAAGCGCAGCAGCATTTGATCTTGCACATACTTTAAATACTTTGTCAGGCACAGCTTCCAATTAGTCTCCTGTGGCAGGTGGCGGAGATGCCAAGGTCTGGTGAAGCCAGCACACCGTCCCCTCTCACCACCTCCAGAAGCAGAGCTTTCACTCCTCTAGCCAAGTAATGGCCACGCACCCTTTGTACTTGGGGTTTCCAGTTTGAAGTATCCGATATCCAGGTGCATCTGCAAATCCAGTAATAACTCCTCCATGATTTGGATCTTGCCATCACCTCCCAGTGATTCCCACAGAAGAGGAAGCGCTCAGTATCATTACAATCTGGCTCCTCCACTTAGGTGCTCTGCAAAGCCCACCTTCTACAGATGCTTACAAGCATCCATAAGACATCTAATACCTGCTTCCAAGGGATGACCATCCTGATGACTGCAGGAACTAAGTCCTACAGAGATAACCATCTGTTCTCTGTCTCCAATCCAATGGGACTTCAGATAATCTAGGTTTAAGGGCATCCACACAGGATGATAATCACTGTGCTGTTTAGCAAGTTCCAACTCCAGTATGACATTTACTAGGAACAGTTTGCTAGGATCATTTAGATGGATCAAAAGGAAGGAAACTCGGTTCATTTGCTCTGTCCCTTCTACTAACCAAATTTAATAATCAGCATTTTTCATGGGAAAACAGATGGCTCAAAGGTTGATAATGGGGGACAGCTTCCATTAAAGTTGCTGCTTCTGATCTGGTCCAGACTAACTCTTTGTTGCCTTCTCTGTAAGAAAACGGAGGAGTTTAACACCCATCATAGAGACACATCAACACAAAAGTGACTCACATCAAATGAGAATGTTCTCCACCCCATCAAGCCCACAAGGGCTGAAAGGGAGAGAGAGGACGAGATGGCATGTGAGACTTGCACAGCCACTTCACTTGCTACATGGGTTAAAAGAGGGATTTTTCTCTGGGGCACTAACGCTGTGTACAAAAGTCAGCAAAGAAAAACATTCCTGCCTCACAAAAAGTACCTATTCTACTTCAATGTAAAAGAAATGGGGAAAATTCAATGCAGTTTGTACCACATTTTTTTTCCACATCATTGGGGCTCGCCAAATAACAGGAAACCTGGAAGCAGCGGTTCCCAGGAGGTTGGAATGGGAAGGGAAAGATGAAATACTTAGAATTACACTTTTTTCCAAACAGATCTGGTATTGTAATTGTATCAGTTTGGAAGATAAAGAATAATAAATATTAATTACCCTTTTAGAAAATCCATTCATACCCTTTCAGCCACCTAGCAAACACTTTAACTGCAAATCCTCAGGAGTCGTATGAGTAAGCTGTAGAGCTATCCAGTGATGTGATATCATCTATTTTTTATATCCTTGCTGCCTGCCTTTAAAATTTGCACTAGTCTAATCCAAAGATGTTACAGGGAAGAATTCTCATTAATGAACAGGAAGCATGTCCTTCCCCTAAGCTGATTCATCTTTCTCTTCTGTGACAGACAGGCTCTAAATCTCCCGGTGTCCCCAGCTGTAGCTGCATGTTCTTCAGGTTTTTAACCATCCATATCTGTGAACTTTCTTTTCCCATAATTCTGGACCAGACTGGATGCTGTGATTTGAGAAGCCTGTCCCTTTTCCCAGCACTGGAAGTCATTCAGCCCCTTCTGGCCAGCTCGAAATAAGGCTCGTTCCAATTCATCCAGCTGAGCCACCAGCGCTGACGTGTCTTCATTATAGGCATTCTGAGAGGAGTCCATGATACGACGAAAACGGCTAATAAATGTCTAAAGAAGATAAGCAGCATTACTGACAGGTAACACAGGGGCTTCTTCAGCTCTAATTCTAGAGGTCTAAGCTGTTAAGACCAAAAAGCCAAAGGTGTAGGCTCTAGTTCACAACTGTCAAGGGTCTGCAAACAGCGTAGCACTTCTTAACCTTGGACACAAAGACAAACCATTTCCTGCCAGCCCTGGGAGAGCAAGTGCGTGACACACTGGATGGAAAGCAAGCACAGAATTAGATTTTGGCTGCTTCCTAATGACAGGCTTGAGAAGACCACAGGGTATAACACAATTATAATCCATTCCATCTCACTTCACAAGCAATCATTGCCTTAGAGCGGGTGGAATGAATCTCATGCCACAGCAGCTGCTGCAGTAACATGCAAGCTGCAACCTGTGAACGGCCTGGAAGTTAAGCCAAACCGCCACTGTAAAGCATTCAGTATGCTGAAAGAACACTTAACCATGAAAAAAAATAAAAAACCCCAAATCTACAACTAATAAATAACATTTTAAAAAGCTAAGCAACAAGACATATTTAAGGATTTTTATTTCCCCCCTTATCTTTGCTTTTGGGAATAAAAAAACCAAAAGAGGTCAAAACTCCCTGAAACCTGTGCTTTGTTATTTCAGAAGCTGATTTTAGAATCATCAGAACTGTGGTGTTTTAGAGATTTACTTCTAGAATACATGTATTATAAATTAATAATTTTGGCTTTGTCACCAAATAGTTATACTTCACATTTATAGTTCCTCAATATTTGGGAGAGTGGGTTTTTTGGTGTTTCGTTTAAGTCAGCACAACTCCCCTCTTGTTTGCTTTTAATAAAGAGAAAGCATACCTTGCGTGCTTTGATTTTTCTGTCAATAAGTGATGTGTGGTAATGTGGCTTTTTTCCTAAGATGTCCATTAGCAGAAAGAGAAAGACAAGGAAAGGTGTGGTCACCTCCTCAATGCAGAACGCAAGCTTTCAGGGGACAACTCCAAGAAGGCAGCAGTGCCTTAAAGCCTGTCTACATCATCCTTCATTTATTGAATAGAGAAAGCAAGAAAAAAAAAAAAAAGAAAAAAGCCAATAGCAATCATCCCAGACTACTTAAAGAGCTGGCTGAAGAAATCTCATGATGAGAGCTGTTAGTGGTTATCTTTAAAAGCTCAAGGAGCGCAGAACTCCGGAAACTGGCAAAGATGTTATCTATCTTTTAAAAGAGAAAGGGTAGATGGAGAGGGAGGAAGGAAGAGCCAGGGAATTATAAATCCATCAGTATCAATTCCTGGAAACATACTGTAGCAAATAAACTCTACATAAACTTCTGCAAGAAAATAGAGAGAAGAGTAACAGGCAACACGGACTTGCCAAGAACAAACTCTGAGAGACCAGCCTAGTTTCCTATTGTGGCAGGATGCTAGGTCTTACAAAGGGAGGAAAAGCAGCAGATAGGTATCGGTCATGGGGCGTTCTTGCAAGATTTAGCTAAACCGCCCATAGGTGGTCGGTAAAGACAATTACCCGTCGCTCCTGTCAGGAGGGAAGAGAGGGAAGAGTGGAGTTCAGCAGGGGCCTATCTGGAACCGAACACTGTTTGATATATAAATTAATAAGCTTACTAAAGGAGCAGAAGTTATGCTTATTATATTAGCAAACAACATGCAGGAGAAGAAGGAGGGATGACTGCAAGCATGTTGGGGAGCAGAACTCTTAATTCATAATGATCCTGACAAATTAGAAAGATGGTGTGAAAACAACAGAATGTAATTCAGCTGGGACTAATGTAAGGTTTTATATTAAGGCAGAAATAGTGAACCGTATAAATGCAGGAAGAGGAACAATTGTCTGCATATGCAATCAGTACCATCTTGTGGACTGCAAACTGAACGCGCATCAGTATCACTCTATCATGAAAAACAAGATGCTGCACCACAATGAGCAAAGAACATCATGGCCTACAAAATTCCCAAAGTAATCTTTTTTGTTATCATCAGGGCAAGTCCTGAGCAGAAGGCTGTATGCTGTTGAGGGCACTGTATGTCACAGTGGATGCAGATCAACTGGAAAGATACTAGCAGTGCACAAAAACTACAATCAGAGGTTCAAAAGCACGACCCACAAAGAGATACCAAACAAACTGGGACTGCTACAGGAAGGAAGGGAATAATCTGTCCTCAGCATTTACTTTGCATGAGACAAACAGAACAGAGCTTGTACTGCTGTAAAGGTGCTTTAGTTCAGACATTAGAGGAAACCTTCTAAGATCAGGATGGCAAAGCACTGAAATAGACTGCCCACAGCAGTGGGAAGTCTCATCGTTACAGAGCTTTAAAAACAGGGTAGAAAAATTTAAGTAATAGATGGTGAATTAATTCTGCCCTGCAGCATGTGCATAATTAAATAATCTTACATCTCCTCTAGTCCTGTTTTACAGGATTTTATGAAACACCATATTTACAGTGTGGAAACTCCAAGCTGAAATTACACTCCCAGATGCATACTTGAGGCTTACACCCCTAGCCTGTGCAGCCACCAAAAGGGTCATCCTACAGCCTGATCTAGAAATCCATAGTCAATACAGAAGTCATTTGGATTTCCTGAAGACTGCTGAGCAGCTCGGAACAAGAGCAAGATGGAAAAATGTAAAACCAAATTTCAAGATTTAGTTCAGATACTTGCCTGCAGGATAGTCTGAGCTATCTCAGGATTCTCTGGACTGTCAAAATTCAGGAGCTGGGAGCCAAATCCGTAGTAGTATGGCCCCATTTTATGTAGATCAACTACATTAGCATCAGCACTGAACACCGTCCTCCAGGCTTCCTTATAAATCTTCGGCAGTTCCACAGAAATTATTCTTCTTTTGCTGTCATGCAGACCTTTAGCAAGCCACAGAGGTATTTCCAGCTTTGATCCCTGCATGAACGAAAAAAACAGAAGTTGTCCGCACCACGAAAATAGGTGTAAATCAAGCCCAAAGACAGCGAACTTTATTAATGAAAATCCACTACTACAAAAAGTCAGTTTTGTTTTCAGAACAGTCTACTGTAATTGCAATATAAAGCAGACACACTTTAGAGGCATTCATTATTACTGCAACGCTCTGAAAGTTGCTGTTGCATAATCTAATAATTGTCAGATAATATTAGAAGAAAGAAAGCCATGCAAAATGCATGCAATAAAAGTAAAAATAACTTTTAAAAAAGCAGCCAGAAGCATACATTTCCTTGCCATGACCCCAAAACCAGGGTGCCGCCGGGGCCCGGGACGGGCCTGGGCCCCGCGCGCCTGCAGCTCCCAGCACCCCCCGCGCCGCGGCCGCCCGCAGCGGGCCAACCCGCGCGATGGCTGCTGGGAGTTGTAGTGTTTCCCCCTCCCCCGTTTACCTCAGGGATGGAGTCGCCGGTGCCGGCCCCCTGGCCCAGCGCGAAGGCCAGGCGCGGCAGGGCGCTCTCGGCGCGGCCCGGCAGCTTCTCCTGCGACATCAGGATGTCGTCCAGCGACAAGAAGTTCTCCTCCGGGCCCAGGCCGGGGCCGACAGGGAAATACGCCTCGGACATGGCCGGGCGAACAGGCACCGCGACGACCCCGGCGCCGCGGGGCTTCCACGCAGCCTCTGAAGCGCCTCTCGCCGCCGCGCATGCGCCGTTGCGTCGTCCGCGCCCGCCAACGCAGCCGCGTGCATGGCGGGGCTTTCCTTGGCCGGCCCTGCCCTGCCGCCGCGGCGATCCCTCCCGGCCGCACCGGCACCGGGGCGGGTGCCTCT
>VYZM01019317.1:0-12112 GCA_013398915.1 Dromas ardeola
ATATATATACTTATATATATAAACTTTTATATGTATATACACATGTATATAACTTATAACAACTTGTAATAACTTATAACAACAAAATCATGATTTTATGAAAGTAACATTCATTTTCAAAGCAGCCCAAAAAGTTTCCATCCCCTAGCCCTGATGGTATCACTTTGGCACAGGCATTAAAGGGCAAAGTAAACTTTCCACAGGTAAAATTTAAAGTGTAATTAGTGATAGAATCCATCACATGATGACCGAGATATGCAGGTAGAACTCTTATCCAAGTAATTTTATTATACATCTGAATTCTTAAACACACCAAAATAGCATGTTTAAACCACCGCATGCAAACAAAAAACGCAAGTAAACCACACAACACATTCGGCAGGTTAAGCAACATTGCATCAATTTTTTTTCTTTAAAAACATATGAATGACAAACAGCTTGAGAGAAGGCAGCTTCAAAACTTGGAACTATCCAGGAAATCACCACACAGACAAGTTTAAGCCTTAAACAAGATACAAATTAAATCTGGGCTAATAATTCATAAAAAATAATTTATCTAATCAATATAGGCTTTATTTTGCAAATCGTCCATGAAACATTTTCTGATTATATCAAATGTAATTTATTGCTTGATTTGCTTAATTTATTTTCAGAATAATTTATGAAATAATTAATGGTTGATGGATTATAGAAGTAATTGACTGGAAGTATTTATTATTCAAAATTCAAGTGTCTTTGGTTACTTTTAATTGGAAACAAGACTGGAGCTGTTTCAATTCTTTATCTCAATGGGTAACGTCTAGAATCCATTACTCATGTTAATATTTGCACTTTGAAATTGTTTCCTTCATATAATTCTGAAGATTTTCCTGAAATTTACTTTTCTACTCAAAACACTAGTTCTTCAAAACTCAATACACATATTATTTAAATAAAATGAATTAACATGGTGCCAACTACAACAGAATGCTAATTTGTTTGGGAGTGCAGACAATGTTCTCAGTCATTAATATGTTACTAGTGGTATTCTTCTAGTAGTATCAAAGGTTCATCTGCAAAAATGCTTATTAATATGTTTAAAGGAGTAAGTGCAAAACAGGCTTAAAAAAACAATAAATGCCACCACCATTTAGCGATGACACTAATTCAAGTACAGGAATACAGGGATAAATGCCATAGCTTTCTTCCTTAAAAAAAAAAAAAAAATATATATTTTTTATCGTTGTCCTTCTATGATTAAAAAGAGAACTGAACAGTATAGAACATCAATGCTTTGCTACTGAACAACTTTGGAACTGACAGCTTCTCATAGGCAACTAAACTGCCATTTAACTGTAACAATACTTCTCAGGCTTAACCACAGTTGTGCATAATACCACAGCAGTGTCCCTAACCTCTTGGTTAATTGCCTGCTGCACTGTCATAACATGTCAGACAAATTCCAAAGCTGAAAGAATTCAGAATTTAATGGAATTCAAATGGCATTACTGTTGTTTTGATTTTTCAGAATATTTTATGACAAGGTCACTGACTTTCCACACTATCTTAAGTCTACTTTTCAACATACATTTTTCAAAATAAAAACCATCTGGTCCTCACCTGACAGGCACATTAGAACCTCATCTGCACATGTCACAATACTGTCACCATCCTAGAGATTTACTCAATGATTTTCATCTTCATTTCTGATCATTTAGATCCGTAACTTCATTAAAGAGTCTTTGATATTTTTAACCTAGCTGTTGGTGGTAGAAGGGAGAAGCTCTAATATGTAACCTTCACGTTTCATAGGAATTCATCCAGAACAGGAAGATGTTAAGTCTGGCTTGCTCTGGACAAATTATATTTTTTCCCTTAAAAAAACCAAACCAAACCAAACCAAACCAAACCAAACCAAACCAAACCAAACCAACCAATCAAACAACAACAATAACAAAAAAAACCAAAACACACACACCAAAAAAAAACCACAAAAAACCCACAAGCCAGCCCCCAAAAACCCAAAGAAATTAAAAAAAAAAAAAAAAAAAAAACAAAAAAACCTCCGTCTTGATGTTTCATATAAGCAGACGTTTCAGGATTTTCCAGACAAATAACAATTGCATTTGCATAGATGGGCAGTTCAAACAGTCCACAGCCCATAAATTTGATCCATCTGTCGTATATACTAAGCTTGCATATCTCGACTGTACACTGCATGCAACCATATTTCTATCTGGAAAATTATGGATAAACATAAGGTAATCCTACTCATAAAAAATTCAGGTTCACCTGGATCTTTCTTTTTGTCTTTGTACGAGGCGAATTTTGTCTCTTACATCTGCTGATACAACAGATAGTTCCTTGTTGCAAGTATAGGAAAGCCTAAATGTACAGCCATTTTACATTTTCTTTAAATGGTGGGTGAGTTTCAATCTATATGAGAACATATGTCTTCAGAGTTTCAGCTGATACCATAACAATTTTTTGTCACACGTGTGTAATCTAGGTTACTGACAGAAGTTCCCACTTAAGTATATTCTCCTGCAGTCCATTTATATAAGTGAATAGAAGAATTACGTAGAAAGTCATTTCTTCACCCCATCAGCAGATGCAAAGCAGTCAAGCCATTATTTTCACTGCTTTATTGTATATATTGATTCTGATTGCTCCACTTTATCACAAACTTGTAATCCTAAAACTGAGAAAACAGAAGAAGTGAAAATGATAAGAGGTAACTTTTTTTTTTTTTTCATCACACAGATATGTTATCATAGACTCATAGAATGGATAGATATTGTGGCTAAACAGAGATATAAAGAATTTAAAATTTTTGCCATCAATATAGGATGACACATATTTTGAGTGGCTCCAGTTCAATAGAGTTTTGCAAAATATTTTTAACAAATTATACCATTATTGTTATTCTTTGGATTTAGCAATACACACAATGTCTGTTAACTAAGAATCCTGAATCATGAATATATCTTAAATGTTTTCACTGAAGGATTTTATTGTGGTCTGGACCAGGACTTATTCAGACAGTAGACTTGAACAAAAAGGAAACAATATTCATATATACACATAATAGTAACAATTAATACTTCACAAGTGAAAACTCAAATGCAGGGAGGTGTCAGAGAGAAAATTTTCTGTGCAACAGTAAGTTGGCCTTCATTTAATGCTCACCACATTTTTCTTTACAGGACTCCTTCATATTCAATATGACTGAAATGAAATGGTTACTGGCCTGCTACTCAGAGTGTTTTTGATATTTTTTATTGGTCCTTTAATGGTTCTAGGCCTTGGTTAAGGCAAACTAGTGGAAACTTGTCATTGTAGATTCAAATATTTAACTCTTTTCATGAACTCTTTAATAGGTTGTTTATATGGTACTTTTGTATTTCACATGTATTGATTTATCTTCACAAAAGTTCTGTAAGAGGAAGGCATTGTATTATGCTTATTTTCTGATGGCAATCTGAGACACAGATGAGAGTGAAAAGTGCTAAATCATTCAGAATACCCTGTCAAAGATGTATGACCTGAATTTACAGAACACTTAGCATTTTATAGATCTTACAAATTCAAAGAAAAGTTCAAAGTAAAGTTGTTGCTCAACAGTTTTTCAAATCAGACTCGAGGTCTCATGTCAAACACTCAAAAAATGAGGAATATAGAGGAATATATAGCTATGGCCCACCTTAGAAAAATGTGGTATAAATGAGTTGCCTATCTCCACACGGCTCATGCAAGAGGAAAACGTAGAATATGATCCTCCAAGGTTGTTTAATTCTTGTGTATTTAAGTTACAAGGCAATATCTGTTTGTCATTTCCTAATTTCAGATACTTGATCTGATATGTATGTATGTGCACACACACCTGCGTATGGGGTTTTAAGAGGTAAACTGATTTACGTGTTGTATGGTATGTGATAGAAAAAAAAAGACCGATGAAATGTAAGTATCTTCATCTCTTTTCAAGAGTGTGGAAGGCGGACAGTTCAAGACTGCTGTTTTGCTAGCTCTCCATTCGTTCATTGTTACCACCATTAGCATCTTATCTCAACATCTTTGCTTGCCCGGTTCAGCTCTTCATTTGCCAATCTTAGACCTGCTTTTCTGCTTCCTGTATATTTTACTCAGTCATAGTCGCAGTCACCATCAGCCCTACATAACAAACCCACTGTAGTAATTTGTCTTAACTAACTGCCCTCCAGCACCCTTAAATTATCAGTTCCCCTTTATCTTTCTCTATACCATGTGATCTTTTTAAGCTTCTTGTTCAACTGGTAAAGATGAATTGTCCTGAGATTTAACAGCCAAAGTCTAAGTGGCATCCAAGGGTTTCTGTCTTCACAGTATTTCAGTCTTATAAATTGGTCAAATTTATGAGAATTTTCACAAAGATGGCAAAGCAGGGTTCACACAAAGGCCACCAATGCCAACATTTTAACACTTATAAATGAAGGTACTATATTTTTTCATATAAGAATTTTCCATAGTTTTTTTAAATGGAAAACATTCTAACATGTACTGCAAAACAGATCTAAAAGCTTCCAAAGTCTGAAAAAGCTTATCTCCTACCTACTCCGTCCCCTTCATTTTGCATATGTACATTTTGCTGCTGCTGAAATAGTTGCCCAAGCAAGGCAACTAAATAGTTAAAATTGCTTGAGTAAAAATTTTGCGGTTTAAAGTTTCTTTCAGTTAGATAACGGGTTTTTGTGAGATTTCTCACCACATTTTGCAGGTAGATTTATTGTCTGAACTGTGCTTATCACAGTTGTCTTTAAATGTCTCTCCCTTCTTTCCCGTTCCAGCAACCTAAATGTTTTCACAGTCATTCCACATGACAGTAACTGCATTGGTCCCTGTCTCACCCCACTGTGAATTTAAGCATCAGCTAAGGATATGTCATCTCCAAGACACCTCAAGGATACACCTTACCTCCTTTCCCTGACACACCTCTAAACTACAGACTAACAAGGAATTATAATAGAGAATGATGCATTGGATTTAGACGATATAAGACAATACCCAGCAAGGACAAGGCCATATATGCCACTTCAGAAAGGCGTTCTCATCCCTCCTTCCTGGTCACTCAGTCATCCTTCTTCTGCGTGCTAAACATGGATTAAGGATCAGAGGATCTTCATAGTTCATGATTAATCATACAAATGTGAACATTTCTCAAGGTACACCACATAACAGACAAAAAGCAGGCAATAGACAGTGTCCATGTTTTTTTGTATGAGTCTTGAGTGACTGAGTCCTTTATCATACTACTTGTTTTGTTCCTTTCATGTGTAAATTTTACTTTTTTTCTTTTCTTTTATAAAAATTCTTCAATGTTTTTCTTAGAAACACAAATGTTGCTAAGTTGATTTTTGTCATAACAAGTAACCTGTGAGTATGAGGTGCTGCAACATTTCTTTTTGACTAGCGGATAATGAAAATAAATGATCTAGAAAACTCTCATATTTGTCTTTAATTGAATTTAATCCTGACAGATCTCTGCAGCCATAATTTTGGTAGTTTGACTAGTTTGTCAAGAAAACTACATGGCACTGTCTTGTCAATCTTCTTTCTCAACCATTATTTCATGTTTCACTTTCCATTTTTATGAGGTCATTGATTTATGTAAAACAGAGGCTGATAGAAGATGATTGTTTTTCTGTTGAACAAAGCTGGATTGCTTGAAACTTACAGGAATCTTCACACTTATATTCTACAACTTTATGGACTACGACAACTCAAAATAACCATGTTCTTCTCACTCCCCTATGCATGCTAATTTAACTTTCACAACCTCTATGGATTGTGCAGTAACTAGGTGCACCTTTTTTAACTTGGCATTTCTCATCTCGGATGTCGGTATTTCTTATCTTTTATAAAAATATTTCTTTTTTTTCATAAAACTTCCTTGTGATGCCAGAAGAACTTTCCACGTGACTTTTCCTCCCTTACTTTTTACTTCTTTCTCTTTTATCTTTATTTCATTGAGATCCTGTTCAGCAAGACAATAAATTGTATCAATGGTATAAAATATACTTTTCTGTAAGAATTTAGAGTGCAGAAATTCAGGTTGCATTTAGAACAGCTGTATATAATTGCTTGTTTTCATATTTTTAAAGAGCAGTCCTTTGCAGCTTGTTTTTGATGTTTTAATTTATAATGCATATATTTCAATGACAATGAATAAACTGAAGTTCCAATCAATGATTTAACAGCAATAGGATATTTATTTTTCCTCATAAATTCCACCACTCGTACACACTGCTTGAACAGTGAATGGTTAATGATGAGAATGAGAGTTAACTTACAAATTTGGGCTAACTTACAAATTTGGATATTGAATAACAGAAGAACATGAGAGAGTGAATAGACATGGAACTAGAGGATTAATATTAATTTCAGCCAATTTCAGTGCTCTTGACATAAATTCATCAACTTTCCCTTCTTGTTGAGTAGGCTGTTGGCATAGAAGTCTCCTAGTGAATTTTATGTAAGAACTTACAATGTACTATTCACACTTTGGCATATAATGTTTTTCTGTATCTCCACTTTAGGAATCTGTATCAATACCTGAATTTTAGAAGCCTTGAAAACCTTGAAGTCCTTTTAGAGAACTAAAAAGACTTCAATGTTATCATTTTTCTAATTAGGTCAGGAATACAGATGGTGCAAATTCATCTGATCTTGATAGAAAATTTTGACATTTGTAAGTGGATGAGTTTATGAAGTTAAATACAGACAGAAGTTATTGGCCATTCAGGGACTAAAATTAACAGAATTAATAATCGAAATGAAATTCATTCAGTAGTTTAACATTATATATAATGAATGAAAACTTAATCATCTTATAGTTTTGGAGGCTAATAATGCTCTCTGATCTTGCAGCCTTCACTCAGTTCCAACTCAAACACAGTGTCACGCTTTTTCTACTGATAAAAATGACTAAAGAAAACATTAATGTTATAGAATGACTGCATTAAGAAATACAAAAAAAACCATGAAGGCAGGAACCAAAGACCATTGTGAGAGATGAAAGCAGATATTCTGCAGGGAAACCAGTGACTCTATTTTCAGATTGCTACCCTTGATTCCTCCAAGTTTGTCCAGCTAAAACTTCCAACTGGAGCCCTTCTTGCAGACCAAGATCTTCACACTCATTATTTAGAATGCAATGTTTAGAAGCTTTCTGAAAATACAGAGAAATGCAGTGGTCATAACGTATGTTCAATTTATAATATAAACTGACAACAGTTTTACCACATCATGATTACCAGAACAGAAATAATCAAGTTCCTAGCTTATTTTAATGAAACCTTTATGTTCACTTTCATCTCTGTCTAGGAGTCAGGTATGGGGATGAGAGCACAAATCTGACACTCACCTTATAATTTATAGACTGATAAAAGTGACCCTCTGTCCCCATCCTATTATAAGCAGACTTCTGCCAAGGGGAAAAGAAAACCAACAGATGACAAGCAAGTGATAGCCATCTCTAAGAATGAAATTCAAGAGAATTTAATTTGAAAGAACACAGAAGGATAGTCAGCAGCAATGAATGTAGATATCTCTTATATATAAAAAAAGATACTTGGATTCTTGGATACTTTCTTGCTAGTGTCTTCAAAAATTCAAAGATATTGAAAGCATCTTTGCTACTGAAGAATCATAGAATCATTTAGGTTGGAAAGGACCTTTAAGATTGTTGAGTCCAAACATTAACCTAACGCTACCAAGTCCACCACTAAACCATGTCCCTAAGCACCACATCTACACGCCTTTTAAATACCTCCAGGGGTGGTGACTCAACCACTTCCCTGGGCAGCCTGTTCCAATGCTTGACAACACTTTCAGCAATATATTTTTTCCTAATATCCAATCTAAACTTCCTCTGGTGCAATTTGAGGCTGTTTCCTCTTGTGCTATCACTTGTTACTTGGGAGAAGAGATCAACCCCCACCTCGCTACAATCTCCTTTCAGGTAGTTGTAAAGAGCAATAAGGTCTCCCCTCAGCCTCCTCTTCTCCAGGCTAAAAAAACCCAGTTCCTTCAGCTGCTCCTCATAAGACTTGTGCTCTAGACCCTTCACCAGCTTCATTACCCTTCTTTGGACATTCTCCAGCATCTCAGTATCTTTCTTTTGAGGGGCCCAAAACTGAAAACACTATTCGAAGTGCAGCCTTGACAGTGCTGAGTACAGGGGGATGATCAGCTCCCTGGCCCTGCGGTCCAGCACCAGGGCTAATAATAAAACCTGGTGTTTGAAAGACATTGTTGGTCCTGAGAACACAATGCAAAATGATAAAGAAGAGACTGTGAGATAGTATATATTTGTAACAAAGCCTAGTTCTTTTATAGCTTTCATTTCGTTGTCAGAGGCCTTTGCAAAGTAGATCATCAACACGGTCCCTATAGGCCAAATGGAAAAATGGAAGGACAAGGGTAGAAATTACTTCTCTGGAGTCAACCACCAGGCTGATGACAAGTTACTTTGGGGAGAAGTTTCTCTCTCCTTTCAGAGAAAAGACACAGAACAGTACGGACAACACTTGAGACAGAGAAGTTTTGCTGTCATAAGGAGCTGTCAGACCAAGACTATTCATGCAAACTTGATGTAGATTTGCACTCAACTCAGTCAAATTCACCAGTAAGGAGTCTTTGAAAGCAGGCTGATACCCCAAAATACTTTAAAGAATGAGTGACAAATACTTTCTAGCACTAGGATGCGTTTTTCAGATTTCAGTCACAAGGCCAAGGAAAATCCAATCCCTTGTAGTGGAGGATCAACTCAAATTAAGCACTGTGCTGAGTCTGGCTGGAATGGAGCTAAATTTCTTAATAGTAAGTCCTACGGTGCTGTGATTTGTATTAGAAGTTAAAACAGTGCTTCAAGGCTTTCTGTTTCTCCCTTTGCCCTCCCAGTGACTTCTCTGGGTGTCAGCAAGAAGTTGCAAGGAGACACAGCTGGGACAGCTGACCTGAACTGCCAAAACGGACCTACCATACCATACAATAAAGCTCCGCAATAAATACTGGGGTAAAGAAATAAGGGATGGGGATTTTTTGCCTTCTGAGGTGGCCGTTGCCTGGAGTCTGGCTGTGCATCAGTCTGCTTGTTGGACGTGACTACTTATTGCCTTTGCATCATGCGTTCTTTTCCTCCTTCCTTCACCTGTTAAACTGACTTTATCTTGAACCATAAGTTTTCTTTCTTTTGCTCTTCCTATACTCTCCCTTGTCCCACTGCAGGGGGTGTATGTATGACTAAGCAGCAGTGTGTATGTGTGGCTACTGGCTGGCATCCATCCACAACAAGCACACACCATTTTTTTTGGTGATACAGGAAGACCATTCCTACCTTCTTTACTAGTATTAACTGTAATCTCTCAATATTTCAGTAGTTAAAGGGGGCCTACAGGGAAGATGGGAACAAACTTTTTAGCAGGGCCTGTTGTAATAGGACAAGGGGTAATGTCTTTAAACTAAAAGAGAGAAGATTTAGCCTACACATAAGGAAGAATTTTTTTACAATAAGGATGGTGAAACACCGGAACAAGTTGCCCAGAGAGGTGGTAGATACCCCATCCCTGGAAACATTTAAGGTCAGGGTGGATGGGGCTCTGAGCAACCTGGTCTAGTTGAAGATGTCCCTGCTCATTGCAGGGGGAGTTGGACTAGATGAGCTTTAAAGGTCCCTTCCAATCCAAACTATTCTATGATTCTATGATCCTGTAATTATATGGTTTTCATTTTTGGTCTATTGCTACAATTCAAATGGCTATATAGCTAGGAAAATCTATGAAATTATGAGTTAACTTTCTAATTGATTCAAATAGATCAATTGGACAATAATTCCTCTCTCTGAAGTAAAACACACAGCTGTCAAAATGTAAAATCTATTTTAATACTTTGCATCATGGGCAACTGGGACCTTTGTACTATTACACTGTTGCTTACAAGTCTGAAACTAGACATTGGTAATGATATTCAAGATCAAATATCCTTTCCTATGCTACCTTCTTCCTATGCCCCTAACAGGAGCAAAGAATTGTCATTACCTATTCAGTTAAAGGAAGAAACAGTGCTTGCTTTTGCTGCTTCAAAACCAAGAGGAATTTATGTCTATGGTCAACAGACCCTGTCCTATGAAAGCACAACTGACTGAAACACCTACGAGCTGCCTGGCCAGGTAACAGATATACAGCCAAACATTAACATGTCAGCTGCCTAATATGCTTGCAGATTATGGGTGAGCATGCAGCTTTCCATATGTCAAGTAGGAGGAAGACACTGTAAAAAGAAAAACAACTAAGAAAAATACACAACTGCAGGTGACATCTAGACAAGCTACACTGATAGGTATAGAAACTGCAGTGGGAACGTCAGAAGGATAAGATCTCCTTTGAGACCTTATTTACTTTATTTAAGCTTTAAAATAACACAAGACAGTGGAAGAAAGGTTTCTGTTGCTTATTTCCTTTGTAGAATTCTGTCCTGGTACCAGCAGGGACAGGGTTAATTTTCACAAGGACCTGAAACTGGACACAGCCATGTCGTCTGACCCAAGCTAGCCAAATGCGTATTCCATACCATGTGATGTTATGCTCTGTATATAGCCAGGGGAGCTGGCCAAGGATGGGGTGGGGACAGGAATCTCTGCTTGGAGCAGGCTGGGCTTCGTGTTCCGGTCAGTGAGTTGTGGTACATTAATGGTGTGCTGTATATTCCTCTATCAGTATTATTGTTGTTGTTTTCCTCTTTCCTTTACTGTTTTGTTAAACTTCCTTTATCTCAACCCACAAATTTAGCCTTTCTTCTGATTCTTCCCCCATCCTGGCTCTGTGGGGGAGTGAGTGAAAGGCCGTGTGGGTCCTTGCTGCCAGCTGGGGCTAAACCATGCCAAATTATTACTGAAGACAATCAGAATTCCACTAAACTAGTGTGAGTACAAAATATGAAATAGCATAGTCTAAAAGAGAGGATTTTGTTCCAGGTGATCACATACTGGTACTGCATACATGTTCACTTGTCGAGCATGCGACTGATGAATTTGGCAAAGTGTAAGTACTTGTACCATTTTAGAGGTTTTAGACATCCACAAAGGTATGCCAGGTATGCCAAAGGACTAATAGGCCTCAGCATTTTGTAGATGTCAGGCAGCACTAAAAATAACATATGTTTAAGCATCAGAATCACTCTGAAGATGTAGATCCCACTAAACAAGCTGTATGTCATACAAGCCACAATTTGATAAAAGCTAGTAATTCTGCAACTTGTTGAGAATTTCTCTAAACTTACAACATTTTTGCCTTGGTTTGGATCCAGCATGTGAAACAGGATTTTGTCATTCTCTGCTCTGTATAGTTTTTAAAAGCTTATATCCTGCCACTATTGTATTGTAATAGTGCCTTTATTAATCTAATTCTACTCATGAGTTACATGTATTATTAATATATTATAATTATATTATAATTATAGTTAATAATATATATTATATATTATAATATATTATAAAAGAATTCTTCCTGCAGCCTTTTAGGTCTGAAAATATATGCCTCAGTTTTCAGAAAGTTTCCTGCTTTGTGCCGAATCCTGCTGGGATATGGAAAACCAATGTAAGTTTCAATGTCTACTTCTTTCTGATACTTCTATTTAGTCATGTATCAAGGACTTCAGGATAGTCTGTGGATTAGAGTACATCCTGTTTCACACACTCTGTGCTGCTCAAACATTGAGAGTGAGTAGGTGGAGATGTAATTTTCCTTAAAAGAATACACAAGCAATTTCCATTTAATCCAGAAGCTTCTAATGAAAATAAAACCCAAGTAAACCATTGTCTTTAGAAAACTATTTCATAAAAGGATAGTAATGTTACTATTCTTTCTCAATATTAAAGTACCTTGAAGGGTTTGGATGAGACAAAGAGCCACAGAAATAGTCAACACTTCACAGGAAAAAAGCAGATTCAGAGGAACGGATCTGTTCCTCTCTAGGGTCCAGAGCAATGCAAGCTTTCAATAAAAGCAATTTGGAGGAGCTTTACAGAAACAAAATTATTTCGACCATGAACTAATACCTGTAATAATTTTTGTAACAGGCTGTCGTGGTTTGGCCTCAG
>VYZM01019321.1:1324-24457 GCA_013398915.1 Dromas ardeola
TGGAGCACCTCTCCTACGAAGACAGACTGAGAGAGTTGGGGTTGTTCAGTCTGGAGAAGAGAAGGCTCCGAGGAGACCTTATTGTGGCCTACCAGTATCTTAAGGGGGCCTACAAGAAAGCTGGTGAGGGACTTTTTAGGATGTCAGGTAATGGTAGGACTAGGGGGAATGGATTAAAACTAGAGATGGGTCGATTCAGAATGGACGTTAGGACAAGTTCTTCACCATGAGGGTGGTGAGACACTGGAACAGGTTGCCCAGAGAGGTGGTGGAAGCCCCATCCCTGGAAGTGTTCAAGGCCAGGCTGGATGGGGCTTTGAGCAGCCTGATCTAGTGGGAGGTGTCCCTGCCCATGGCAGGGGGGTTGGAACTAGATGATCTTTAAGGTCCTTTCCAACCCTGACAATTTTATGATTCTATGATTCTAAGGTCCCCCTGTGGGCTGCTTACACTGTAATAGTCTGCTCCAGCATCCATATAACCGAGGTTTCAGGGAATGATGCTAATTTTATTCCGAGAAGTGACAGAGAAAGGAAAACCTGGGTGTGACCGGCACCTATTGTGGCAATTCCAGTTAGTGGGTCACTACTCAAGACTGAAAGTACAAGCGACCTCATAACCTCTCTACATAGCACCAGGTGAAACAGGCAGTACAGTTTCTACAGTGTTGTATTTAGCACACAGCAGGGATGTAAAACAGAGCTTATAGACAACCTGAGTAAAGGCATAGCTATAAAGCTCAATGTGATTCATTGTGGTTATTTTGGGGTTTATGAAATGTACTATAGCTGTATAATGCACTCTGAAATACTGTGCTGAAGGTAAGCAAGTCATCTGTTGCTCTGAGGGGAAAATTTTATATCTTCAAACTCCCGTCTTTTTACTGTGGCGTTTCCTGAGCACTGTTTGTGTTGCATTCCTCCTTTATTTTCCCTACTTTTCACGTTCCTCTGGGACATGTTGTGAGTGGAACTAGTTATGACTGCTGTAATCTGTAAAGTCTTTGAGTTTTGCAATAGACTCTGGTATCATTAAAGACATCTTTTCATCGGTGTCCTGCCATGCTTTTCAAGGAAGAACAAAGGTGAGAAAGGTTAGTACTTCAGTGTGGATAATAGCTAAATGTGTGTGAAAGGAATTGAAGGTTTTGTACCTCTGCACAATGGTTATGTCCTTCCTGTGCTAGAGTGGCAGTGCTCTTGCATTCTGATATCCCAGAAGCCTGCAGCAGGCAAGCTTCTCTACTTTATTTATAAATCCTTTTTGAATCCAAGATAGCTGAAATCACAGGATTTGCTTCCTGGAGTTTAAATGATTTCCAGCTCCCCCACAATCATATTTCCCAGTGTCCTCATTCTATTGTTGCTTTGTCCTTACAGCACAATCTAGTTCTTTATCTCTTTGAAGAATGAGCTATCACCCCTTATGTTACCTAACTTTATTTAGGGGTTCTAATTATGCTGATTCCTCAGTCAAGTCAGTCAAAAACCTGAGACTGTGCCAGAATGCACATGGGCAGAATGTCTTTTTCGTAATGTGCATTTTCCAAGGTATCCTTGGATTCCTTGAGTCAGGATAATTAGTGCTTTTTATCAACTGAATCTCCAGTCTGTTTTGTGGTTCAGAAAAAGGACTAAAAATATTCTATTTGTTTTACTGTTTACAGAACTGATATTTGACTCTGTTTCTATTTGGCTGCATTTTATTGTCACATTTGTGACACACAGTTAGCTGTGCCTTTTATAGAGCTTTGAGTATAGGAATGGTATTGAAGTGTTCATTAAAATATTTGTTTCTAGGGACACATGCTGCCAAATCTACTTGACTGTGAATCTCTGCGTTTCTGTTTTCCTTGGCAAGCCCAGTCCTACTCTTTTAAAGTAAACAGAGATCGTATCTCAGGATGAGGCCAAAGGCCACTGAAAGTTATCAGTGATCAGTTCTTGACCTTTCCTTTCAGCTGCTATGAGCATCTCTGACATCCACAGCCATGAAACCTTGATTTTTTAGTGCACTCAGCTACCAGCCTTTAACTTTGTGCTTTACTTTTCCCTAGTGAACTTTTTTTTCTTCCCTAGGAAGAAGCCATGTGAAAGAACAACTTTTGAATTAATAAAAGACTTCAGTTAAGCTTACCTCTATTGAGAGATAAATCCTCTACACCAAAGATAAAAAGGTCAGGTCTTTGTGCAGCACATGTTGAGTGAAACTGTATCCCCTACCTACATCATATTACAGGAGTTAATACTTTCTTGAAAGTTCATGTGCTCTATAGATCTCCTCAGCTTACAGTGGTCAGCTTGAAGACTAATTCCTATCCCTTTGCCAGATTTCTTATATTGCTGAAGTTCAGGGGGAAACAACAGAATGAATTTCAAAGGGTGGAAAATTTCTGTAGTTTTCCATTTTGGATGAAGGAAACTGTCTTGAAAAGATGCTTTTCTGAAGGATCTTTGTTGCAGTGGTTCCTGATCTGAGTGTGGGAAAGGGGGCAATCACAGATGTTGTGATCTCAAGGCTGAGAGAAGTGGCAACTACTGCTCTGTGAGAGACTCCTTGTCCTTTTCCTAGTGGGGTCTATAATTATTTCTCTCAGACAAGTCTCCTCTCTTGAAGGAGCTCTACCTAATTAGCCCAAGATCTTGGGGTTCCTAGAGGGAAGTATTTTCTTGTTTCCTTTCAATGTTGGATGTTTCCCAGGAAGTTTTAATACGTCAGTGTTCTCACCATGTTGCCATCTTTCCAGCCTCTTTCTCCAGCCTCTTTTCATGTTGGCAGAAAATGGCTGCATCAACATTTGACTGTGGTGGCTGACTTGCATTTCCTGACAGAATTCATTATAAATATGATGCCTCCACAATGTCATCAGTGTCAGCAGTGGTGGTCACTGTACATGCCCTCTGGCACTACTCATCAGGCAGCTCCGTTTCAAAACCTAAGGGCATTCAAGGACAACTTGGTTTTTGTTGTATAATGTTTCGATAAGGGATTGTAGTCATAGGAGAACCTCTCTTGAGCTTCCAAAATTCCATCCCTCTACATGGCAAATATAATATTTCACATGAAGATAATGAAATGACAGGTGTATTTGAGCTTCTTAGACTTTTAGTGCATTAAAACAATTTTTTTTTTTAGCTGTTTCTTTTAGAATTTGGGAAATTGCAATTATTCTTTGAAGGTTCAGAAATTGATAGAGCACAGCTGCCTTTTTTTCTTTTTTTAAGGATATCAGAGACCTCTCTTTAGGAAGACAAGAAGGAGGACTTGCTCAGCTATATGATTAACTACTGAAAGATTCTTTCCCACTCTACTAGGACAGCCTCTTTGTCTGCCTAGGTACAATTCATATCTTATCAAGTAATTTTTGTAAACTCACAGTATCCTGAAAATTTGCAAGTGGAAGGCTGATTCAGTGAAGCTCATAGTATATGTATGTAACTTCCAAAGGTGCCAGGCAGTAGGCTTTTCCCAGGGCTCTGATACATTAGGCCTGTCTGCTGTTATTCATTCTTTCTTCTCAATCGATCACACTGTCTTCATCAATTCTCAGTGTCTACCATGGTCCAGTTCTGTGTTTCCTTGACATTTTCTGTGGCAACAGTGACAGGTCAGCTACCACAGGTAGGAAGCCCACCCTAAATTCCTATGCCAGATGTGGTTTGTCAGTCAGGGATCTGAAACAGGTTGTTATAGCTCTTTGAATGCTGTGAGTACCCACCCTCTTCTCCCAACACATGCGCTCTAGTCTGACAGCTGAGGGGGTGATGGGAGGAAACAAAACGTGTCCACTCACTGAGTGTATGTCACCTCCCTTTGCCCGATACTCTAGCAAAGATCTTACCACAGTACTCAGGACTACAGTGTGGTCTTCCACCTCAATGGGAAGGAAAAAGCCATAGAATGCCTATTTTTAACAAAAGGTTGAGAATAGTCATAAGTCAGTCATCTATGACTGCTGTCCTGTCCACAATGTGTCTGGAAGATTGTTGCAAGGTCTTCTCTGGGACCTTGGCAAAGCTCACTTACCAGCTGCTATCCTGCAGCTTTACCAGCCTCCTGTCCTGAAAGTGTCTTGGCTGTTTGATAATCCAGTGCTATAGTTCTCATAGGGATGATATTTAAAAGTAATTGTTTCCCTTTTGGGGAATTCTTTCTTTAACTTCTGCATTTTGATGGTTCTTAGCTGATGAAATCAAGCTGTTCCGTCTCAATGAAAGACTAGCTTTGCCTTAGACCATTAGTAGCTAGGAAAGGTGATTCTCTGCATGTCTGGTTACCGTACACTTACACTTTTACTGCCAAAACTCTCTTTGGCAAATGACTAAAGAGTTAACTAAAAATAGTCAAAGAATATAGGGATCTTGAGTTGACCAGGGTAATTTTGTCAATGTTTTTACATTGAAGAGATCACACAAAAGCAGAAAACTGATTTTGAATCGCAGAAGGTAGGTTCTATGTGAATATGAACTAGATCAATAAAGACCTAATTAAACAAGCGCTCAGGGCAATGAGTAAAGCAAAGATAAAAGTTTCTACCTCAGTTCATCGTCAGATGGGTTCTTTCTCTTTAGGCTTCCTCTTACCAACTCCAGTTGTTGTAAACTCTGCACAGTTGCCTGTGCATCCTCAGGACAAGTCTTTTCTTTTCATTGTTTCTGGAGGGCTGGCTCTGGGTTTTCTCCCTGCCAGCAGCCTCCAGCTCCCTATTTGCTTGGCATCTCTCTCTCTTCTGCCTGCCTGCCTCTGTCCCTGGGAAGTAGCTTGCTCTTGGCATGCTCTGCTTTTTTTCACGATAGGCAAACCCTTGCCTCTGTCCAGGGGGGGATCAACTTGATTCAAAGCACAGCTGCCAGGACAAGGCTTCATCCGGTTGCAGTCTTGTAGGAGACACAGTATAGGACATAGCAAACGATGAACAAATTAACCAAATGCCAGCCGTGACAAATCCTGAGGACCCAATCTTGAAGATTTACATAGGTTAAAAAAACCCATTAGAGTTACAAGTTGCATTATGTGGCAGTCTGAGACTTACAGCAGTATCTGTCTGGAGAAATATAATATGCATTCCTATCCGCACGGAATGTTTGTACAGAAAACAGAACAAAACAAAACCCCTGCAAGAAGTAAAACAATACGTATTTTTCCACTGTGTTGTTAAAGCAACTTAAAAGCACTCCAGTGATAAGATGCATTATCTATTTTTTACTTATTAAGCAGACAATTTGCTTCTTGAGGGATCAAAAGTGCATGCCTTTTAAGGCTTTTTTAAGGCTGCAGTCCTCAAGCCATCTGTGTCATGCTGCAGTGCTCCCAGACTAGCCACGTTCTGAAAAAACCAAACCAAACCAAACCAAACCGAAACAAAATACATCCCTTACCAGTCACCCATCCAGAGTACTTGGAAACTAAAAGGTTGGGGATAAATTTGAAAGCATGTGTTTGTTATAAGATTTTCCTAGCTGACACCATCCAGCATAAAATGGGTTTCTATTCTAAAGGGAAATGCAGGGTAGACTGCATAATGCTGTTTTTCTCTCTCTTCTTCAATGTTTGCTATTGATTCCAATTTGAAAAGAAGCTGTGAATATTTTGCAAATAGTAAATCCTCATCAAAATAGCTATTGACAAAAGGCTTCAGAAAGTGTACAACCAAAATTCAGAAGATGCAGACTGTATGGTGTCAAGGGTTTGGAACAAACTAGATAACAATTTTTTTTCCAAACCATTGAAGATATTTTTTTCTTTCTTTTTGCTAAGTAATAGCCTATTAGAGAGGCACTAAAGCACTGAAGCATTGGACAACTAATCATACTGACTGACGAGGCAAAGTGTGTGCTTGACAACTACCATTCAGTAAATACATCTTAAAGTTAAATTATATGCTTTGAAAAACAGTGTTTCCTTTCAGGATTTTTTAATCCATTAAACCCTCTGTCACAAAATATCACGGATGCCAAGAATTTACTAGGTATCAAAAATGATGAAGCATTTATGTGGATGGAGAGAAAGTCCATGCTCCTATTAGGCTGGACTATGATTATTATTATTTTTTTTATTAGGAATGTGATATTTGATCTTCTAGTTAAATTGGTGAGAATCGTTCAGGACTATAAATTCATATTCAGAGAATTAACCAGTCACCAAATTTATGGAGCAGAGGAAAAAACTCCAGCTATTCTGCAGCTGTTTACTGTAGGATTTCTTGTGACTTCCTGCCAGGCAACTTGCCCTGGCCAAGTTTAGGAGGAAGGTGATGCATTACTTGCAAGATATTTTAATAAGCATAAAGTCATAAGTATTGCACCTTGACTTTCATACCTCTCTCGACAGGTTCTATTATTGAAATTTGTAATTTTCTCCTCCTCTTCTGTTCCCATCCCCCAGTTTTCCTTCATTAATTTATTTTAGCACTGTGTGTGAAGCTATTTTGAAATATATTCAGGGTTTCCTCACCTGTAATATATGAAATTCTTGTTGCTTCTTTTTGTTTGTTTGTTTTATCATTTGCTCAAATATTTGAGGTTTTTTGGTAATTCTAAGTCCATCTGCTGGTATTGCTTACTTTTTCAAAATGTTTAAAACATTTACTAATTTTATATCGTGATCTTAGACTAGTTCTCCCTTTTTCTCAGAAAATTTGGGGGAGGGGGCTCTTGTCACTGCTCTAGGCAAAAAATAATTTCCCAAAAAATAATGATATATCATCTTATTTCCTCACTGTTGTTCTCATAGAGTGTCCTTGTATTGACAATGGTAGTAGCACTTGTTAGTACACAATGTTTCTGTAAGCTTATTATGGTTAATAAGCTGCAGCTTTATGGTTAACACGTGGAATGTCTGTATAGTTCCTGTCAGTTATTCAAAACTCTTCTTTCCCACACACAAAGAAGGGAGGACACCTGTCTCTTTTCCCGATAGATACATTTTCTTCTGTTGTTACATTTCTCAGAATCTCTTCAAAACAGCCATTGACGGGATGAGTTTTGTGTACTGTGCTTGTTCTTGGAAACTGCAGTAATGCTAGTCCAAGTGCCCCAGGACAGTGAGCTGGAATACTGGGATTTGGTGACAAAAAAGGAGAGGAAAAGAATACCAACTGACCCAAGTCTCCTGTATTGGCTTTTTAGTTTGCCTTTCCAGGATGTGTCATTTTGCCTCAGCTTCTGTGTTTGAAGTTCACTTTAGAGAAGGCAAATGAGGCCTTTCTGGCATGGATGACCCAGATGCATTTCTCCCTCTACAACAATGAGGAGGCGTCTAAAGGTATTCGAACTCAAACTTGATAGACAAATAGTTGCAGTATCACAGGATGCTGCAGATAGCCAAAACGTGAAGGGATTCCCATCTAGTACTATAAAATTTTTTGATAATGCAGTTACTGATGACTATTTAAAGGTGTGTCTGAATACACCTTCTGGTTCAGGAAGGCCCTAAGCTACTGGAAGTATTTACCACGAGGAGGATAACTCTGTACCTGTTTCTGCTTCATTTCTAGCTGCCTGCAACTAGCCACACTCAAAAGCAGGAGGCTGGATGGATGAGTTTTTGGAGTAACAGTTGTTACAGCATGTTTGGAAGCTTTCATGTTGACCTTCTTTCTGACTTTCTTCCTTGATCAATATTTGTCCTCTCTTCCCGGTTATTCTTTTTCTGAACACAGACAAAATGAGTATTGTAAGTGTGAGATAAGGACCTTTCAGAGAGATGTGTTTTCACTGAACAGAAATTTTGTGTTTGGTGTCGGTAATCATGTGCCTGTAAATTGGAAAAACCCTGGTACTTAGGAGGGAGTATATCATCGCTATTTACCTTCATTAAAGGACATTCTGTTGCTTTTGTATATCTACAGATCTATGTTGCTTCAGGCTGCTCAAATGGCTCCTGAATCTGCTAGTGAAAAAATATTGTCTGGCAAAAATGACTCCGTTTTCCCTTTTGCAAAAACTGTGCTCCTTCCATTCTTATGCCCTTGTAATTTGCTACTGCTCATCTTCTAGTTTTAGAGTATTTTGACTCATGTGGAATTACTTCATTCCATTTGTGACCATGCATCAAGTAATCATAGACAGAGTGTTCTCACAAGGCTAAGGAGTTGCATTTTTGTGAAAAATGATCCATGGCTATCATAAAAGTATCCCCTATATTGATTACAGGCTACTCTATTATTAAAACACTAAAATAAATGATACTGGCACATAAAAGGCTGGAACTGACAAAGGGTGAGACATGCAGCCTGTAGACAGAGTGAGAATATGATCTTCAAAACCAGAATGCAGACACTGAATTTATATTCGATACTTATATTACATGATATCACCATCTAAACTTGGAGACAAAATCCAAAAAAACTGAGTGTAAGAGATTCAAATTTCAAAATAATACAAGGAAGTTGCCAGAGACATTACCAGCTAAACTGCGTGTTGCATAAAGACCTGATTGCAAGACTAGTAAAACATAGAATTGTTGTGGAAAATATTTTAAAACTATACTTCGGCCAACCAATCATATACATTTAATGTTATGCCTGTTCGACATGAAGTATAAAATTAAAGCAGTAATTTGTGTGATTCATAATGCACTGATAGACTCACATTTGAGGCAGCATGTAATTATTTTGGCCTTATGAGAAGAATAGTTGAGCTGCTGAAGAAATATCAACTAGATCTGTGTTAGAAGCCTCCGTGGAACTTAGGTTTCTTTATGAAGCCTACCACCCAAATAAAGTGGTCATGCAGCAGCATCAAATGTGGTTTGACTTTAAGTTAGATACTGAAATTCAGGGTTCTTTTAACAGATGAGTGAAATCACTACCAAATTGTTCTGTAGTAAGACATTTGTCCTAACTGTACTTCTTGAGAAAATTCCCATGACACATACTTTTTGCCCCCTTGCTTAGGGGGTTGGACTACATGAGGAGGTTGGACTAAATGACATTTAAATACCTCTTCCAACCCAAACTATTCTATGATACCATGATCTCAATGGATGCATACATTTGCTGACCCACGCAGAGCACCCTGCAAAGACGGCAAGTCCCACAAAGTTATGACACAAGGAATTTTTCTTGCCCAGTTTGATTGCAGCTTGATCTGGTGACTGGTCCAGTACATGGTGGTGTATGCCAAGCCATCATATTCAGTGATGAAATGGCTGAGACACTGCCATGAGGAAATGCCCTGACAATTTGTATGTGGGGAGTTCACATTGCAGGGGTGGCCAGTGGGATGTGGTGCGGTAGAGGCCTCTCGTTATCTGTCTGCTGCCCACCTTTCAGAGGCAACAACTGGTGTTACTGGGCTGACCTGCACACACAAAGCTGTTGAATGGGAAACCCTTGACACGTGTCCTCAACTTGGCTTCCCTTTGTGTGTGAAGGGGGATCCTGCAAAGCAAGGAGCCACTAAAAAGCCTGCTGTACCTCAGCTGGAGAATAGGAGGTGACTCCTGCCCCTTTGGCACAGGGACAAAGCCAATGGCACATCAGCAGAGCACAGCCTGGCACCATGTTTTGCTCTGCAACGGCTAGAAGGGGCATAAATATGGGCACCTCGCCATCAGCCCTTGGGGAGTACAGCAGGGCACGGCCAGCTCCAGTGCTCATTGGAAACTAATTTCATGCCAGGTGGAGAGGTGAAGTTGTTGTATTTAGCTTCCCAGACAAGCTGCTTGACTTCATTATCTCAGATGCCTAGTAAAGCATCCTACCACACATGATACATGGATTTAGCATTGATCCTTGGGCTCTCTTGTGCTGTATGGCAACAACTGTGCTGTGTGTAACAGGAATGCAACGTTAGGAGGAAAAGACATAATCTGATTTTCATAACATCTCCAATATTTAGTTGAAATGCAGGTCAAAGGGAGTCAGAAATATAGGACCTGAATGGGCAGAAAGTGATTGGTGATGCATGTAAATGTCAGCTTTTCTTCATATGGAGCTGTGTCAAGTTGCATTCCTGCTATGTGAGAATGAAAATGATCTTCATGGTGCTAACAAGGGAGGGTGAATTACCACGTGGAGCAGAGTTGCAGATCAGCCTTTTTCTTTATATCACTGAGTGATTTTCATAGTGTTCAAGAGGATGAACTGAGCAAAGAGAAAAGTCTCTCACCTTTCTGTATCTGTTTGGTGTTCTGTAAACTAGGCAATATCTGCTTAAGAGAGATGAAAGAGTGGAAATTTTGGATCCCTCAGTTTTCACGTGCATTGAACTGCTGAGGTCAGGATATGCATTGGAGAAGACCTTGCCAAAACCTTGCTTGCAGTATCTCCTGCAGTAAGTGGCATAAAACAAGTCAGTTCTGCTGCTGCAGATGCGGTATTTAAATGACTTGAGTACACATTTGAGCTTTGCAGTGGAGAAACGAGAAGTGTTGTTGTCTTCTTAATCAAACAACCTGGTGGTGCATTTCCTAAGGAAAAGTTGTCTTTAAAAGCTGCTTAATATTGGCTGTTACTTAGTCTTGCAGTTCATTTGGTGATGTGGTTCATTACAGGCAGATTTCTGTCTCTACAGTACTAAACACCATCTTCCAAAAGCAGGGCATTTACATGCATCTCAAATCTGTATTTACTAGGTTCCACTCTTCTCTACAACAATTTAATTCATTTCTGCAATGTGTCAGATTAAACTCACTGTCAGGAACTATCTGAAGATTTTCAAAATGTTGTCTTTCTCCAAGTGCTCTCACGGAAGACTGCATTTTTCTTCTCAAAAGTCTCAGCTCTGTAGCCTCTGAAATGCCCCCCTCCCCACTTCAGACAAAGTTTTAAGTATGATTCGATAGAGCTCACTGATGAAAAAAAGATGCCAATAGCTAGCTCCAATAATAAATGAAAGCATTCTATGATTGTTTCCAAGTGAACTCCTACTCAAGTATACATTTGGTGCAAGGTCACCATTGCTTGTGTTTTTTTCTGAGGACTGGGAAAAAGGAAAAAAAATATTTTTTTTTTCTTTAAAATTGTTCTGATGATGACCTGAAGAGTGAAGGGGCAGTGTCCAGGGATCTGTGACAGCAGCATTTCAAAGTACTCAGAAGAAAGCCAATACCAGTGCCTAACTTGGAACCAGAAAGGTAAAGCTTGAATCTGAAATCTTGTATAATAAGAAGATAAAGCTAAACTCATCTAAAGTTATCAGGACTGCTCTGAGCCCTAACAAGTGTTTCCATAATGTTTGTTAAGACTGTTAAGGGTAACCACAGAAGACAACAACTGTGAGGATTTTTAATCCAGCTTTATGAGTTTTAGCTTTCTTGCTTGTGTGAAAACTTTAAAAAAAAAAAAGCTCCCATAATCCTTTGCAAATGCAAAATGTACAGGAGATCCCTTTAAAGGGATTTCTACTGCTTACTTTGTGTGTATGTGTGTCTTTCTGTCTGTGCAGGTATAGCTCTCGGAAAAACATGAGAAACCATTAATGCAATCTAGAGCACAATTTCCCAGTCTAAGTGTTAGGTACAATTTTTATTACATCATCTCTTCCTTGATATTTACAGGATGAAAGGTCAGAGACGGAAAACATAAAGAAGGAAAAAATATTCTACATTACTAGAACAACTTTTGTTTTGATGTTCTCATCTTCCTTTTTACTTCATACACCACCTTTCTCAGTTCTGCTGTAATGTTTTCCTTCTTGCCATTTTTACTGTGTTTTAATGTGCAATTGCTTTCACTGATGACCTAAAAGCTATAATTTAAAGGGTTAGGTTTTTTTGTATAGTATACAGATCACTGCAATCAAAATCCATGAAGAAAACAAATAAGGCTGACATGACCACAATGGTCTTATCTTAGGAGCATTTGAATCTGCCTATTGATGTGGAGTGTTTTTTGTCTGGAAATCATTTATGTGTGAAAACATGAGAACAATTCTTGTTACTATTGAGTAGAAATAAAGACGTTTTGGAAATAGAGTTACCAGGAATGATTGTAAAATTGACTTTGACAACAGAAAGAATATGTCCGTACCAGTACAGTGTCCAAGGTTCAAGGCAGCTGCGAGTGATCTTGTGAATCCACAAGTTTGATCACTTCTCGTGAATTTCTTAAAAGACTATTATAGGTAGAGTAGCTAAATGGGAAGTTTTAGGTCTGTCCTTGCAGCCCTTGATATTCTTTACTTACTCTCAAGAAATAAAGCTGGCTGTTTTTCCATGAAGAAACCTGAAGGAATGCAGCTGCTCACGTAGGAAGGTCAGTGGTAGGAGGTGGACTGTGGCGTATTGTACCATTGCCACAGGAAGCCATGGAACAAAGGCAGTTAAAGTCATTCGCTATCATGGTGTCGAAAAAATTTTTTTGTGAGGAGGTAAATCTGCCCTCTGTTGTAGAAAGTTATTGAATACGAATTAGTGACATGCTATAGATAAATTGTGAGAACCTCACAAACACTTGTTAAGCATCTTATGAGTATTGTTTTGATGAGTTTCAGTTGTATAAATGTAGACTAGCCACTTATCCAAGTGATGCATTGCATTAACTGTATAAATATGGTAACCTGAACAAACTATTACCCTTGTCTGACATAAGTATCCATTTCTCCATCCCTCACTTCTGTCTTCTCTAATTTCATATGCATGGAAAACCTGTGGGAAATATTATCAAAATTGTATTTAAAAGTAACATCAGTTTCACTCTACGGTAGGGCACCTTTTCTTGGTGGCCACACTAACCATTTTTATAGTTTTCCCTAACGTAATCTCTGTCAATCCACCCTTTCTTTCTCAATCAGGACATGCCATGGGAGTGTTTATTGCTGCACCTTTGACCTTTCTTATCAATATACTTTGCATTGCTTGCTTGACTATATTTGTTTGCTCTGAAAAAAATCGTATATTCAACAAAAAAGGAATTATGGAAATCATAGATTAATTGCAATTTTGCAGCAAATTAATCACAATTTTTGTTGTGGGAAACATTTTAATAAAAAGTATTTCATTTCATTGTTTTGAAGGAAAATTTTAATCTTTTCATAATTGTCCTAAATGAAAAGAAAATAATCTTACAGCAAAAGATTTTAAATGAAGCCTTTCCGATGAACCTATTTTTTCTTTCCCATTCCCTTTTAGCACTGCTCAAATTCCGCATAAATCTTGTTTCAGTTCAGCTCAAGCCAGTCTTCTCTCTGCTGTTCAACAACCAAACTGAAGTATCCTGTATTCCCTCAACTCTGGCTGTTTGCAAATTCCAAGTTTTTATGTCAGCTTCACTTCATCGGTTCATATATTTGAAGGCCAACAGGGATCACTAGATCACTTAGCCTGAGCTAAATATAACACCAGCAGTACAATTTCACCCAGTTAAGCGCTGTAGTAAGCCAAATAACTCATAATGGGCTCAAGCGTACGTCCCAGAACAGCCGTCAGTCTTGATTTGAAGATTTCAACAACTGGAGAAAAATCATCACTTTACTTGATGACTCTGATAGTTAATCACCATGGCAATTAAAAATTTGCCTCATTACAACTTTGGATACGTCTAGCTGCAAGCTCCAGCCATCGATTCTTGTTATGCCTTTCTCCACTTGATGAAAGAGCCCATTGGTGTCCAACATTTCTCTCAGTTTTGCACAAAATGTGCAGTTTTAGGTCAGTCTATGCCAGAATAAAACAGTAAGCCTCAAAAGATGTCATGTTTGAGAACAGTTAGGCATTGATATTTGGATGCTTTTTTTATTATCCAGATTCTAAAAAGTCTGCTTAAAGCAGACGACTTGATTGTACTGTTTGGCATCTAGTTAGAAGAATCATTGCTGAGAACATAAGTATTGATTTTTTTAACCTTGTTTTGTAAGGAAATGAGACTTTTTAAAATCATACTATTTGTCTGTCCCTTTCATCTTCTTCCCTCACTTCCCAGAAAACCTGGGAATATACTGAATAATGTCAGCCGTATGTGATAGTTCTGTAGAGGTCACAAAGCTTTCGTGTTCCTTTAGTTTCTTACAGAAGGCAGAGGCAGGAGAGAGATCTCTGCTCAGTTTGTTCCTCTCCCCTCACCCACCAGAGGAATAGCTGCTGTAGCCTATTCAATTTGAGCCCATGCCAACAAGCCGATCAGTATCTCAGTGGTTCAGAACCAGACATATTAAACGTCTTTTCACCATCCAGCAGCTAGGAGCTGTGGGAGCAATTTAAACGATGATGAAGAGAAAGGGTGGCTAGGTCATGGTGGGAGGAGGTGTCAGGGATCACAAAGGTAAATGCTGGAATTTCTGAACTGGGACAGGACAGGGATTAGAGGGTCATAGGAGGCTTCCTGGAGGAAACCACTTTTCTTTAGTTTCTGACTCAGATGGTCACTACAAGGTATTTCTGTAAAAAGTCAGGATTCTAGCTCTGAAGATGTCAACAAAGCCCGCAATATATTTGTCATGAGCACAATAAAGAGTGGTTTCATTACATTCTGCAGCTTCTTGTTCTAAAAGGAATATCAGAAAATTTATATGTGTAGCTTGTAGCCGTAAGATAAATTTTTGATGTCCACTTGTTATGCAACACAGTTGGAATGCAATTTTTTAAAAACAATGTTCTCAGGTTTAATCTTGGTTTTGTGGCAGAAAAATATCATTTGCCTTGTACTGTCATCTTCAGAAACTATCTTTTAGGCCCAAGACATAAACTCACAAATCAAAAAATCAGGTTTTTTGCTCTCTTATTTTTTACCTTTTGTTTTAAATATCTTTTCTCTTCTGTCAAGGTTATTTAATGGGCCATAATTTCCCTTCACAACTAAGACATGTGAAAGGAAAATAACCTTTCAGAACTAATTAATGAAGGTTATAACTCAGTGGGTTAAAATCTGTTTGAAATAATTAACTGTACTGGTTGGAAATCTCACCGCTTCTTATTAAGGGTTTTCAGCAAAGGGTTAGCCCAAAAGTTGTGTTAGGGTATAAACAGGTGTCTGCTGAGTTCATGACAGAAACTTAAAATGACCTTATTTTACTTCCAATTCAAAGCAAAGTTTTTTCTGAAACTCTCTCTCCTGCATGCAACTCATACGAAAAAATGACTGAAGACTTTAAATATAAAAAAGTTTATTTACTGAAGAAGTCCCCTTCTGTGGGAAGAGGACACTTCATAGCATCATTTGGTGTGCATAAGAAAAAGCAAGATAAGTATGGGAACAGACAACTGGACTACTGGCAGAATTGTTGCATGGGCTTCAAGAGCAAATCCCATACTTCACAGTAGTATTCTTGGGGAATCTGAAAAGATATAATTTCTCAAGCAGCTTTTTTCTCTCTCTCTCTTTGCTTCTTTTGGGCTCTCATCATTCATATCACATGTTTTTCTTCAGTCTGATCCCTCATTAAAACAGTGAACCCTTTAAAACTATTTTTCAAGAGAATTTGAAACAAATTTGAAAGGAAAATTCAGATTTGAACCTCTATTGTTGAAGTAACACATTTCTCAATTGTCAAACCCTGTAGAAGATTACTGTAATTTTTAAGGACACTCTAAGAGGCAATCCTCTATCCTTAATATTGTGCATAACACTATTCAGACATGCTTATGTTTGAGACCACAGAACACTAAACTGTACAGAAGGTTTGCTGAGATGTATTTTAAACTGGCTTCTATTCCCCTTAAGTAGTATTCATAGCAGCATTAACTTCACCGAGAGCTGCATCTGGTTCTAGAGTCTGGCTACTACAGACCAATCTAAATACTTTTTAAAATCAATAGAAACATTTTTCTTAAATTTATTGGTTATTGTCCTAGTCCCTAATTCAAGTACTTCCTAATTACAGAAAGCCAGTGCCACAGCTAACACAGAATAATGTGTCCCACGTTAATCTTCATTACCCAGATTTCTCATGCCGTGCGATAAAGAACAAATGGGCAAAACTTTAGTATTCTATTTCTGGACCAGTCTCTTTAACCTGAGAACAGCGAAACGATTTCATGTTTTTAAATAATAATTGTTAAAATTAACACTTTACTTTTCTAAACCACTTTGTCATCTTTTTTCAGTGTGTTTAGCTTAGTACCTGGATTTCAAAAGCACTTCATTCAAGCTCCTTTGATCATTAATATTTACATTAAACTTCTTTGCATCGGTTGCCTCTGATTGCGGCCAAAAGAGTACTGAGGGAGAACGGAGGATGGCAGAGCCAGACTACATGACGGCTGATCACGGAGCTTAGTTTAAAAGGGACATAAAACCTCCACCAGAACAAAGAGTAATTTAAGTGTGAGAGTGGATGAAGTAATATCATTAAGCAGAAAATGAGAGATCAATGAGGACGACAGTGCTTATATTGATAACAGCGATAACTGGGCTGCAATGCAATTAGTGCCTAATCAAAGACGGGACAGGCAGTGGTCAGTTAAACACACTAATGTATAAAGTATTTGTAAAGTAATGGCAAGTCTATAGGCAATCAAATGGAAGAACTAACAGGGTGTGCAAGGTGAAATTCAGTTCAGGGTGGCCTTACAGAAACAGGATTGGAAAGCAACGACTGAAACTGAATGATGAGCTGTGTGCTGCTCGTGAAGAATGAAATGGTGGGTTAAGCATTCTCTTTTTCTGTGTTTAATTGACAGTACAAAACTGGAAGCATTTCCACAGTTAAAACAGAAACCCTTGAACTGGAATAATTGGAGGAAGAATAAAGAAAAATTCCCTCGCAGTAGCAAGCGATAGGAGCTGGCTGTTAAACCCCACTATCAGATTTGGCTATAGTACGGGGTAATTTTTCTGCAGAGAGAAATGCTATTAGAAATGTTATCCTTATGAGAAATATTACAAAGCATTTGCTAGACAATACACATTATTGATAATACTAAGCAACTTGTTACTTCAGGTTGTAACAAGATTTTTCAGTTTTTCATTAATTGAGCCATAAACTAAGAACAAGTGACCTTCATAGTTGTTCATCTGTTTGATTTATTACTTTACTTGTTAAGTGTTCCTTCTTTTATACTGAATAGTCCTTAAGCATGTAATGAACCAGACGCTCTACCATTCCACACACCCATATGGTTCTTTGCAAACAGCAGCTCAGTAATCAACAGTTATCTAAAAAGCAAACCAGGGACAGATTAGGGGAAGCAAAGAGAGCAGAATGGAAAGGATTATAGTGTTGTGAACTCTTAACATACCTATGTTTTGAACAATGTCTGTGTTTATCAAAAAGAAAAAGACACATAGAAAATTCACAAGGATAGGCAAGTCTGTGGAGCAGTATCAGAAGGCCAGGACACTGTAGCCTGCAAAGTAGCTGATGATGAAGACCTACAAAATTATGGAGAAGTCAAACAGGGAGATTGTTCATACTTCATAGAAGACAGGAGTGAATTACTGGGTGAAAAATTGTAATAATCAGGGGGAGGTACTACCTCACACCATGCACTCTTGAACCATAAGGCTCATTGCTTTAACAACTATGAATGCAAAGAGTTTGCATGGATTCAAAATGCAATTAGACAAAGTTGTAGAATAAAAAGGCAAGAGGAAGAGCCTTCCATCTTGCTACAATGTACGAGGAAAGGTGTCTATATGCTTGCATTTGTCTTATACACATTTCTCTGCATCTGGTGCCAATTATTTTGGGAAACATGATACTGGGATAGAGTGATTTTTTCTTGAACCTATTATAGCTGGTTTATGTAATTCTGTGGAAAATCAGGGTTCACTTGGCTAAACTGACACTGAAAAAACCCTCTTGTTAGCAGCTTCCAAACCCACAGGTTAAGTTACTCTCCTAGTAATCAAGGTCAATGTGTTATTGGCATAGATCTCTGAAAGAGTGGTCCGGATACTTTAATATTCAAGACCACCATAGTTTTGAGTGTGGAATACTTAGTTATTACTCACTCATCTGGAAAGTATACATAATGTGGGTCCAGGGAAGGTAGAAGACAATAAAAATATTTCTTTTCAAAATCTGAAACCATAGAATCATGGAACAGTTTGGGTTGGAATGGACTTTTAAAGGCCATCTAGTCCAACCCCCTTGCAATGAGCAGGGAATAGTCAATTCAATTAAAATGGCATGCAAAGACCAGCTGACAAAAGGAGAAGGAATCATGCTGAATTTTCTTATCAAGCAACCAAAATGAAATCCCAAATAAATCCCTCTTATACATACATCGTGCTCTATATGCAACTATGATGCTGTTTGACATACCATGTTGTCTGCACACTCTGTAAACCCTTTGACTTCCCTCATACCAGTGAAGACAGCATTTGGGAATTGCACTTCCTTCCGGGGGTTTCCCTGATGCTTAATTAAAATGTAAAAGAGTTGTTAACCTAGAGTAAATAAAAAGCCCTTTTTCTTCTGAGTTCATCATTTTTAACACACTGAATCTTAAATTTCATTTGAAGCTTATAAGTCAATGCTTTTGAAAGCTTCAGTAATACTTAATATTCTGTCATTTTCATGTAAATGCATTCATCAGGTCAATTCTGAACTGGATTTGTTTTTATTCAGTTGTTCTCTAAAATTCAGTGAAATTATGTGCATTAATAGTAGCTGAGGATGCTGAATTTTGATTTAGAAGGCAAAACAGAAGGCATACATTTGTGGTACGTAATGAAGGGTGCCTCATTTGTAATAATATAAAGTATCTGTTGTATGTAAACTGTTAACTATCATACTAAAATTGTTTACTGACTGCCCCTCATTAAAATCATGCTTTGGATGAACTGTCACTGAAAATGAACAGTATTACCCAAAGTTTGATGTTGCCCCGAAAGCCAGAGTGCCTTCAATCGTCCACATAAATCAGCAACAGATTGGACCTCTTTCTGAAATAACGTTGTTTTCCTATCAAGTCTGGTCAATATGAACAAAACAGAAGCAGCAGTAACATGATCAGTACAACGATTTAAGGCATAATTCACTGAAAGGAACAAATGCTGATTGCATGCATTAAGAAACTAGCAATTATACAGCTGACAAAAAAGCAATAAGGGCAGCTCAGAAGGATCTCAAATCAAGCTTTTCTATTGTACCACAAGAGGTTTATAGTAGTTTGCAGATGTTATTTTTCATCATAAAACATTTCATGTTTAGAGGCTATCTAACCCTTTTATTTTACTGATACTGTGTTTAAAAGGATTTATCTCAGAAGAAAAGTAGGGTCCAGGAAATGAATGTAGATTTGGAGGGAGACAACTGTGGATATATTCATGTCTACTTTAGTCTCTGCTGGTCACTAAGATCCTTTTGCACTAAGTCAACACAAAACTTGTATGCTGGGCATACTGCAAAAACCCATGTCTGTGTTCATGGGTGCTCTATGCCTCTGTGGAATAGGGAGAAATCGCATCTCCAGTTGCACATATGAAACACATGTAAAACAAATTAAGATATAAAAAGAATATTAAAGAGAGATTTCCCCTCTGGTAGCTGGAGAAAGAACTTTCTGAACATGTAATTGAGAGTCTAGATGGAGTTTGTTTAAAGCAAGGTAATATCCTGAAATGCCACATTGCAGCCAGCAAAAGTGCATTCTACACTTAAGAAATACAGAGTGATTAGTACTCATTACACAGTTTTTATCTATTTTGGATAGGTGTGCTCTCCTAGCAGCTAAGAGCATTTATGAGAGAGAAATTACCAAAGATGTAGAATATCTTGTCATTAATTACTGCCTCAAAAAGCATTTATGTAGACTGGATTTCTACCCTGAACAACCTGATCTAATTTCAAAGTTGGATGTAACTTTGAAGATAGTTCTGCTTTGAGTTGGGTGGCAAACCAGATGACCTTCAAACAATTAGGTATCCAACCGAGTTATTCTGTGACTTCATGATTTAAAAGTTAATGCTGTAAATACTCTTTATTGTGACTTACTGATTATGACTTGGGACAAGTTACAATTTTCAGTATAAGGATTTCTGTATAGAGGTAATCTATCTCACAATAAGCATAGGAGCATAACAAACTTGAGGGTCAGCCATCTTCTACTTGCAACGTCAAACCAGTTGAAAGTTATCCGTATACCAAAGAAGTAGATTTTGATAGCTAAAAGGAGAAGAAACATGACTCCCAAGATCTGTTACCTAAAGGTTATTCAAGGCTTGGTTAGGGTCTCTGTCTCTCACTCTCTGACTCTCAGAATTTTCTTCTTGCAAGAAGAGAGCTCATTAAATCACAGGAGAAGCTTAGGATTTTCAGACAAAAGTTGGTATTTGTATTCAGCATGAAGAGAACTTCTCTGAAAAATACCTCTACATCTTTGCATTGAAGGCAGCTGGGCGTATGCTTGTCTAGACGTTCGTAGACTTGAGACATGCATTAGTGAGAGGAAGCTTCTTTGTGAACTCTGATAGGTTTTCCATGGAGCCTGTCTAAGCTAGTTATTTATGTCGAGCTATACTGGAAGAAGAGGCCACTGCTCGTTTCACATAACCCATTGAACTGGTTCCCTATGACTATGATTTGGTCTGGGATTGGAATTGGGATTGTAATTCCAAAAAAACTACGTAAAAGCTTTGTGAGGTAAAGAAAATTTATAGTATGTTTCATTATTTTCTGGTTAAAATTAATTGCTGTAAGAGAGTAAGAACATTGTTTGAATGATGAAGGGAGCTTGGAAGATAGACCAACCCCAAATTACCACCAGAATTAAAATAGCTAGTGATGTGATTTTTTTATTATTATTTTGGGAGGTTTTAATGTATATTGATATCAGTCATGAAAATAATCATGAAGCTGGGTCACGCCGACAAAAGTGAGACTTTGATCTCCACATAATTTGAGCTTCTGCTTTATTTCACAGCAGCTCATCCTCTTCTCCCGCTGTTCCCGTTATCATTCTCAACCCCTTGCGGCTGTACCTTTTTCACCTTGAATAAAATACAAGTTTTTTCTTCCTGCATTCAGAATACCCCTTTGCATAAAAAACCACTATGCATCCCTTCTTGTTTCTTTGCACTATGGTAATAGCCTTTTCTCCTTGTTTTATTTTCCCCCTTCGTCTTTTGATATTACCTATTAAGTTTAGGATAGAGTCCATTATTAATTATTACAAGATAAGAGACTTTGATAGACTTCTAAATCTTCTTCCAAATGCTCCCAGAAGTTTTGTTCACGTGTTGTTATGCTGTGATTTTGGCCTTCTTATATTCTGCAGAAAAAGGAAGAGAGAGTTTGGTGCATAGTATGTACTTTGTCTTACCAAAAACAAACAAACAAAATCTCTTCAAGACAGTTTATTAAGAGCAACGGTAATAATGACCAATCCTTTAGTAATGATAATATTCCATAGTTATGCCATTATTTATTTTCTGATGTAAAATATTGGCTTTAGTACACTTTCAGTTTAACATTCTGATTAATGTTGGTGTCAATAAAATCTGAATTTTAGACAAATATCATTAAATATTTTCCTCAAATCTGACTCATATACATCAATCACATCTCAATAAACTGTCGCTCAGTAATCTGCTCCACAGTAATAAGATCGGAGTTGATCATTTCCCTGGTGTGATAGGTATGTTCCTTCAGGCATCACTCAGATAAAAGACCTTCTGAGGTTAACATAATGCTCATCTGTTTCCCCATTCATTTTCTGATTAGCAAAGCCAGTAGGAAAGTTAACTGCATAATGACGGAGTACTTGGGTGCAGAAGTGTTACATCTCAGAAACACAAATATTTAAGCCAGCAATGACTATGTACTCTCTACACAAATGTCTTCCTGTAATTCTCTTCTATTAAACACAAAAGACTGAAGAAAACAAATTATTAGGGCTAGCTCATGATAATCACCTTATACAGTACTTCCCACTGGAGTTCCGTAGGAAACCAGTAATTGAAATCAATGGGACTTTTGAAGGTGTAAGGAACTACTCAGGAGGAGCAAGGATTTCACAGGTTAGGCTTTAGCTGCTCTGAAATGACTCTGTTTCCTGGTAGCCCATCTGAATCATTTGTTTGCTGAAAGGCTTCCTGCTTCTGAAAATGTGAATTCTATCTTGTTTTCTCTTGATGTCCTTAGTTACTGCCTTTCCAATTCCTATTGATCTTGTAGCTTGAATCTGCACCTGTTATTCTTCTTAATGTTTGGATTTTTTTTCACTTTACAAGAGTCATATTCTGTTTTCTGAAGCTACTTTTTTGACTTTCTAACGATTTGAAAATCACCCTATATTCTGATTTTTATTTTTCTTTTAATTTCCACCTTCCTATTTAAGTTCTTTCTGTCTCTGTCTTTGTGTTAGGTTTTGACATCATTCCTCAAGACAGTTGCTGTGTTCAGTGTTTGTTAGTATAGTAGTCCTTGAATCTATTCCTGTTTGCTGATTAGGAGTAAATATTAATAAAGAGAATGCTTCATAATATACATGAACTGAACTTTTTCACCTTGTGAAGGAGAGGTATGTTTTTTTATGCACTGACCTATTTTATTCTATTTTGCATTGTCAATATCTGCATCAACAGTTGTTGTCCTGTCTTCAGATGCCCTTCTTGTTTCAAATTTACACTTAGTTCTTCCACCACACACATGGTTCTCATGTGATTAATATGCAAGAGAACAGGTTTGGTTGTGTATCCTGAGTACCACACATGAGTATGATGCATGAATATTCATGACAGAATTTAGAGCTGGATCTTGAGTCTGAAAAGTGAGAACTCTAGAAAGCTGAGTTCTGAGTTTTTACCCATGTCCTCTCTCATGCTGGAACCTCCAGGGTCGGGCAGGAAGAGGAATTCTTAATCATGGAAGGGTTTCAGTTTCTCTGAGGAGAAGGCTGGGAGGAGAACTATAAACACGACTGCACAACTAAACAAGCAATTCCACTGCCATGCAAAACCACATGGATGGTAAAGCTATAATCTTGCAAAAGAAGGCACGCAGCCACAGAGCTTGTGTAAACAGTGTGTGGATCCTTAAGGCTTTATTTTTCCTCATGGAGAAGAGGAGTGCCCTGTGCCCTGAGAGGCACATATGTCCTGTGCTACAGAACAGTGTTCCAGGAGCCATAATTTGACTTAAGCTATGAAGATAAATAGGTACCTGATGAAAGAGATGAAGAGAGGGTTGAAAACTTACGGGTAAGGATTAAGGGGCAGGCGAATATGAGGGACACTGTTGTGGGTGTTTATTACAGGCCACCTGATCAGGATGGGGAAGCTGATGAGGCCTTCTACAGACAGCTGAA
>VYZM01019324.1:481-12560 GCA_013398915.1 Dromas ardeola
GACAGGGAACTGCTGGAGAGGGTGCAGCATAGGGCTACCAAGATGATTAGGGGACTGGAACACCTCTCTTACGAAGAAAGACTGAGGGAATTGGGTCTTTTCAGTCTGGAAAAAAAGGTGACGGAGGGGGGATCTCATCAACACTTATAAATACTTAAAGGGTGGGTGTCAGGAGGATGGGGCCAGGCTCTTTTCAGTGGTGCCCGGCAACAGGACAAGAGGTAATGGGCACAAACTTGAACATAGGAAATTCCATCTAAACGTGAGAAGGAACTTTCCTTTGAGGGTGGCAAAACACTGTAACAGGCTGCCCAGAGAGGTGGTTGAGTCTCCATCTCTGGAGACATTCAAAACCCGCCTGGACGCGTTCCTGTGCAACCTGTTCTAGGTGGCCCTACTCTGGCAGGGGGGTTGGACTAGGGGATCTCCAGAGGTCCCTTCCGACTCCTACCATTCTGTGATTCTGTGAGTGTAGTGATAGGATGAGGGGTAACATATTTAAATTAAAAGAGGGTAGATTTAGAACAGATATTAGGAATAAATTCTTTACTGTGAGGGTGATTAGACAGTGGAACAGGTTGCCCAGAGAAGTGGTGGCTGCCCCTTCCCTGGAAGTGTTCAAGGCCAGGCTGGATGGGGCTTTGAGCAGCCTGGTCTAGTGGGAGGTGTCCCTGCCTGTGGCAGGGGTGTTGGAACTAAATGATCTTTAAGGTCCCTTCCAACCGAAACCATTCTATGATTCCATGATTCCTAATCCATCAAAAAAGTGGTACTTAGTTTGCTTGCTCATACCTAGAAGAGGTTAGCAGTTTTCAGATAAATACAGTTTTGATGAAAAACAGTGAGCAAGCAAGCTCAAAAAATCGTTCTCAGTATCTCAGGGTTTCTGGAAGCTGAGTTTTCTTGAACTTGTGGCAGGCGTGTGTGTACCGGGAACCAGCTATTGCAGGTAGCTTGTTAAGATCAGCAGCTAAAGAGAACAGCAACTGCCACTTACCGACTTCAGGATTTCTAGGCACACAAAAATATCCATTATTTTCCTCATCATTCCAAGACAAGATCTGTCATACTACTTGAACAGTGACCAGAGAGAGGGATCAGGTAGGGGTTTGTTCTGAAAAACCTAGGGATTCTTCCAATGACACGTTCAGTATATTTGGTCTTTTCTCACACTTTACTGAAGATGATATCATGTGTAATTGCTGGCTTGCAGACATTTGTTAATTTAAATTAATTTCATAATAATAATTAAATGATGAATGAATAAATGAATTATTGGGTAGGACTCCAGCATCTGGCAGGTGTCCAGGTGTCACATAAGAAAGATGTACAGACAGATTAGGATGAAGATGATGAAGATTTAAAAAAGAGAAACATTTTTGTCTTAGTATACAGAAGAAAATTATGAACTCAAAAGCTTTACATTTAGCAGAGGCAACTGATAGAAGTCATTGGAGATACATCAACAGGGAGGAAGGTTGAAGTTCATGGTGCAAAATATCAAATACAAATTAAAGATATGATCAGATCACAAGAGAATAGCTCTCTATGATACATTTTCAGAGATGATTGATTATTAATACCGGAGAATAATAATTGCATGGTACAACCTGTGTCCTTAGAGGTTACAGTACCAGATGGATCAGGGGTCCATGAATGATTCTGTCATGAGTGATCATACTCTAAAATGTGACAAAGATAATCGTTGTTTCTCATATTGCAAAAAAAAAAAGTAGCAGTAGCAATGAGCCGTATTGTCTGTTGTGTAGTATCAGTTCTATGCCAGCAAAGTTTCAATAAAGTCCAGTTGCGCTGGTATAAAACTTGTGCAAGGTGTTGAAAGTCAGGCCTGATGTATCTACCCTTCTTGTATGAAAATCAATATTAGCATGGTTTTCCAGCCGTTATAGTGCCTGTACAAGCTGCTTTTCTTGGACCACTCTTGGACTGCACAGGATCACTGCAGAGGAGGAGGGGAGAAACTGTTCAGATCCGCCCCGAGGCCTGGACTCTGTTCCCCAGTCAGCACCATGCCCTGATTTACAACCTGATCCAGGAGTCCTACCTACAATGCAGCTATATCAACACCTGCATCCCGGGGAAAACAAATATTTTTTAAGGTGAGATTGTTGGGTACAAATAAGCTGCAAAGCATAAAACTGGCTTGGAGCCAGGCCCAACAAGGGCATTAGGCACTGCAACGCGCGGCGTTGCTAGTTCCAGAATGAACTATTAAAGGGATCATTAAAACGACATGTAAAATCAGCCTGTTACTGTGAGGTGCTAAGTGCTTCCATTGAAAAGCTTTAAGGGACCTGAGCCTTCCCTGCATCTTGCAAGATTGGACCCATATTTTCTAAAAATGTGATGAAATGATGCATTTTTATTTTACATCTTGACAAATCAATTTCCTGAATGAGTAGTGAGTTCACAGAAGGGGCAGCACATGTTGCATTCCATTAAAAAGAATTTACTAACCATTTTTCTTTTTCTTTTTTAACTGATGTATATGGCATGCTGCAAACACTGAAAATTAATGTTAATTTATTTATTTCTAAAAATAAGGAAATGAGGCTGAGCAGCATGGAGAGAAAGTCTGGAAAGTGTGAAAGTATATTCTGTATTCATTACTTTCTATAGGTACTATTTTTGTTTCACTCGATAATCTCAAAGGGACACCAAATAAATTGGGGGTGACTGAGCTATTAAAATCGCTTATTTAATGGCTTCTCTCTTACTAGGGGGAAAACATTTTCAGTCTGTTTAGACTGAAACAATCTAGGTGGAAAAAATCTGGTCCCATAGATTTGTTTTGGCGCCAGTTATAAAACCCTCTGCCTCAGCTGTTTCATTTTGATCTTATTTAGTTACATTTTCATCAAGATGAACATGACAACTTCAGTGGACGATCTCTGGATAAAATACAGATTAAAATGTAATCGTCCTCACACACAAAATGATTTCAGGCTCAATGGGTGTCTATCAGATAGTGTCTAACTTTGTTTGGTTTCTACCATAATCCAAATAGCGATCATACCGCCAAAGTAGACATTCACTTAAATATTTTCCTCCTTAGGGAAATACTTTGGTCTGTCTTTATGAACAAAAATGCCTAAGCTGGCTTGAAAAAAGGGCCTGGAGAAGCTCTGTACAGAGATGCTAATACAGGATGGAAGGAGGCTCACTGTGGAGCAAGGAAAGACAAGGAGGAGACAAGCCACATTTTTAGCACAGGGGAAGTCAGTGAAAGGGACCGAAGGAAAGAAGGAGCTCGTCTGGAAAAGAAAGTGCAGCTGGACCTCTGGAGAAGGGAGAGGCTCCTCAGGTTTCTGGCCTGGAGGGATGGGGAAACTAAGCACACAGTTTTGTCTTGCTGCAAGCTCCCCGTTAGGAGTGTGACGGAGGCTGGAATTCTGATCCTTTGGAATCACCTGAAGTGACGTTTTTCTTTTGGCTTAGCTGGTGCATAATCAGTCCCTGTATTTGGGAAATAGGTGGATCCTACCTCAGGTTACATATTATAAATGTACTGTAATCTCTGCAGTTATTGTGTCTTGTAAATATTTTATGCTTAGAAAAAGCAGATCCGCTCTTTCAGAGAATCCCAAATGTGACAGCTAGACTTTCATTAGCCAAAGAACGTGGATTTTACTAGATGCTAACTAATAAGATGACGGAATAGTTCCACTGAAAGATCAAACAAGAGTAAATACTTAATGTGCTTCTATTGATAGGCTGTGTTTCCCAATCTACAAAAACAGAAAGTGGAACAGTTTTTCATATTGCTGCAATTTCTATAATCATTCTGCTATGGTTTGTCTTTTTAAGTACAGCCAGATTATCTCTTCAAAGATAACCAGTAATCTCAATACAATGTATAATGTCAGCTTTCCAAACTAAAGTGGATGGAATTGTAAACTTCAGGAATTTTCCAAACCAGAAAGACAGGATGGAAATACAACCTTGAAATCTGAGAAAGTTAATAAGGTTTAGCTTAGTAGGAAATATTTTATTACCATAGGGAGATTTAAAATCACTTCAGAAAAATAGAAGTGCAGGAGTCATTTCTCTTTTAAAAAATATGTCACAGTCAGTAGTCATGAAAAAGATGATTTATTGCAGGATTCTATGCCTAAATTGTAGGTGTTTAACTGCAAGCATGTGCTTACGTGCTTTTCCAAATAGGAGCGTATTTAAGCAACTGCTTAAATTCAGTATTGAACTAGATCCTTAAAGGTCTAAGAGGACACCCCTCAGGCCTAGATTTACCCACCTACCTTTAATGACCTAACTGAGACATACCTAAAATAGGAGCCTTGTCATCCTACTCTCTCTCTCCGGGGAGATTTATTGAATATAGATGGAGTTTAGGGCCAACTAGCCTCCACAGTTAAATTCTTACGTTCAGTGGGATGAATCCAGCCTAATCCTGAACTGAATCTAATCTAAATGAATGGCCGTTTTGCTTTCAAGCCACCTCATTAGGAAATGAGGGAGGAGAAAGACAAAGTCTGCAGTACACCATGAAATCACCCAACAAATATGAAAACAGCAGAAGGAGGAGGCAGTCACCAACAGTTAAAGCATTTATCTGGGAAATGAGAAAACAGGAATAAAATTCTACTTGAGGGGATTCAAAACTTCCTGCTTTTTATTTCCCAGAAGACGGTTTTAGCCACTGCAGCAAAGGCTACGGTAAAGCCAGGATAAGGCCACTTTACACTCTTCCTAGAGAAGCTATGTCATTGTTTAAAGAAGAATCCAATGTTTATAAGTCAAAGAGAAAATAAAGAGACATCTTGTTATTGTGTTGTTCTGTGATTAGAACAGTCCTCTATAAGGGAAGCTGGGAGTTCTCATACTTGCTGGCCATGCTGATTATCTTTTTAAAATTTAGTGAGTCTTTATTGGAAAACTGGTCCCTCTCTACTAGGGATGGAAGTACTGATGCTCTGAATTCTGCATTCAATCTACTTGTTGCTCACATATTGCACATTTTAATGGTAACACGTAACAAAAGGGTTTGTATCTAAACGTGACTTAACTGCCTACAGGTAAAATTATGAAACTAAAGATCATATAAGATGCAAATGGAAATTTTTATGTTTGACTGTGGCTTGAGTGAAATGCTACATCCTTTGTAAATCTGGTCACTGATTATCATATGGTTATCATATGTTAAAGCAATAAGAAATTAACAAAATGCATCATGTGAATGTTGGAATAGTGGAGCAGTCAGAACCTGTGTCAAACCTGTAGCTCTCTGGAAAATCGGGATGCAGTTGGAACAAGTTGAAACAAATCATTCATCCTGTGTGTCTGAGGTACAAGTGGCAGTCAAGACAATGAAATTCAGAAAACAGCCTATTGTTAAAACAGCTGGTCCTGAAGCACTTGGTTTTAATAGTTTTCAGTCATCGAAGCCTAGTCATGAAAGGGTAATAAGAAGATTCACAGAAACATGAATCTTATCTAAGAGATGATGCAGGAGGAGGGCAAAACCAACATAGCAATTTGTGACTAATCTGAGGCTAAAAAGCTTGCAATATGAACAGGAAATTCACTGATAGAAAACAGGTCACAGGAACCTGGAAGAAGGGGGCGGGGGAAGAAAAATCCATATGAAGAAGCTAGAAATCATTATTAACAGAAGAGTTAGAGTTTGACAGGCAGCAAAAGCTCTAGCTTGAGAATGAAATTCACTGAAGGTGGACGTTGTCTGACACTTCAGTGAGAAGTTTCAAACCACCGCAAGAAAGGAGAGTATGAATAGGAAAAGTTCCAGTAGAATCGGGAATAGAGCTGAAAGAGCCAAAAGTTCAGCAACTCGTATGAAGGAAAAATCCTCTGACACTAAGACAGACTATGTTGTTTATTGCTGTGGGAGTCATGCAACAAAAAGAACCACTGGAGTGTATATATTTGCTAGCCCTTTCGACTAAAAAAGAGACAAATCTCTGCCTACCTTTACATTTCAAGAATTAGATATATTAAATGTGACAATTTTCCTCTACCTATGAGAGGAGATATATTGGGGAACATGGATAATGCCAAATAGCTTTCAACAGGGTGCCCTAAGAAAAACAGAAGATATTTGTTCACACTCAACAGTCCTTTTGAGAAATACTGTTTCTGCAGACTACCATTTGGGTTGTTTCCAGCCCCTGAGGGGTTCGACTGCAAAATGTAACATTTTTTGTTGGTATGGAGGATACAAAAGACTATAAAGATGATGTTTAACTATGGGAAGAAAAAGTTGTACAACATAACCAGAAGCTTTGAAAAAGATGGAGCAGCTGGGATAAATCTAAGCAAGTAGAAACGTAACTTCTGTGTGGAGAAAATAATGTCTCACTTGGTGGGTGAGACAGTAATGTAAGAAAGTGTCCAGGTAGGTCACATCAAAGTTGAGGCCATCAATAGCAATCATGTCTTAATAGATGTGAAACTAGTATAAAATTCTTTGAAATTGCGATTTATGTAAACACGCTTAGTCTCACAGCCTAAAATGACTACTTGGGAATACTACAGTGCAAAGCTATTCAACCAACATGGGAAACTGAGGCAAAGAGGCCCGGTCCTAAAATATAATGATATGAGGAGCAACACTACATCCTTAGAAGATCCTGCAAGTGAGCTATTGGCTTGGCCTTCATATAACAGCACGTCTGAAACTGGCAACCAGTGTTTCATTCATCACAGATTATAAGAAAAATCATTCATCTGCTCAAACAGAGGGGGCTTTGGCCTTGGTCAATGGTATAAAAAGTTTCATGCTTTTGTTTATGTGAAGGTACTAGTAATTAAAACTGCCTATAAAGTTGTTCTCAAAGCTAAAAAGAGCCCCAGAAATACCCACCCCAAAGGAAATACTCTTTCAGTTACAAATGGCTGATTTGCAGAACAATGTGATAGTCACAGGCACACTTTCTAGAGGACTCAACAGAAGCAATGGGATCAACATTCAGCAAGAAATGGTTTATCAGCCTTTTTATTTGAAAGCATGAAGTCTCTATTTGAAATTGAAACAAGGTCACTGGTGACTTCACAGTATATAAAAGGCAATTATGGCAAAAGACACACATATCCTGTGTAATAAAATATGATTTGGCCTACCAGTATCTTAAGGGGGCCTACAAGAAAGCTGGTGAGGGACTTTTTAGGATGTCAGGTAATGGTAGGACTCGAGGGAATGGATTAAAACTAGAGATGGGTCATTTCAGAATGGATGTTAGGAAGAAGTTCTTCACCATGAGGGTGGTGAGACACTGGAACAGGTTGCCCAGAGAGGTGGTGGAGGCCCCATCCCTGGAGGCTTTTAAGGCCAGGCTGGATGGGGCTCTGAGCAACCTGATCTACTGTGAGATGTCCCTGCCCGTGGCAGGGGGGTTGGAACTAGATGATCTTTAAGGTCGCTTCCAACCCTGACAATTCTATGATTCTATGATTTGGTATCTGAACACACTTTGTGACAATAGTGCTGTGACTGGGGGGAAAAATAAACACGGACAGAAGTAGTGACCAGTGAGATGTCTTGCAGTCTTATGAAGTTGGCAGCCTAGACAGATATGAACCATGGGCAAACAATGACATGTCTTCCACCTATCTTAATGGGGAAAACTAATGTATCCATCAGGCAATGATCACAAAAGTCAAGGGATTAGAGGCACAAGACATGAAAGCAAAAAACAAAACCAGTGTCACTTTCTGAAAGCAATGGTTTTTATTCCTTGGGGAACCTCAGTGAGCCTAGACTGCCTCACAGACCAATTGAACATCTTCAGTAAGTTTAAGCATGTGCAATGGTATGTTAAGAAATGCAGTTTTTCAAGTGATGTTATTCTGCACTTTGACTTAACAGACGCAAGGCCTTTAAAACACTGTGAGTGGGGTACTGTGAAGCTCTCAGCATTGTTTGGCAAAGGCAGTTAGACCCAGGTACAGAATAAATGGGTTTTATGAAACCTTCAAGCCAGAAGTTCAGAACAGTTTCTGAACAATTCACTGTGTGTCAGTGGATGTGAAGACGTTACCCAGGCAGGAGAAGGTCCAAAGCCTGCCATTATCATGAGATATCTTCTTAGTGACTCCAGTGGGCTATGGATCAGAAGGACTTTCTGCAGGGACCGGTGTCCACCTCCGCCCATCTCAGTGCTGCCCAGTGCCTACTCCTTGTTGTGGCCGTGGATGCTGGTGGGTGCGTAGCCCCATTTCACAAGGCACAGCTGGAGTGCCAGCAGCTCTGGCAGCTGCGTCTCTAATAGTACTTCCACATGCCCCTGTGGAGCACCAGTAAATAAACCCGCCAACATGCGAGAGAGGTTAAAAAAAATAATCTTTGTGTCTGGATCTTGTTGGAGTGGTAAAAATGAGTTCATTTGCCTTTCAGCCCCTCTCACACCAGCAACACACACATATGAAACATACCACTTCCCAGTTTCCAGGCTTGGGGCTATTGTGGCAGGCGGCGCCTGCCCAAACCCCTTTCAGAGGAACTGGAGGTCACTAGAAGCACTTTGTACAATGCCTCCTTTTTCCCTTAAAGCTGATCCATAGCCCCAGACTACCCAGTTTGCAACTTATGCAGGGACAGTCTGAGGAGTTTGCCTCTCTGATCAGCTTTGTTTTAAAGATTAAGCCCTACACTGTTTTGCTTGGGCCTTCTGTAAGTGGGGGGTATGTGGGTAATGGGAAAACATCACATTGAAGGAAGTGAAAACATCGATCGGGAATAAATGAATATGACCCACAAGGAGAAAATTTACCAAAAGCATGGGAGTACGAAATCCTTAGCTGGATGCTTTTTCCTCCTTGTTATCTATCATCGGAGCTAAGTGGAAGCTGGCAAGCACAAACAATTGTTTGGGCATAAACATAACTTCAGTTACAACAATTTTCATTACTGGGATAGCTGTCATGTTACAGCTATACGTGTTCTTCGTGAACCAGACATGCACACAGGGAAAAGGAGGCAGAGAATTGCAATTCTTAAGGCTACAGGCACTTTAAGAATAAAAGGCTTAATGTTTCAGATTTTGCGTATTCCAAAACCCTCTTACAAACAAACATAACTAAAACCGTAGCACAAATACTTTTACTTCCTCCCAGCTTTATATTACAGCTTTCAGCTTATGGAAACATTTCCCCAAGTTTGATTCAAATATTCCTTCAGAAACTTTTTAATAGTCTAATGAAATCTTAAGAGGAGGGGGTGGGTAGGCGATTACTCCCATCCCTGTTGTTAAAAAACACCCTTTGTGTGGAATTTGGGTGAGTCCCTCCCCAGAGGTGTAGAATGCAATAAAGATAAGACGGACTACACCTTGCAGCGCGGACCCGTGGGGTTGTATGAAAGGGGCTGCACAGTTACCAGCTGTCTGCTCCAGTCCCTTTCTGGAGAACAGCTGGAAATGCATTCTCCAGAGATTGCATCTGGCTGGATTCCCCTGCACTCAAATCCCATTGATCTGGTTCCGTTCTAGCCCTCTGTACTCGCAGTTCAAAGAACAGCGAGGCCTGTAAAGAAATTACTGCCATATTGTTCAATCGGCCACAGTGAGCAATATATAGGATTATAATTAGGAACACATTAAGGGAAACAGCTCAGTGGAGATAAGCTGTTTGACTGCATACGCTTTTTGATGAGGGCTTAGTGCCAATCCCAGAATAAAAAAGATTAAATGTTTGTTACCAATCCTTTTGAACTGCTGGCAGAACATGTGGTAAAGCATTTTTGATTCAAATTAAAAGCATCCTAGGATAAAAATAACCCTGTTCTGTTAGACCTTTCCAAGTGAAACCATTTGTAGGCTGATTTATTGTCTTTTCCTTCACCTCCTTCCACCAGCATGATTAACATATGCATTTCTGAATCACATGTAAGCCTGGACAGGTATTTGTCTTGTTACACATCTGTGTAACAAATGGCAATACAAATTGTATACAGAACAGATGTAGATTTTCAAAGTCACAGCAAATTGTATTTGACCAAGCGCATAGATAAAAGTTTTATTGCAATTTATTGTTTCTTTCCGGTGGAGGCAGTCTTATGAAGAGTCACCAGTCTGCAGGTGACAATACTGATGCAAAGCCCACTGCAAATAAAGCAGACAGGTTTATAATCAGGGAAAAAACCTGTGGGAAGTGAAACACAGCCAAAGAAGAAAGCAAATCTCCACGAATATCCTTGTGAAATGCTTATCACTGCGCTCTGTGGTGTCTAATTTATATAGTTGGGAGATGTTGTTTTTAGGATTCTTTTTTCAGTGTCTAGAAGATTTTGAACCAGCGCCAAGTACACCAGAGAGACTGGAATTTGACAGATTCATGCCGTGTTCATGGAGCTTCCTACACTGAGACAGGTTTATGGTGTTACTGCATGTAAATTACCAGGGCTCAGGGATAGAGCTACGTTCTCACTCACATCCCCCCTACACACAGAAATATCCTTTTTTACATCCTTTTTAAGCTCCATTTTTAGTGAGCTGGTTAAAGATATGCCATTGGGTAGGTACTGGCTGCCTTGACCAGGAAATATATGTACTAACATTAACAGAAACATCCACAACTGTTCAGCTCCATTGTAGAAACAAAGGTTAAAAAAAAATCAGGAAATTTGTAACAAGAAGATGGATTTAAGAGGCTAAAAACATAAAGTGATCTTACATTCAGAGCAGTATTTCTTCTTCTGGGAAATCCAGTCTAATCATACTAAATGCTTTTAAGCAGTACTATTTTTTACAACATGTGGAACTTCATATAATTGCCTCAGTTCCCATCTACTCGGGATTTAGGGAATTTGTACTAAGTCTAACATACCATAGGAACACATTTGTACCAAGTGAAGAGCAGTCATTTCACACACAACGTGGTCAGGAAATGGCAGCTTGTCGTGAGGACCGATTTCCAGACAGTCTTTTATGCAAACTGCTGACCGCTGTCGGCCAGGCGGAATCCCAGGTGGAGTCTCTGTAGATAGAGAGAAGTTCCCCTCCACTTAAGACAAGCATCCTGTTCTCCACGCTGCGCCCTCAGCTGTTGTGTCATACCTGAGAGGTGTTCGTAAAGCTTCTTCTCCCCTGTCTCGTCCCTGCCGCTCTCGTGCAACCCTTGCCCTTTTTCCTCAAAAGAGACTCACTTTTAGCTTCAGCTGCTGCAATCCCGACTTTGGCAGACCCAGCTCATTCATTCCTCAAGGAAAACCCAACTGCATTCATTACAAGATTTCACTGAAGGGATGCAAAGGACCGCAGGATTCGGCACGTGTTTTCTGAAATCTGCCAATTGCTTTGAGACCACCGGTTGCGAGTCGCAGTAGATGACATGAAATTATTATTTTAAGATGTGAAATAAAATATATGGGACCTAGATTGAAAAGGAGACAGTCATGTTAGTGAAATATTTACTGTAGTAGATGCTTATGGTAATCATATTCAAGCTTTAGGCCAAAGCTCTTGTTAATTGCTGGCAGAGACAGTGCCAAACTTGGTCAGAAACTCCAGAGGAACAGAACAGGGCGTATCAGGCTGGGGTCTGGCCTGGGTCCCAAACACAGAGAAGGACCATTTTGGTAGCCGAATTCAGGAATCAAGACCCATCCTACCAACAGCATCTTTAATTCCCGGGCCAAGAGGCGTTCTTTTGCCTGGAGGTGGGATCCTGATTCTCCACTTCCTGCTGCTGTCTTTTTGAAATAAAGCCTTTGTTACACGCTGCCCGGGTTTACCCATGTAGTTCCTTTGAAGGTACAAACAACCCAGGCTGCTGTTCTTCTCAAAAGCATGTGTCTGTTGGGAAGCGTTAAGAGAAATAACCACCCAGACTCACTGATGCTGATTTGATTTACCTGACGTGCTAGCGTTAGTCATGTTTTGGGGACTAGCATGATTAGAAAGGAATGCAGTAAACAAATAATATTAAAAAGTTCACATGCCATATATCCAGAATCACAGTAAAAGTAATAACGAAAATAAAATTCAACAGCCACTGATAATGTTGCTGCAATGGTAACATGGAGAGAAATGATGATAATAGAAAGATTAGGTGTGTCTCTTACAAAAATAATTAAAAAAAAAAAAAA
>VYZM01019324.1:12575-33335 GCA_013398915.1 Dromas ardeola
AAAAAAAAAAACAGAAAAAAAGGTGGAGATTGAAATCTCAACGGAGGAAAAGAAGAAAAGAGAACAGATCTAGTACTAACCCCAGTAAAGCTCTTTTGAAAATGACATTAAAAGGTTTGAATTTTTCGGCTTTTTTGAGAATTTTTTTAAGGAAGATGAGGAGAAGCTTTAGGGTGGAGAGTAGAAAATAAATCTTTGATTTAAGAATGCCAAAATATTATTTAAAAATTAAAATTATTTTTGTATCTCCAATGCTAAACTACTAAAAATAAATATGGATATTAATTTTCTTCTCAGGTAGACATCAGAAAGCTCACATTGTACTATTACATCTGGAAATTTAAATAGCAATTCCTTTTTATCAAAAAATCTTGACTGAAAGGTTTAACCAGAAATTAATCTTTTTTTCATCTGCTCGTTCTTACTCGCACCTCCCTGAAAACTTTTCTTTTTGTCCCTTCCACCAAGAAAAAGTATCCCAAAATAAGAAGTGTGTATCTTCATTCTCCATTTGAGAAGGCCTGGCACTTCTCCTGTTTTTTTCAGAGAACCAGCTAAAAAGCAAAATAAAATACCTTCAAAGCAACCACATCACACAGTTTGTTTGCTTGACTTCTAAAGTGGAAGATACATACCTACCTACATGAGGAGTCTGATTACCCATTGCCTTGCTTGCATACATGCTCACTTAAAATTATCCAAAGAATTGCAAGATGAGCACAAAATACTACCAGTTCAGGTTTCCATTTGGCACCCAATTTGCACCCGCCTTTCCAAAGGAATAAAGAACTGTAGATCTGCAAAAATAAAGGCGTAACTTCACAAATGTTTCCTTCACAAATATTGCTCTCTCCCAGACTCTCCCTACTGCTCATTTCCAGCTTGGCATCTTCCCTTCACCATAACACTCGTATGGCCATGAGTGACCACACTCCACTCCCCGAGCTGCTCTTCCCACAGACTCACAAACCAGACCACCTGCAAGACCAGTACAGGCATAAAGTGCAGCAGCTGGGTCTGGGCATGGGGAGTGGGCGTATATTAAGCCTGGTGCTGGCTATCCTGGTTTTGGATGCAAGCTGACTCCTATTTAGCCTAAAAGAGTCTTTGTATTGGGATCTCCTCTTCTTCCAGTGAATAATTCTAGCTGTGTCCTTTGGGACAGCCCTCATGAGTGGCAGTGTCCCCAGAGGCCATGAGCTATAAAAGAGAGCTGATGAAAGTCTCTCCCATCCCTATTTCTATCACCCCACAATGCCAATGGAGCTTGCCAACTGAGAATGAATTGCATTTAGATGGCTGTTTTGGAAGTTGTGGGCAACACTGCTGGTTTACAAAGTAGATGGTAGGCTTCGTGGACATGCCTTCTATCATGTAACATGTATTAGACTCCAGTAAGTGAGCAAACAGGCCTAACCAAATGAAGAACAAATGCCAGAAAAAAATCTAAAATGCTTGGAAACTGTACCGAGGTGGTTCTGCAAGCAATTACAGATGGACAGTATTTGTCTGGAGAGGCCTCACAGTGATTTTTCCTAGCTTGATTTGTGAATTTTCTCACCAGAATTTCCTATCTTGTCTCTTTTTTAAATGAGCGTCTATAATTTTCATCCAAATGTCCTCAGAGGTGTCACTGTGCGTGCCACAGTAACTGAGCCTCTTATTCAAGAGGGTTTCTGCTCTTTTTCATTGCTGCACAAACTTCTTGTTCTCCACAAGTTTTCATTACCCTTCAGAAGCACGAGAGCCAACGATAAAGTTGATCAGACCCTAAAATAGATGCAGCTGGAGAAAGGAGTTTAATCTAAGAAAACAGGGAGCATGTCTGAGCCAAGTTTGTATTACAGTTAGGGTTGCTTTTCTTGCAAGGCAAATGTGTGTTTAGAATAGCATGACTGTCAAAGGAAATATTTACAGTCAGGGAGGACCTTGTGAGTCCAATCAGGGAGGCTATTTGCATACCTGTACACACAAACTTACTACATGTACGCTACACATACAGCCACAGTTTCAGAACTCTCCTCGCAAGAAAGCCTCCATGAAAACCACGGGCACACGTGCGTGCCTTTGGCCAGGTCTCCCTGCAGGTCCTGCCTGCCCAAGTCTGGTGAGCACTGAGCAAGAGCCAGGTTTTAACTTAGCTTCTCTCCAGAGCAAAGAATGGCATCTTCAGTGGCACTTACCCAAGAAAAGTCTTTGGGAGGCAGAGCATTTCTGAGGTGCTGTGCCACAATTTCCTTCCTGTTTCCCATTTGCTCCCAAATACTACTAATTTACTGCAAGTTTACATCAGCATTGAACTACTTCCCTGTCAACACTAGCTCAGATGCTCTAGGCAGTCAATAAGGAAGTAAAGGCCATGTTCACCCCTACCGTCCTGGTCCACCATATCCCACCTGCTCCCAGCAGACCACTGACCGAGGAGCATCAATTCTCCTACACCTTACTCTTTCACTTGGGTAATCCAAACCACCATCCAGCAGCGAGTCCATGAAGGATCTTATGGAAAACTTTTCCTTCATCTCAGGTTCTCGTGGAAAATGAGTGGAATATGGTTTATACTATACAGTGTAACTAACTGTAGGAACTTACTGAAACATGAGGCCCTGAAGTAAAAGTCTTACTACATGTAACCCAGATCCAATTATCTAAGCTTGTCAAGAAACAACCCCAAGACAGTATCGTTAAGAGAAGATACCCAGAATACGATAAATAAATAACTTTTAAAAATTGTGTTGAAGGAAAAAGTCCAACCCATCTGCAGGAAATGGTTCGTATAACTTGGAGAAGCCACAGCCTTGCTGAGGAGCAGTCTTGGCAAAGTTCAGAAGTTTTTCATATTGTTGTTGGCAGGCCCCTGCCTACAACCATGATACCTTCAATTGCTGAGGTACCACACTTCAGAAAGTTTTGTTATGGCTAATTAAGCAACAGGCAGAGCAAAGCTTGTTTATTCTTTATTTTACAGGAGCGTTAATTGAGAAATAAGTAAGTGGGTTGAAATTACCAATTGGCTCAGCAGTTTCTCATGATCTCAGAAAATTGCAAACAGTCTGTTCTCATTTCTTATTGACTTTGTAATTTTTGGTTGAATCAGAGAGCATAGTATCTATTCCATATAAGGAATTTAATATATTTAAAAGGAATAATTTATTTACTTGATGTATGTTTCACATTATAATATACGCTTTGCAGATGTCATTGTCATGGAATAGTTCACCCCAGAATTTGGACCAAGTCTTAGACTTTCTGTTTTTCAAAAGACATTCAGTGTCATATACACATTATTGGTAATAGCACACAAATAAAAATCGAGAATGGAGGGGAAATCCGTGCAATTACTCCATACGGGTGTCTATGCAAGGTTTACACATGTGTCTAGCTTCCAAGCAGATAATTCCATATCACATATGAAAGTCTTGGTTACATCACAAAAACCTACCTCTAGTCTAAAATACTGTTTTGCTACAATGGTAATAATAAGCTGTCATTAAACTCTACAAAGGCGAACACCTTTCCATAGCAGAGGAATGACATTATAGTAGCTGTTTAATTAAAATATATCTCACGAGGCTCCTGAACTTTTCTATTTTAATATTTAGAGAAGAAAAGGAGGCAGATAGAATATAGCAAATTACACCAAAAAATGCATTGGTTATTCTTATCATTTTCCTTGTATCAGGACACTCAGGCACAAGCTGTACTGAAGTAATTAGAGCAGTGTCAGATACTTAGGCCATGTTATATTTTTCCAATGTATCACATGATTCAGGAGTATGTTTCGCTCTGATTCACACTGTATACTGTGGAATACTCTAAGACTTCCTATCCTGGTTTCATTTGTGTACAGATTTGCCATTAACAGGTAAACTAAGATGCTGTGGACAACACATTGATGAAAATACATGACATACTTCATTAAGAAGGCTTACTGTCCCCTACCATTACTTTCAAACTTAGATATTCAGGATACATCTATAACAGAAAATTAAATATCACTTGAACAATTTTCTGGCACTGAGGCCAACTGGCAAGGAACAAGCTGCATTTGTATTTTTAAACTCTTTTACCTTCAGAGACACGGTGGCTACATTCACGTTGCCTGCTTGGCAAGGAATGGCTTGTGGCCTGTGCGTGCTCCTAAACAATGCCAAGGAATTGTTTGGTGGAGTCCTAAGTGGTATAGACCGAAACCGCACCATGGGGTGTTTAAATAATTGAATATTATAGATGATTGAATTCCAGTACCCAGGAACATTCCCTGGCATTGCTTAATTTACCAGTAGAGACAGAAACCTCAAGGAATGATTCACCTAACCTAGCTGTATGTGTTTTCAGTGTAGATGCCTTCAACTGAGCTAATCACACTAAGTTGCTTTCACAGCCAAAGAGTGAAGAAAATATTCTTAAAGAACAATTCATTTCACATAATTTAACTGCCTGCATTAGAATGAGAGGAATCATTCTTCCCCCCCCACCTCAGTTGTTAAAGAAGACTCAGGCAACTAGTTCAAATGTAGATGTCTGCCATAGATCAGATGTTTTTCTCCGTGGGACCCTCCAGCGAATCAAGTTTTACTGCATGGAGGTAGTACTATATTCCTTCTCAGCCCTTTCCCAGAAGCATATGCTTACACTTTATTTTTGGGACAGAAACGTGACAAAAAGCAAAGCAGAAAAGTGTTTTTGTTTGTTTTGCTATGTAATTACTAATAGTTAAATGTGGCTGGAAGTTACACAAACCCCCGATATCCCTGGATTCCCAGTCAAACTATGTCATTAGATGACAAAACACACATTTTAACAGAGCAACTCAAACCTTTCCGAAGTTGCCCACTTTCCTGAAAAATACATCACAAGCAATTAGGAAAGAGATTAGGGTTCAGGGGATGTCATTAAATCAATTTCCAACTGATAATGCAAAATCACAATGCATTCAGTGGCTGGTGATTGCTGGGAATTAACCTGGTTCAGTTGTTGGGAATCCGTGCTTTGCCTGATCAAACTATTAAGTCTGCATTGTCAGCTCTCTTCTTGCAACTCTCCTCAATCTTGTTCAAACAGCACAAATAGATTTTATGGATTATTTATTTTGCACTAAAGAGTGCAGTTTATGTAAACTTACAAAAAGAAATAATGACACTTTCCTTCCCCAAAAGCTTGCAAATTAAAGACAGACAAAAACAAAGTGTCTGGCAAAGGGTAGGAGAACGTGACTGTAGATTTATTTGGACCAATACAGCGCTAGAGGCACCTTTTTTTTGTTTGTTTGTTTGTTTTTTAACGTGCTGGATTTAACACTGCATTATTTCAACATCATGTCTCTCTAAATCTGGTAGAATCCGTGGAATCCAAATGCGAGAAAAAGAAACAAAACCTACAGTAATCAACCTGTACCTGTACATGGAAAAAATCTGTACTTTCAAGTGTGATCTGTGAGGGGATTGCCCACTCTTTCCAGAGATACAGAGGTAGCGGAGTTGCTCATTCTTGATTTTTAAAAGTGCCAAACATACACCTGCTAGTAACTACATTATTTTAAGATGTCCTTAAAAATGTAGGTTGCGTTGTTCCATTCATAAGATTTTTGGGAAGAAGGATCATTACAGTATATGGCAAAAATATTATGAGTGGTAGTATAACAGCAAAGCAAGAAAATAGCAGAAAAAAACATTTTCTCACTATATAAATTCCGCATCAACTTTGCTTATAAATGAGATTAAATTTCTCTTGTATTTTTTTCTCACAGGAATGTCATAATACACTTTTTCTATTAAGCTTATAACTATAGGAAAAAATCTATATGTTGAAAACTGGCTAGTGGTTTGGGCTTTCCCTCACAGAACAATTTAAGAGTGCTTAATTTTAAGAGATCAAATCCTTAATGTCCTCTAAAAGCCAGGAATATTGCTGACAATTTCAAAAGAATTGAGAAAGAGATCAGTCAGACTGGGCAATCAGTCAGATCAGTCAGCTCCTGGCAATCCTACCTGCAGAAAAGGCGCAATTTCTTTCTGGAAAAGAACAGTCCGAGAGGACTAAGGTGCAGTAAGATCTAATGGGTTATTTTCATTCTCAGCTGTCTAAAAGATATGTGCGAAGGTAAGAAAGACAGCTTGCTCACAAAGAAGGTGGAGTGACAGGCATAAAGTGATGGAGTGTTTTGTTTGTTTTGTTTTTTTTAAAACATTTTTCAAACCAGTATAGACAATGCCCAGCTAAGTATAACAGCACCTGACGTTCAGTGTGCAGATTAAGAATGGCATTCATAGTTCTGAGTTAGGTGCTCACCTGCATTAAACTCCGGACTTGAGGGATGCCTGTACTTGAAGTAGGAGATAGGAAGCCTCAAGCCAGGTAGTAGCAATATTTAGGAAGGAAGCATGTTTGAGATCTTGTCTCTCCCATATACATAGAAGCATCTTTTCACAGTTGAGATAAGAACCTTCATGCAACTCGGTTTCACAGAGCTTGAAATCTCCCACACTTGGAGGTTAGAATGAGATTCCCCTCATTATGCATCTGGAAAGTTTCTTTTTAAACACAGGGGCAGAGGAACGAGTTGTGCTCAGACTTTTGCACAGTTACTCAGTAGTTAGAACACCAGATGTGTAAGAACCTGAAAGGAGGCTCTAGAGTAGTGGGTGTTGTTTTCTTTTCCAAGTAACAAGTGATAGGACAAGAAGAAACAGACTCAAGTTGCACCAGGGAGGTTTAGATTGGATATTGTAAAAGATTTCTTCACCCAGAGGGTTGCCAAGCATTGGAACAGGCTGCCCAGGAAAGTGCTTGAGTCACCATCCCTGGAGGTTTTTAAAAGGCATGTAGACATGTCTCTTAGGGAACGTGGTTTAGTGGTGGACTTGGCAGTGCTAGGTTAACGGTTGGACCCTGTGATCTTAAAGGTCTTTTCCAACCTAAATGATTCTGCGACTCTGTGACATGTGTGTTCCTTAAGTTTACTAAGCTGCTGCACCACCTGATGAATTAATTCATTCAGCTTGATAAATTATTGTAAGCCCTTGCTACAAGAACTTGTAAGTGCATAGATTAGTTATTTCAGCAACATGAGATGGAGACTATCTGAACACCTTGTTGAATGTGTTGTTTTGCCTGTATTTTGTCTGCAATAACCTTAATTGCTACATAAACTTCTTAATTAAGTTTATCTTAATTTATTGGCTGTAATGTCAATGTCATCCCTTCTGGATGACACAAAATACTCACTTTTCTCTTTGTGTCACATTTATTTTGTGTTCAGCCTAAATCCTGTTCTCACTGGTGAAAGACCTCACACCTAACTCTTCTTCTTTCTATAAATCTCAGGGAATAGTTTTCATAAAGTTTTCCAGGCCTGCTTTTTTGAAATAAAGACTCATCATTGCTGTCTAGCCTGTGTTTGCTTTTATATTTAATTTAAACTAAATCAGATCAGGATTCAAAGCTATCTGCTATAATTAGAACTTCCATTATCTCTTTACCATGTGCCAAAACAAAACTGATAAAAGCATTACCTCCTGTCGGTTCAGTGACTAGTGAAGAAAATTTCCAGCCCTCAAACCCAGCTATATCAGGACACTATCAATATAATGCACAAATATTTTTCAGATTATTTATGTGAAATTAAGCTTCCCATAATAGCACAATTCTGGCAATATTTCTATCTCTTAAACCATTAAGGAAACTTGTATCCATGTCTAAATCCGGTCTGGAGTCACATCAGATTTATGACATAAAATGTCGCCACCAGTTACATTTTCAGGGGGTAAAAAAAGTTCAGTTTAAATTAGCTTAATCTTGAATTCGTAAAACTTGGTGGTAAAAGCTGCAAAAAGTTATATTCTTGAGAGATTAAGAGACATATCCAACTTCCTTTTTTTTTTTTTTTGGTTTTGTCTTGTTTTGTTTTGAAAAAAACTCGTCAAGGAAAAGCAGTTCTGTAGCATTTTCTGTTTCTACTTACTGGCCTGGCTCGAACCAGGAATTTTAAAAGTGACTACAGAACAAAAAACAGTCAAGAAAGGTTATGTCAGCTTTTTTTTAAAACCAAAGTACTGATTCATTGGAAACACACATTGAGTTTCATACAGTTGTTTAAGTCAGTTCTTTTTTTTTGTTTAAACTTATTTGCCCATTCGAGATTTGACAAAGACTCTGTCAGTAGTGTCATCAAGGAAAGTGATCTCTGGCAGGTTCAGCTTTGGTGGTAAGGTTAGTGGATAGACTTTGCTAGCAAAGTCGAGCACTCGCCAACCCAAGCTGACCACATGTGATGAGTTTCCAGCAAAAAACCCTTTAGCACGATGAACCCAGGCTGATGAGGGGTTTTTCTGCCCTTGTGAAGGCAGGAGGAAAACTCTCAGTGACAGGGGAATCCTGGGGACAGACTCGCCAACAATTGTGATTACAGAATTTAAAAACTTCGGAATTTAAGACATAAGAACAAAATCAGTTGTTCTCTTGTGTAATTACCCAATAGCATTTTTTTAATAAATTAGGCCTCTAAAGCCATGCTTAAGCTTGTTCTAAGTGTCCCTTCATTTTGCATATAAAATACCTTGTAAGGTTAAGGCTGTCATTACATCCATTGTTGTTGTATTGCTACTTTCCATTATTGCAGTAATTTATCTATACGAGCCAAGCGTAGAACTCCATGTTAGAATAATTTAAGTGGTCAGTTGTAAAAATGCATATATATATATGCATATATAAAATGCTTATATCTATACATTCAAACAATGTATAGATTTTCACAGCAATAGGGTTATCAGTAATTTTTAAATTGGTTTTAATGCTAGGAGAATGGCTGCAATAAAGAAATGAGGCACTTCGACTCCCTGATGCCTATATTGGGACCTGCTCGTTCTGCTCTACATGTGACACAAGAATCCAGTAGAATTTCTCACTGATACTGTTGTATGTTCAGATAACTATTTTTCATTCAGACTGCTCATTTTACACGCAGGTAGAAGTTTCTAAGCACTTGGTCATATATAAAATTATATCCACAGCATGAATTGAAAATACCATAGGAAATATTAATTTCACACTGCATGAATTGGAAATATAGGAAATATTATATCATACTGCATTGTAATCAATATGATGATAGCCTTGAGAAAACTTTTTCCCTGCACTTATATCCTGTCCTCCATGTAAATGTTTGCTGGGCCACCCGCATCCAGGTAGCAGAACTCCTAGAGTTGTTGAACTGAGGGGCGTGGAAGGGCTGCTCGCTGGCTCCAAGTCCATCCTCAGTTTGGCAAGCCTGCTTAAATACTGTTGCAGTCAAATGGGATCATTCAGAGGTTAAAATCAAGCACGTGCTTAAGTACTTTGGCAAATCATAGTATTGTCCGTGGAACTCACTCCAGATATTAACAGTAGACTTGAAGATATCCAGTTGGACAGTTTTTTAAGCTTTTACTCCGTGAAAAAATATTGATTCTCTCTGACCCTTTTTTCAATTTAGATTTGCAGGCAGAAGTTTTATAGTTCATCACTGGATGGGAATGTTAATGGTAAGATAAAAATTAATCTTTTTTTCCAGCTGCTGGAAAGAGCTGGATGTTTTGTATTAATCAGTCAAGTGTCAGTATGAGGCATACAATAAAAATAATAAATACGCTTCTCCAGCCATCTCTTCTTAGCCATCTCTGGGACCTGTGTGGTTCTCTTAAGAGTTCATTGATTGAGGTCAGATCACTGGTATAGTTTTCTGTGGAGAAATACAAATATAGTTTTTCTTTTTAAGCCCTTAAGCCTAATAGGATGGACAGAGAAGAATCCAACCACAACAGTCTCCTAAGTGCTAGAGATTTTGTTCTGAAATTGACAACATCTCTATTTTCATTCATTTATTATTATTCAGACTTTTGAAACAGTGAAATAAGATCTATTGAAACAGGTATTTGTATTTATGAAAAAAAAATAGAATTATTTTGTCATAATGGAAGTTTATGTACAAATTGGAAAGGGGTTTGATCAGCAGTTGAGAAGATAAACACCTGAAACAATGTTATTTGTCAACAGGCTGACATTTATTTTGTATTTGCAAAGACAGGAACTTAATCTTTAAATTACAATAAAAAACACATGGAAACCCAAAAAGGAAGGAAAAGAAAATCTATGGACACCTAACAGATACCTCTTCTGCCATCCACCAATCTGTAACTTTAGAAAGACAGATAAGTGCCCACAGATCATGCACTTATGATTCTGCTCCTTACATGTGCCAAACTTTTTATTTTTTTTCTCCCCCCCAAGAAAACCACCTTAACACTTCAGGCACAAAGATCCACCAAAAAAAAAATAACAAAATACTGGCCATTAGTAGCTTTCTAAATAGAAGCTGTGGTGACAAGAGCAAGACAGATTAGAATGCCAGTCTATGATGTAGAGTACAAAAGTGGTGGTGAGTACTTATGGTTGTTATCTGCCACTAGGGGCTTAACGTTACTTTTCAGGGTTCTCAGTGTTTCTGTCAGGTATCTGTGAAGCAATTTCACCTGACTGGCAGCTAAGGTTGTATATACTTTTGGTATAACATTTTTTGGTGTCACGGTGCACGTCACAAATTGTCAAAACTACATAGGAATAGATTCCTCTGTCTTTCCAAAGTTATTATTTCTAGACACCAAGTTAATCCAGTTAAATTTGGTAGCCTGTATTTCTGAGCTTCAGGTTTAGACTTTGTATTGAGTACTGTGTGAAAATACATCTTGCAGCCAAATCTGCAAATAAGCTGAAGTCATAAAGAAAATATCAGACATAGCAGTTGTGAGACACAGGAGCACTACACATAAAATGAATGCGCGGTGCCCCGGCTCGGGGGGACCGGCGGTGGGGTGTTCTCAGTGGAGGGCCCGCGCCGCTGAAACCTGCTTCCTTTGGCCTTCCGCCAGAGCCCCAGTTTGGCGAAATTCAGAGCGCGATGTAAGGCCTGTCTGTTCAGCGGGGCGGTTAAAATACCGTTGGATTATTCTTAGCAATAGGATACGGTTCAGGGAGTTGTGTTTGGTTTTTTTTATTTATTTTGTTGTTTATAAGATCCTTGATTATAAAGACTTCTATATTTTTCTGATGTTTAGGATTGTCGCTCAAGAAGTGTGGTGCAGATGCGTGATAGCGGGAGGCCAATATTAATTAATTAGATTTGCTTCATTTTCAATCAGGCATTGCACACTTGAATGAGACTACAATAAAATCATGCTCCAAATCGTAGATTCAGGATGACTATTTCCTTCTTAGTAGAGAGCATAATTTTTAATCAACTTTCCCTGATTTCAAATACAGACAATCCTCTCAGGCATGTCACTTTGCATTTAGCAAATTAATCACACATTTTCCAATTTGAAGTTATCTGACTTCTTGCCAATCTGGGCTGAGATTACTTCCTGAGCTATAGACAGTTTAGGAGGTTTTTGTTGTTGTTGTTGTTTTAAAACCTGCTGTGCAGGAGGGAAATGAAGTCTTGACTTTGATGTTCTTAGTGCCTTTACAGCTGTAGCATTGGACCATCTGTGCCTCCTCAGGTTTCCCTCAGAGAAGAGCAGTGGGATACAGCTAGCAGCCTTTCGGGATGGGATGCCTCTAGGTGAAGAGTGTGGCTGAGGAACCTCACAGCCATCAGATCCTGGCTGCCAAGACACTGCCTGTAAGGGCTACTGGAATTAACTCAAAATGTCCTGTGCTAATTTATAGCTTGCTTTGTTGCCTTGATCCTAAGAGCATCTAGATGGTTAAAAGCAAGATTTTTCAATTTTTCTCTCAGGGTTAGCCACCTGGCCTGTTTTGAACTTACTTCATGGCCATATGACAAGGCCCCTACTCTGTTACATGAATTGTCTTTGTTATTGAGAAGAGCAACTACTGAAGCCTGGTTTCCTACAGATTTGTGTCTTCCCTTGCATACACTGGAATACCCCTATCTCCCTCCCAAATCCTCCACTTTCTGACCTGCTAGAAAGGAAGAGGCACCATTTTTTATGGCACTATTCGAATCATGCAGATGCTGTTTGATCAGATAGTAGTTGCATCTTGACTTCTGAACATCCGTACAGGAAAGAGAAGATCCCTCTGCACATTCTTCTCAAATGGAACCCTAACCGGTTCTTTCTTTTCCAAACAGCTAACATCGATTAAACTCATGAGACTTCTGTCAAAAAGTGGCCAATGTATTTTTACAGTTTAAGAGGGGCTGACAATAGACAGAAAGGTGGAAGGCTATGCAGACAGTGTAATAACATACACCTGGCTTCTTTGGGAAATGAGGGGGAAAATAGTCCTAAAGCTAGACATTCACATATTCTGGCCAAAAAATGTTTGAAGAAAACTTTTAATGGATAAAAGGTACGTCAGGTAAAAAAAATGTAGGCTACTTAAAATCCTGTCTTCTGCCAAAGACAATTTCAGTGGAAAATTTTAATCAAGTCCTTTTTTCTTTACATATTATATATCCATTATGTATGCATGGCAATGTAAATCCTGTATCTTACTCTGTGCATGTTTGTCAGAATCATTGCTTGTATTCATAACTGAGGCTGTTTTTTTCTTAATGTAAGGATTCAACTACTTGCAAGAACAAGCTTATGCCATCCAAAATTATAGTGCTTTCTATTTAAATTTAGAAAACAGCTTCTTAAAAATTACAAATAAAATAATATTAATTCATAAATTGGTTGATTTAATATGGAGATTTTAAGAAATATGCTATCGTATTTCATGCCTTCATGCCTTTTTTCCCTAATAAATTGCCTTAGTAACATACCAGTACTTGAGTTCACGCTTACCAAAAATGGTAGGACATGGTGGCCCTTTTAAATTAAAAGCGCAAATATTCATAAGGCCAGAAGAGATCACTAGGCTTATTTATTTTGCACAACTGCATAACACAGATCATAGACTTTTAACAAGCACTTTTGACATCAAGTCCATGACTATAGGCTGAAAGCGCACCTTTCAGACCAAAAACTGATTGAAGCACTTTAACTGTCACAGGATCCAGAACTTCCTGGGGAAGGTGTTGCAGAGGTTATTTGCTTCAGCTTCTAGTTTGCAACCATCACAAATCTTTTGGTGGTGAGATATGTACAGACTCTACTTTTTAAATTACCCATTTCATTAGGCATTTTCAAAACAGATGGTCAAGAGAAGATAATGTAGATTTTGCAAGGAGTGGGAAACATGCCAGGGAATGTAGAGCATGAAAAAGGAAGAGAATGTCAAAGATAATGTAGGTTAAGAGACATGTGAAGATAAGGGAATCTACAGGAAGAAGGAAGAAATATATGACCATTTCAGTTACTTTCCACTGTTCTGGAGAAGAAAAACAGTTGTAAATCCAATTCAGCAAGCCAATCCATTCCACAGGCTTTGCACTAGTGATAAGTAAACACTCAAAGAAGCCCACAACATCTGAACAACTACATCACCCAGGCAACACCAGGAGTGGGTGAAGCAAATAAGAAAAGAACCATTGTTAAAAAATCAGCCTGGTTTAATCTGGAACAACAAACACAGAAATGCCCAAATCATACTTTTTCCCATGATATAAATTATGGGGTGGACTTAACACAATTTAAGTAGTACTCGCATCCAAAGATTGGAATAAGTTTGGATTTCTTGAAAGTTTCATTTTAATTCTCTTGATTCCTAGCTTTAGTACCCTCGCTTTCAAGTTCACCCAACCACAGTTTTATCAATGGTTCCTCGGTTCAAAAATGCCACTTTTAAACTAAACTATTCCAGGCAAATGTGTTAATTCAAAAAATAACTAGGTTGTCTCTGTGTCAGCTTATCCACTCTCTGATGCCTGGGCTGTTGGTGTAACTGACCATTTGGGTGTGCACCAATATGCCCATGGCTGTGATGCTCTCTAGCTATCTACGATGTGCAGTTATCAAGCCAGGATATCTCAGGTACGCAACCAGGCTTTTTTTCAAAAATCCCATTTCCATTTTTCTGCATTTTATTTATCATATCACTTCAAATATCATGATATTTCGAACATATAGTTCTGAATGTTCTTAACCATGGTAGAAAGTTTGGTTCTTGTCCTAAGCCTAATATGGTATTCCTGTATTTTTTTGCCTTAAACTGCTGTTATGAATTGTCAGCTTCCTTTCCATTTTAACATACTTTTGACAAAGAAATAGAAATATGATGAACTGGCAAGATGAAAGACAGAGAAAATGAGCTGTATATTAGCTGGGTGGGAAATACTCCTCTTCCTTTGGTGACAGAGACTGATGTTCTAGGGCAAATCCAAGATTAATTGATATAGTCCAAGCACTGAAAATTGCTGTTGATTTTATATTCTGTATCCTTTTACAAACTATTCGAATTTTGCTTCTCAATCCAGATCTATTTCTATTATAGCTGTGAAGCACTGAGCTCCCTCTTGTGACTAGCACCTGAACATTATTCTAATTTTGGGACTACACATCCTGTACACTCCTGAGAGAAGCAGAACTGTTTCAGATACTGGATTCCATCAGCCCAACTCTACTTGCATTTATTAATGTTGTTTAAAAATGACAACGGTGGCTGTCTGGAAAGAATACAGACTTGCTCTTCCTCGTTTTTGGTAAATCACTCTTTGTATAGCTAGTCTTTCAAAGGCCAAAGTGTGTGTGTCCTCAAAAATCTCCATTTCTAATGATGGATCTGTGTCTTCATGGAAATTAATTGAACATCCCTAAGTGACTGATGATGCAATAAACATGATATGGATAGGTGATAATCAGATGAAGACTAAATATAAATGTACCAACCATAGAGCCAGGAAATGCAATCCATCATATCTGACATCAATTTCCTTTCAGAGTTGTAAGGTTGTATTTCTTTATTTACATTTAGTGATTCAGGTAAAATGGTTCATTAACATTGGTACAGTCATTTCTGTATGATCTGTGTTGCATGCGTATAGCTTATTCCAAGATGGTACTAGGAGTAATATTTATACTTATGTAACTATGAACACAGTATGTTTGCACTAATATATCAAGAACAATCAGCTTTAATTTGATACAGATATATTGATAGAAATGTTCTGTATAGAAATGACCCTCAATAGAAGACGCTATATGAGAAAAAGTCTGAAATGTACAGAACAAGAGGAATCCAGGTCAATATGCCCTTGTTTAGCATTCTGACCTGGAACGTGATTTCTTTGAGATTGTTTCTTGATGGATGAGAAAAAATAAGTAACACCCTCCCATACAAAAATCTGAGTTATGTGATCATATCTGAGAAACAAGTATCTGTGAATAAGGTCATCTATTGGTTCCCTATAGTTTCCCATCTCTTTGCATTTAAGAGAGAGCTATAAAGGGGTAAATTTTAAACCCTTTTAAGTAAAACAAAAAAGCAACAAAGGACCAATTTAAAGATATATTGCTTAATAAAATTATTTGTAAGAACATTCATTTTCACCTCCTCTAAATTCTAATATTAACTAGTACCAAAAACTCCAGGCTGCCATTCTTAACATGCTCAGTTAATGTGAATCCCATCATCTGGCAGTCTAAAAATAGGATTATGCTTACAATTGCTACCATTGCTTAAGGGCCCCAAATCTAGCACTGGATATAAATCTCCCATTTTCTTGGACTACTGCAAGACCAAATTTTATTGCATCTGAAGCACAGGTAGGCACATGTCACTGTGACAAAGCAAATGTCTTTGCTAATCTTGTTATCCACAGATGCAGTAATATATTTTTCCAGGCAGGAGAAAAACACGTACCCTGAACTCTATAGTCCTTACTCATACTAATCTACCGCTGAAGTGGACTGGAGCTTTGAACAGTGTAGAGTTACAGTTTAATGAATGCTGGTTCTTCTGTATAAGAGAAATTCATATGCTTTCATACTCTCTCAGCTTCATTTCCTTCCAAGGCTCATTAATTTTTAAAAGAGCTAGCTTTCTTACCCTTGCCTCCTAGTAGGTGGTGTTGCACTAGCATAAATATAGGGTATTTATATTTTTAGCTGGGAGAAGAGGAAAGGAGTATGATAAAGCTCAATTGCTCAGCCAAAGAGGTTTGGCTGAGTATCCACATTAAGTCCAAGGAAAATGTCAATAGATTTCATGGTGGTCACTGGGTTGCCTAAATTGGCCGCATAACATTTTTGTTATTGTGCAGCAGGCATGTACGCTTGTAACTTCACAGGACCCTAGTAATTTGTCTGGATTCAGATGCTGTGCCTGTCACAATCCAGCCACACGGTGAAGGAAGAAACAATCTCTTCCTTTTTCAGAATCCCAGTTTTATCCACTGCAACTTAGGGACTCTTTCAGCAGAGTGGAACACGTAATAAATAATGCATTCATTCTGATGTTTTCAAGTTATTGAATGTGGAGGTGTTCTTTTAAAAAAATAAAGTATTTTAAATTATACCAGAAAAGTTGGCAACTTAAATGTTGGAAGATTCACTCAAAATAATAGGTAAAAATTGCTTTGCATCTGCAAAATGGTATTAAATATTTCACAGACTCTTTGATTCAGCGTACTTTGTCAAAAGCCAGAACTCTACAAATACAACTGGTATTACGGATCACAAGGTTCTCATTAAATAGACTAGTGTACTAAGCTGAGTTTTGCTTGAGCAAAATTAGGGAAGGACTGCAGTATTTGTTTTTTCTTGCTTCTTTGTGAGAACGGTGCTGTGAGTGCTTTGGTGTGACACAATACATTGTCAGCGATAATCTTTAGGTTTGTTAGATGAAGCAAACCAAATTTTGTCTGCGGCAGGGTGTCTTGGGAAGCTTTTCCTGAACATAATTAGGCAAAAGAAGAAATTTATCAGAGGTTAGGACTCCTTGAAAGACGCCTACCAGCTTATATGAAGTTTAAAGCAAGTTTAATTCAAACTTGAGTCTTCACAGCATGGATCACTGCAGCTGTAGGCAACCTTTATGTTGATACAAGTAGGAAGGGAGAAGGAAAGCTCCTTGCTTCCCACTGCATTCACATGTAGGTTACAGGCACAAGGACAATTCTCGTGCCACCTGAGTGACCACGAGCCTTTCAAAATATTAGATATAGAACACTTTATGGTTGGGGGTCTTGAAAGAGCTGAAAATCTTCAGTCATGGAAAAATTCATGAACATGAACTGTAAAACTTATTCATAAAAGGGACCCTGAAAACCAATTGTTCGTCTGATAGCTAATCCTGAAAGCACCTCCAGTCCATAATTGTTCATTGGTCACCTGGAAGGCTCCATATACTGACATTTCTCCTTTTGATTTTATATGTAATATTCAAACTTCTGACACTTCTTAGCTATATGGTGGGGACTTGCTTACAAAGAGCTCTAGAAGGTCATTTCTGACTGTGGCTAATAAAAGTAGAAGAGAATGAAAAGGGATTGGTTGTGTCCCTGATCCATGACCAAGATCATATCACACAGATACTGGAACCTAAAATTCCTACTATCAGCGTAAAAATTACTGAAAGATGCTTATGTGGGCCCCTTTCACTTCTTGCTCCATTTTATATAAATGATTTAAATGCCAGTTAACTCAGAGAGAGAGAGAGAGAATGACTCTAGCTTAGACATGCGTATGGTTCTCGGACCCAGTCTCTTCATGGATTGAATGAAAAAATAAGTTTTTCTCACCTGTTTGAAAGACTTTGTCTTAGGCTGAGGAGCTCTCTCTGAATCTTTCAGCTTAGTGGAGAGAGGTCCCATTAGGGGCTGTGGAGGAAGAGTCAAGCCCCAGACTTAAGAGAAGAGCAGGATCTGAACGTTTCAAATGGCATGTGAGAGTGCTCACCGTTAGCAGAAGGAGGCAACTGTGTTCTTCAACAGAAGTTGAAGAAGTTCTTCGACAACATCTGTGTTCTTCCTTAGAGAACGTTACCTGGTTATGGAGTTTAAGTCTACAGGAGGGTTCAACCCTTGAGTTGTCAACCCTCACTGAAAGAAGACCCTGTCCTTTGCCTAGAGCCAGTGACTAGATCTTTTCCTTTACACTTCCTTTTGGCTAGCGGAGGCAGCTTCATGCTCTTGCCTTGTAACTACTGGGAAGCTCATAATTAGGATCCTAACTCTCTGCATCCCAAATTCCTCTCAAGCGATTAACAGCAGGTCAATTAAAAATCAGGTATTGCGACATCTGTGGCCCTTTATGGAATTAGGGCAAGGTAAAAAAACTAGATTTAGAGAGACTCGGTTGATTAGCCTGAAACTGTAGCTGGGAAAGCTGGGTGTGGATTTTGTTTTTCTTTTATAATTTCTTATTTTACCTTGTAGCTGCTGAAGTATTTGCAGTTTTACTGCAGTTCAAGCAAAGAACTACTCTGGCCTAACATCCAGGTACCTCGCTCCCTGCTAAGCCTAAGTGACATCTTCTCAGAGGGACCTTCTCTTTCTGCCAGTGTTTCAGAGTTAGGAGCTCACACGCACCTTTTTTTCTTTCTGGGCCCTCAGTCGTCATGTTTGTTTTCAACCTGCTTGGCCAGGCAGCAGGGTCCCAGGTTCAAGCAAGCATCCTGGCACTGAGGAAGGCATGGTGTTCAGCTCTCCTGCTCCCTGGGCAAGCACTCTTACTGATGAGCTATTGCATAGAGAGAGGGCAGCATCAGTTACAGTGCCTCCTCTGCCTGTATTTTAAAAAGAAATGCTAAGCTCTGCTTTACTTTTTCAAAGAATTAAGATAGGTAGCTGTTCTCAGGAAAGAACCTAGTTTTTGGCTGGATAGAGGCAGCTGTTGGCTGCCATGGTAAAGGTATCTTAGCTCTGGAAAGGGCTAAGATAACTTGAAGTCAGTGAGCTTAGGCGGTTCTTTCTGCAAATGCTATTTTGAAGTATTTTTCTCTTCCTCCAGACTGTTTAGGAGACTAACTGAATGAGTGTGCATTTTATTTTCATTCAGGAGTCAGGACAAGATTCAGAGAGGTTTTAAAGCTCATACTCTAATGACACCGAGATGGAGACAAGTGCTTAAATGCCTGTCTTTATTGAATTTATCCCTTAACCCCAAAGGGAGGTAGGAACACAAATTCCTCCAGGCCTTTTTTTTTTTATTCCCTTCCCTTTCCTGTCTGAATGGGATCTGCTCGCCTAAATGGGGACTGGCTTTTGAAAATCTCATCCATAAAATGCTCATTATTGTGGAAAACTTTGCGCAGCCGTCAGAGAGAATTTTCAGTCATGTAAGCCAACCCAAACTGAACGTGGCAGGGTTCATTCGGAGCACTACCCCTGAGTATATTTTTCGGTAAGTAGGTAAATTAGCCGCGCACGCATGCACGGCACAACTTCCTTCCGAACATTCAGCTGTCATTAAAACCACTGCTGTTATTTAAAAAACGTCTGAGCATGTAAGATGTGCAGTTTTCAAGGGCTCATAACTCAACCAAATCAAAACCAGTTTTCACCAAGCTGCTCCAAGGCTTCTGTGTGGAAAAGGTTTCCTTACTGAGTGCCATTGTTTCCAGTTATTTCATCCTGCTAGGTGTCCGAAAAAGAAAGTCACAAGAATTTGTATTTGTATAAGAACTTTCACTCTCTCATTCAAAAATATAGCACTGAGGATAAGCTTAGCAGGAGTAAGAAGGATTAGGCATTTATGTGGATAATGAGAACATCCATGATTACATCAGGGGGGTGAATAGGATGAAAACACTGCAGTGACCAGCCCCCTCCTGGAATTTTTTAACATTTGTTTAAAAATTTTACAGGAGAAAAACTCCTATAATGGTGTAAACAAAGGGAGAGGGTTAATCAGACATGGATTAAATTAAAGTCACCCACCTAAGCACATTGATTGCGGAGATTAAAAGCACCATCACCTTTCATCTATCTTGTTTACCTCCCAAGCACCCTCTGGCTTTTGTGTGGCATTTTGGTTTCCATGGCCACCGAAGGTTCCTTCCTATAATCAAAACCGACCTCCTGTTATAAAAGACTCAGAGCCTTTGCTCAGCAGGCCATTTCCCCCTTTTATTATTCTTTTCTCTTGCCTTCAGGGAAAGCTTTGTGCGAGCAGGACAGAGCACTTGGTTGGTTGGCGGTTGACCTCAGTTGCACACAATGAGCTCTGAGTGCTACCTGAAATGTGTGACAAAGAGGGAAGGGTCACTGGCTTAGAGCATTACAAGGGCATGGGCAGGCAACTGTGATGACACTTGCCAAATGTCAGCATTCACCTAATTCAGGAGGGTCCCCGCTGATTGACAGTTCCTCGCTCTTCAGCAGCTAAAGACGGAAAATACACAAGTTCATTAATTAATAACCCTGCTAGACTCCAAAAATATAAAGGCTGAAAGAAAAAGAAAAAAAAAAGAAACAAATAGAAAGCAGCTAGGGAGAAGGGAGTCAGCTTGGGATGAAATATGTACAATGTATACATATATATTTTAAGAGCACGCCTCACTAGTTTAAAGCCATTTTAACAGCCTACAGGCAAAATTTGTCATGGTATGTAGCTCAGTGCTGTGCTTGCTTAAAATGCTTTTGACAATGTGAGGAAAGCCTTTAAGCATTTGATGAAGGTAAGTTGGTTAGCAGGGCTTGGAAGCCAGTTTGCAGGTTCCAAGATAATTCCTCAGGATCCAATTAAACTGTTGAATTTTACATTCATTCCATTTTTCTAATGCGTTTAGTTAAGGGGATTTCTCCCACACATAACCCCCGCACACACACCCCGTACTCCCAAACCAATGATTTTAAATACAGTTCTGTGTGACTTTTTAGCTGGTTTCGCCCTTTGATTGCTGAAGTGTGTTACCCTTAAAAAAAAAAAAAAA
>VYZM01019324.1:33361-48401 GCA_013398915.1 Dromas ardeola
AAAAAAGAAGCAGCTTTGAGCACATTTTTCTCTCCTGGCTACAGCAACTGGGAGATTCAATGCTGTATATCAGGATATATCTCAGAAATAGGAGATTTGGTTTTGATTGCAGAGGTGTGTATGAAAGTAGTGCCTGTGGATAGTAGCTAAAAACAGTACAATGCTGGTAGTTTCTTATATTGGGTACTTACTGTGTTTCTCAGATGCCAGCTGTAGGATAACAAAACTGAAAAAAACAGGATGTAAGAACAACAGAATTCCTCTTGCGTATGTGTACTCAAACTGAGGGAAATCCGTCGTTATCAGCACTATTGAATTTTCAGCAAATACTATTCAAAGATGAGTTTAGCTGTTAGCCCAGTGTAAGAATTTGTATGATAAGGAAAGAAGCGAATGTGGGAGTTCAAGCTATTTGAATAAATACTATTTTTACATGTGAGCACAGCAGATTCCGGTAGTGTAACCTTTGTACTTCCTACTGTGGGGACAGAAATCTTTTCTGACATTTTCTGTCACGTTAGTATCTTTCTTAGACATGAGCATCAATACTTTGTCATAACAAAGTTTATGTTCAGCTGTCAGACTTAAAAGAAATGAAAAGCTGCCTTGCAAAAAGATCTTGAAACCATAAAATATGTCAAAAACAAGATAACATTGTATTATAAGTTTTATACCAAAATACTGCTTTTTCACTCCGTCTGAATTAGTAGCTTTTAGCAGAGTGAATTCCAACAGAAGTCATGAGAAAATTAAGGCATTTATATGCTGTAGTCCATCAAGAAACATTTGAGGCTGAAAACTGCAACTTGTCTTCATGGTTGAAACTTTTATAGTGCAAACACAAGACACTAACATGACCAGTGAAACTCTCCTGTCACTTACGACAGCGTAACCACATCTGCAGAATACTGCAGTTTATCTGGGAGTAGGCACTTTCACTACTCAGTTGTGAAGAGCATAAATTGGTCTTGTAGCTGAAAACATTTCTCCTGACAGAGGATATTGAGAACAGAGATTGCTGCCAGGAACTCCATGCTCGTGCAGCTTTCATCTTTGGAATGTTACGTTCAGATCTGCTTTAGATCATAAAAGAGCCATGAATTTCTCCACATCAGTAAGAATCAGGGCACAGTATGGCATAAACAGAATTTAAAGGAGAAAGAATTTCTCTTGTTGAAGAAGATTTCATTACCAAAAGAGAGGGTTGGGGTTTTTTGGTCAGGATTGAATGACAGTAGGCATAAATATGTGACAAGAATACATGAATGGGTTAAATTTGAGCGTACTGCAATGTGTATTTTTTTTCCCTACTGAGCAAAGAAAAAACAGAAGAAAGTAGGGCTAAAGTGGGACTCAGCTCTAACATGGTTAAAATAGCCCAGTCTTAATTTTTACATACCAAAACTCTCACTGAAGTTCATATGAGAAATACAGAGTATATCATACTCAAAACGGGCATAAATGTGGCTTGTCATAAACAATGCAATTACTTCGGAGCCTAACACCTTAAATAGTATCAAATCACATTGTTTAAATGATCTCCACGGACTGGGGATGGTGTTCACCAAAGACCCAGAGAAACATCTCCTGAAAAGCTACCACTGACATCAGTGGACTAGGAATGCCCTTTAAATGGTAATCAGTTACCTATCAGCAATGAACATTAGCTAAGTTCTGCTTCTTGCACCTTATTTCTGGATTTCCTTGTAGTTCCATTTTCAAATATCAGGCGGGTATTTTTCATGCTAAATAAATGCTCTCATGAACCCTTTGCTCTAAATCATCTTCCCACAGGCAGTCGCTCAGCTTCCAGTGCCTTCAAAACCAGCTAAGTTAAAGCACCTGAATGCAAATTCAGCTTTAAAAGAATAACGTTGTACGCATCTGGAGGAAAGGTCATTTAGCAGATTGATTTGGTCACTGAACATTTTCCCTGCTGCCATCTTAAGACTTATACCTCTAATCAATCGCACACTCGCTGCTCCGTGACCCCCCTGCCAATACTGTTCTTCATTCCAGTGGCAGCAGTTCCCTGTCGGCTTCTGCGGCCGTGTATCGCATGCACTGCGAACAAAGCTCCTGGCAATGGGCAGTATTCTCCTTCCACCCTATCTTTATTATCTTAAAGTCATCTCTTTAAAGGAAGTAAACTGCAGGTGTGTATGCTTCCCCCTCCCCTCTTTCCCTCCGCCTCTCAGAAAGGTCAATAAATGGGATTAAAATTCTCTCACTGCACGTCAGACTCTCAGGGCGAGGGAAAAGTGCACACGTGCATGAGCGAGGGTGTCCGCACACACTCACACCCACGTGCGCAGGAATACGCGTACGCTTGTGGAATGTACCTCTTCACATTTGTGCACATAACAGATGTTGGTATGGGCCGTGCAATCTCTTCGCCCCTCCACTGAAAGCAGGATTCAGCATGTAGAGCACAGTGGGATTGCCATCTTTATCCAGGCTTCTAGATGCTACAAATCAAATGTGTCAAACAATAAATAACATGAAGCAGATAAGAATCTAACTTTACCCAATTCAAAAGAATATGCCAAACATTCTGACTTAGCTTTCTACAATCTTTTCAATTTTTTTTTTTTAAAAAAGGCAACACATTAAAACAGTCAGTTATTTCGAATGAAGAGCAAAGAGGAGAAACATAGAAATATGCTGACATTTCATTTTTCTAATGAGACACTCCTTTCTTCTCCGTTGGGTAAAATATACGTAGGCAAACATACCAAGTCTTAAAGTAAAAAATGAGTCCAGAATCAGAGCTACATATTTCAAATTCAGTCAACAGTTCCCCATATCAAGATTTCCATCAACTTTTAATTTAAAGGTTTACCTCAGGGAAAACTCGCTCATTTCACTAATTCATGTAATTCTATTGAAATCAATGGGACTATTTGTGTTAGTATATTAGACTGTAATTAACAATTTCATTCCAACTTTTTTTTTGCCTATTCCAGGTTAAGAACATTATCAGAAATATTTTTGAAATAAATATTTCCTTTCTGAATCATGATAATGTAGTTCTAATGAAGAAATCGTATGAGCAGTTTTTGAGCTAAGGAACATCAGATGAAAACGTTTTTACATGACCAAGACTGGGAAAAATGTAGTGCACTTGTACGCCGGACAAACCTCCTGATTTGGTGGCAGGGCAGCCATGGGATGTGTCTAAGTCATGCAGCTGAGGTGCAGGTTCTTGGCGTGGTTTGAGGAATAAACCAAGAGGCATGTGGGCAAAGGTGGAAGAGGGGGCTTGAAGTCAGTCTACCACCAGTGAAACGTGCCTTCCAGAAAAGGCCAGTGAAACACCGACACTTCTCCCTGGGTTTCAGAAAACAGCATGCTGAGCAGTCCCTTGAGTGGAAGAGAAGCTGTTGAGCTCCACTGCGAACACGTGAGATTGTGACACAGCGGGCGGCAGCATGGGCTTGGATGGGATTGCAGGACTGAAAGAGGTGATCTAAATCCATGCTTGGGTGGACACAGTGGACAGCCCAAGCCAAGAGAGAAAGTGAAAGGGGTAGGGAGGCTCTCTTTAGTGATTAAGTCAAAGGCAAAACCTGCAGAAAACCTTGGTTTAGCAGGAAGGACCAGTTGTATATGACTGTGTGCCGATGACCTGGTCAATTAGGACAAATCACACTTCACTCTCCAACGAAAAATTAAAGTCCTGCTGATTCTGAGATTGGTTACAGTGGTGGATTGGTGGGTCACACAAAGTATACACACAGATGTTTATCGCAGGGAGCCACAGGGTTCGAGGGCTATGGTGCAGCTCACGTGGAAACCTTGCTCACCACTCCCAGTATGCAAGAAGTGCAAGGGGAAGGTGAGAAAGTATCATGCATCATGTCTTCCATTCCTCAGGAAGGGGAACAATATACAACCGTCTCTCAAGAAGTTATCACCTTCATCTCATTTCTCATCAGCAGATGGGAAATGAAAGCCTGATCTGTCAGCCTGTGGGTAATTTTTTTCCCCTTTGGAGCTTTCCTTCCAAGTCTGACATTTCTCGCAGGTATTGATGGGCAGATTTAGCTTTCAAGTATTCATTCGCTTGGTAGCAATGGGATTTGTATATTGCATCACTCAGCATCCCTTTGAGATGGCATGCAAAGAACTGGAAGTGAAAACACCTTCATTTCCTTCCAGTCATAAAGTGCAACAGAAAGATTACTAAAGAGGCTGATTATTACTCAAGTTAGAGGTTAGTCTTTTCCACATTATTTGACCAGTTTCAAAAGACGTCATCTGCCAACAGCTGGATTTCCACATAAGGAGTGTCAGAACATGTTTATTGCCTTTTTTTCAGAGTATGCTCCTCTCTTGCCCTGCTGAAATTTTCTGTCTGTCAGAGATGGCTTCTAGCCATGGAGAAGACCAGGTGTTCTTTCCTGTTGTCTTCTTGTGGCAGTCTCGTTCACGTGCCCAGTCCTTAAGAATTAGTCTGTAGAAGAAGCATCAGGGAGCAAAGAGGGCTTTTTATGCATCTAAAATGTTTACTGGAGTTTCAAACCATCAGACCTAGATAGTTATCTCACAAGGCATGAGACATTGCAGAGTTACCTGTTTTGTGGAGAAAAATGGAATGGATTTTGGGCAGCTACTCAGAATTCCTTGGTCTCTAAACAGATTTTGTGCTTGAATAAAGTACATTTTAAGGCTGAATTTGACAAGTGACATAATTTAGTTTTTCCCAGTATGCTCTAGACATGCATGGTGTTGTATATCATGTGCAACTGTGATTCTGTGTAGAGCAATACCGACAACTTGAGACTGGCTTCCTAGCTGTGGGAAAAAGCAGCATATGATCTGTGTGGTGAGAGAACTCAGACCATTAATTACTTATACTACACAATTAAAACAAAGGCCATCCAAACTTTTATAATCCAAAAAGAGAAGAAAAATTCCCTGTTATTGTCATACTATTACTTCTATAGATCTGCCAGTTCCTTTTGAGATGTTCGGTATGGTGATACACACATCATCTTCACATGTCAGCAGGTATCGACTAATTTTAAGGACAAAATCTACTGTGTTGAAAACTTTGAAGGTTCTTTGTTAATGGTTGGGATGATGGGACAAACTTCTCCCTCAGCAAGTTCGCAGATAATTCAAAATTGGGAGAAGTGGATGATACACCAGATGGACGTGCTCAGAGGGACCTTGACAAGTTGGAGAAATGAGCTGACATGAACCTGATGAAGTTCCACAGTGGGAAGCGCAGTGTCCTTCTCCTGGGTAGGAACAACGTTCATGCATCAGTACACACTGGGGGCCAATCAAATGGAAAGCAGCTCTCCAGAAAAAGACCTGGGAGTCCCGGTGAACACCGCATTTGACCATGAGCCAGCAATGTGCCCTTGCAGGGAAGAAGGCAAAGGGCCTCCTGGGCTGCATTAGAGCATTGCCAGGACTTCAGGGGAGGTGATCCTTCGCTTCTACTCAGCACTGGTGAGACACACCTGGAACGTCTCAAACCACCTTCAAACCTTCTGTGATTCTGGGTGATTCTGTAAAACGAACAGTTCCTTCCAATTTAGAAATTTATGAAAACGGCCTGCGGTAGTCTGTGCACAACTCCTCAGCAATACTGGTACTGCTGTGATCTGGTATCACTGCCTCACTCTGAGCTGAGCTGTGGTACTCCCATAGATGCTAGCCTGGCCCAGCCTGATGTGGTGGTGCATTACATGGATTCAGTCAGGCAAATATTTTCTACTTGCCTGGGTACAACGGACTTTTTCTCAACCTCTTCTCTGGCAGATATGGGCAAAAGGGATCTGTTAGTCTCCTTAATCTCCTAAAGTTTGATTTCTTTTTCTGGCATCTTTTTCCTCACCATGTACGAAACTTGAAGATGGGAAAGGGAAGTACATCTTACCAAGCACACACCTCCATTTCCATTTTTAGTTTACCATATGAGATATTTAGTTTCAGAGCTTGTGTAACGTACCATGCTGGCTCAGTTTATCTGGAGGTCACGGACTCTAGTTGTACTTCATTTACTCCCTAAATTGGCCATCCAGCACTGTGGGCAGCCCTGCCACAAATGAACCTCACAGTCAACTGCCCGTGTATTTTAGCATAGGACTCTCTGCCCTTGCACATGCAGTGAAAGCAAATAGTTGCAAAAAGCTATCTGGGTGGGGAGCAAGTGGGGCCAAACCAGATTATAGCTTCACTGTGAGCCAGCATGTTGTTTTCACCTCTATCCAGTTTTCTAGGTGCTACGAGGAGTCAATTTTCGAAGGACTGGCACCAGGGGCTGAATTCCCATCATGCAGAACTGTCCTCTGCATGGGGTTATTTGTGGTATGTGTAAACCAGGCAGCAAGATGAAAATCATCCTCACAGGGCGTAGAGGAATGATCTGGTTCCCTTCCAAATTCATTGGATGATTCTTTATTTACTACAAAATCTTCCTGTTCCCATACTCTTGCTTTCACGGCTTTGATTCCCTGATTTATTTGTACTTTATTATTGTATTTTAAATACATTAAATTCAAATACAGTAAGGAATTTAAACCCTTGTATTACATTTTTATTAAATTTTCAGTGAAATTCCTTGTAGTAAAATTAGCTTGATATCTCACAGGCAAGGATATCTGATGACTGCATAAGTATTAATTAAATAATTAAGTCTTTTGCAAGTGTTTAAATATTATTATACCAATTTTGCAGGAAGATAATCTGAATTTGATTATACCAAAGCCAAAGAAAACTCAAAACCCTCAGATGCGGCCATTTCGAAGTCCCATTTGTAATAAGTAGTTTACAGGTGAATCTGAAATGTTGGTCTTGCAACACGTTTTAAAGCAGCATTTCATATTTTGAGGAGCTCTGAAAAAAACTCTGCCAGTGTCAGGGGTTGATCATTCAGATTTCATTGTGAACAACCTGATAACTGATTTCATTAGCAACACACTTTATTGCTTATATTAGATAGACTATCTAAGAGCTTTCTATTCTGTGAACAGCACCTTTGATTACCTCTTCTGTTATAAATCTGAGTTTTAAAAATAAAATCCATTCCAAGGAAATCTGTCTTTCTCCAGTTCCACTGTACTGTAGAGAAAAGGAAGTTCACATTCCTTCAAGTAAAGGACACTTTGCTCTTACAAAGCTGCATTTTAAAGGAAAACAGCAGTCCAGCCGTGTGCATCCAAAGGCAAATTCTGGCTCTAGATCTTTGTTTCAGAGGCAGCTATCTCACGGATATAGTTAACTCTGGGCAAGAGACACAATCTCAGGTATATCTTTTTTACAGCTTTTACTTTTGGGTTGTTTAGGTGTGCCTCTACTCAGCGTGCTGGGTGCTGCAAATCCTAGTCTTTGGCACTACTGCTTCCTATTCATAAGCCAGGCAACTTAGATTCCTAACTTAGGGTTGTGTGCACCACTCTCATTTAACTAGCTAAAAGACATTGCACTGAGTGACGCCACTCTTGAATTCGTTCTGACCCTATGTTCCTAAATCCTATTGATATCATTACTTAAGCTACTTTTGAAAATGCAAATTAGTCTCCAGAAACGCTTAGGCATTCTTGAATACTCCATCTTTGGACCATGGATCTCATGAAAGTGGAGTGAAATGTTCTTGGGAACATGAAGTCAAATGCTCTAGGAAACACCAAACATATTTTAAAAAAAAATAGTTCATGCCAATAATTCTAAAAAGTTGTTTATAAGCAGGATAATAACTAACTCATAGATTTGTATCATGGTAGGAAATAAAATATCATGCACTGCATTTGTAAATTAAGCATCTATTTAAAAAAGCCCTTACGAATCTGCAGGAAAATCCATCACCTGATAACGACGAAGACATTCCTGTGTGTCAGCATGAAAGTATGATATGTTTCCAGATGCATTTTCCTTGCGTAAAAGAGAAAAAACAAACCATTTCACAGCACTTTGCCTCACTGGACCAAATTTATCTCTGTTGTAGGCTGATGATGTCAACAGTTACAGTGTGGATGAATAAAGGTCGTTGTTTGTGCAGTTGGCAGAGGGTGCCTGTGTGGGAGGAGAAAAATGAGATCTTCTAACCCAGATTTGCAGAAAAAACATGAATATGAGTTTAGACACATACTCCTATTAAAACTGCACCATAATTTTGTCACTGGAAGTTTCAGAACAAATGAGCTCCAAATGAAACAGAATGAGGGTGTTTCTCCAAGCTATTTCCTGCGCTGCTGTCAGCATTAACTGCATGACAGAGTGCCACCACGTGATGTTAGGCTTGAGATGTAAAACACGGGAACTGGCTTTTCTTAGTGGTTTCCAGACCATGAATTCCTAGCTAAGCTAGGTGTCCGGTTTCTACCCAGAACTTACCTGGCACTAATTAAAGTTAAGCTAAAAAAAAAAAAAAATAAAAAAAAAAAAAAAAAAAAAAAAAAAAAAGGAGAAAAAAAAATCCACGTGGACCTCTTGGCTATGTTTGACGCTCGGTCCCCTGGGGAGCAGATTAAGTGCCACGCTAGCTTTCCAGTTTTCTTCAGTATAAAGTTTGTTCTAAATCCTAAAAAACAATTGTCTGAAAAAGGATCCAAGTGCAATATAGAAAGCTACAGCACAAGTTGTATCTTCATGTTCTAATACCCTGTGGTTTTGGTCTTTGATGCGCGCCTCCGTGGGTCATGTTGCCAGGGACTGATCCCAGGTGTGCTAAAGATCTTTGCTCCTTATGGGAGATCCCACTGCAGGGCCACAGAGACGCTCCTTACCACCTGCTTGACTTCCAGACCCACTGGGAATATCCCCTGTTTTTTGCTTTGGGTCTTCATTGCCCAGTCAGCAATGAATGCATTTAACTTCCCAGTAGCAGCTTTGAGATGCAGTAAAGTTTTTCCCATGGGTGCCTGCAGTAGTACAAGGTGGACTACAGCAGAACAGGTGTATGACTGACACACGGTCAGACAAAAACTGTTTCCATCAAGACAACTGAAGAAGTTGGTGCATTATCACCTCCACCCAAGCTTCATTCCCCACTTTACCAGCCTCTGCAGTGCTTTGCAGGACTCTTTAGCAGGAGTAGGAAACCAGAGGAGGGAGTCCTAGAAAACGAGTGAACATCTGTGGCCTAGAAGTGAAATCATCGTGTAAACTGGTCTCTTTGTACACAGGACTGGAAGGAACCACCGGGCCTGGCATTTTGAAAGACATGTAACTTTCTCTGTCAATCATTCCCCAAAATTGAGTCGCTTGTATAAAACTGCTGTGATTTTTGGACCATATCTAATGCTTCATAATAGGTGTTGGCATCAGAAATAAGCACGTTGTCCTTATTGCTAGAGAGGGTGAATGAAAATGAAAAATATCCAAGTTGGAGGTGGACCTTGAAGTACATTGGAGTATGCTGATACATGCCAGGACAATTTCAAAACTATTCTTCCCTTTCTGAATTTATATAAAGAAAAATCCAAACCACTCCAGAAATCCCAGTGTATCTGTTTTATGTATACTGCAAATAAAAATTTGCAAGCTTCTGCCAAGGCAATTTGAGATTTCAGTTAGCATGAAATTCATATCCACAGCACAGTAGTAAGAAGTGTAAAGGAAAACATTGCTGGCAGCCAGATTTATTTTTCATAAAGCATATATACCTTCTGCCCTCACCCTGCATAACACACACACCTCTTTCAGTTCAAGGGAGGCATCCCCTTCTTTCCTGCTCCCCCGCTTAAGAAACAGTACACAGTAAATTTGTTTATGGCCTCCATTTTATTAATAGTGGCAATCAGAGGAGCTTTTATGGATATGCTTTGTTCGCTTCAGCTCTTGCTTTGTCTTCTGAGTTGGTGGGAACCCCCGCAGGACACTCATAAATGGACAAATTTACAATCTAGCCTGTGTAAAGTGCCCACAGCAGCATCTACATCCAAGTTGTCTTTGTGCTCGTGCACCAGCTGTGATGCCAGAGGGCGCGGGGTCAGAGCAGAGGGCTTCCTCTGGCTTTCTGCAAACTGGGATCAGCCAACCTTCATTTATCTACGGTTAAGGACTTGTTTTGGTTTCTCAGATCATGACTCCGCAGCGCTGTTTGGATATTTTTAATCGAAAGACAAAGCACTTCCTCTTCCAAACTTGGTCCCCGCAAGGAGCATAACAAACTAATCATTCAGAATAATTAATTCTGTCAGAAAAATCTCTACAATTCTTACTAACGCTGGGTGTTTTGTAATCCTAATGAAAGGAAAAACCTGTCACTGTGATAATTTTCGATTGACCCATTTTCTTCAGTGGTTGGGGAGAGCGGAGTGTTGTTTGTTTTTATCTCTAAGGACCATAAGCACGAAAATGATATCCATAAATCTTGCATTTCACCCTTGTATTCCCAACTCAGCCTTCAAAGGAAACATTAGCTAGTCAAAAGAGCCTAATAAGATTGTCAAATTGATCATTTGTATATGTGTAGCAGCGTGTCTTTCAGTTACCTGTGACTTAAGTTTCAAAATATTCCCAGGACAGGGAAACACTACTTTACCCCATTTGTAAATGGGAATCTGAGATGGAGAAAATATAAGCAGCTTGCCAAGGCCATGGAGGTAGTCCTTGCAAAGCCGAGGACTGGAATCCAAATCCCGACTGCTCTAGCCTAGCATTTGAAAGCACACCCTCCCTCTGGGATTTAATGTAATACGAGACGTTTAGGATTGAGAAACCATTTCTAAAGCAAGTTTTTAGAGAAACTGTGGAAAACAAAATACTAGTTTCCTACATTTGCTTAATATTGTAAACACCTAACTACAAACCTCAGCAAGGAAGCTGTCAAGCAAACACAAACAAATAAAAAAAAGCACTTAACAGGAAAATGTCCTAAGTTTTAGAGATTTTTTCATATTGTCATGCTTTGAGGTCATCCATTTCTTCTATATTTGACAGCTGAAAGTTGAATGTGGCAGACAGTTGCATTTCTCATTACCGGAGACAGAATGGTATAGGAAATTTGTTCTTCGATATGCAGCCTTTTACTTCTAGGTCACTAATTTGAATCGATCCCTGATCAATGGTGACTGAAAGGCATTCATATCCGGCAGCTGTTCTGTGGTCTGTGTTAAATGAGGGAGCATCCTAGTTATTTCCCAGCAGTAGCCCCTCTCTAGCACTACCGGAACAAGTTGGCAGTATTCACAGAGAAACCACGGACTGATTGCACATGGCACTTGCAGATATCTGAAAAGTAGTTAACCTATTTTTGTTCTGTCTGTTTTGTTTTGTTTTTAAGGAGGGTATTTGTTTTTTTCAAATCATCCATATTTTTTCGCGGTATGCTTTTTCAATATTAAATGGGATCGTCTTGCTGCTTTTGTATAAATGCATTCTGCTGCATTCAACGTCATGACTGCAGTTGTGATGCTACCAGCAGTGATCAGAGGCTGGTTCTTTACACGCACAACAAGGAGTGCCAAAACAGCAAGCGTAGGTAATTTCTGTGAGTGGGATTTATATCCTTTAACTTCAACCACCTACAAGTCCTACATCTAATGTCACCTCTTTGGTCTAAATGAATCATCTAGTCTGCCACTGTACTCCGAAACTCTCAATTAAAAGATGCATCCAGAGATGCTTTGTCCATACCAAGGATAGGTGTTATTTGGTTACAGAAAAATTCCACCCTAATTTTTCAACATTTTGTACATTCCCTTCTGTAATAGCTGCAGAAACGGTCTGTACAGAATACACTGGGTTTGTTTACAAAGACACATCTATATTGTCTAGCAGACATTATTGTTGAGAAAGGCAAGTTTAATTGCTAGATTCATATTTTCCAGGCACCAGATTCCTGGTGAGTAGGTGAAGATGATGAAATACAGTGGGGTTTGTTGCTTTTTTTTTTTCTAAATTTCTCCCACCACTCTGACATGACCTCCCAAAAGGTTGGCATACGGTATACAATGCACAATACTTTACTCCCAAAATATCTCTGCTTTGAACAATGCCTTCCACAAATTACTTTCTGTCTCTGGCAGTGTGCTGAAGCCTAATCATTCATCCACCCACAAAAAAATTCTAGCCTTTATTACCATCCTTTCTTCCCCTTTTCCAAACATGTTAATACCTGCTGAACAGAAACAACACTAAAATTCATAATAACTGTCTAGGGCCACTAGTTCCCCAGCATAATGAGTTGTTGAGTTTTTATTTTAGCATGTTGATAACAATACCATGTAGCCAAATTGTCTGGTAGCATTAAAAAATTGTCAGAGGAAGCGTGTAACTTGGCTGTAAAAATTCACTGAAACTTGGCATAAGGGATCTTAGACCAGAAGCAAGTTTGCTTTACAAAATATAAAATGCTTCTTTCAAATTCTTCCCGTGGCCTTAAAAGCAACTTTTATTGTTTTCAACGAGACAGGTTGCAAGCCTGTAAACGATGATGTGTCTAACTATGCTTGTGAAAAGAAAACAGGGAGAATGAGAAAAGAAACTTAAAGTGCCTTCACGATTTCATGTAGAAACAAGTTTATTTTTAAATAACATTTTAAGGAATGTCATAGGCATTAAATTCACAGCATCAAAGTTCATTCAAAATATTGCATGTGAAATGCACTTCATTATACATTTTGGTTTTCCTGTTTTTCTTAAAGCCACATTTTCTACAATCTTGGGGAATCTAAGGTGAGATACATGGTAATTACTTAGTCTATGTAGGTGAACAGAAAAACTAAAATAAGGAGAAAATTTTGTTTTCCACTGTACCCATATAAACATGAGTTATTTATACTTAGAGTTAATGGAGTTACTCTTTATTTAGCCTTGTGTGACCAAGAAGGTTATTACTAATGATTACTATTTGTACTACCAAAGCAAACTGGAAACCTTAGTCAGGAATGAGGACCCCATTGCTTTAGGCATTGTACTAACGACAACAAAAAAGGAAGATTTCAGAGGTCTGAGTGCTTACGCTAGATGGAATCAGACAGTCTGATGGGAGAGCTGAGGGAATCTCTGTAATAGCACCGGTCAATGGAATAGACTTTTTGAGGTCAGAAAACAAAGCAGGTTTGCATGCATTTATGGGGATTTCTTCCCACACCTGGGAGGAAAGAAAAAGGAAAAATTGGAAATGCGTGGCTGAAAATTGAAAAGGAGATGATGGAAACTGATACCACAGCCCAAATGGAGGTAAAAATTCACCTTTTAGTACTGATTATGGTGTCATTTAAGTGGGAAAAGGGAAAAGCAATGCATTAGTTACAGTGGAGAAGGAGGAGACAGTGCAAAGAGACAAAGAGAGTTACGACAAACTCAAGGCAACAGATGGGGATAACGATCTTGACAGCAGCAGTCCAAATATATATGAAGAGACCACGGCTGCATTTGTCAGGAACAAAACCACAGGATACTGCAGTCACTGAGATACGTGACTGCAACACCCACAATGAGTCTGGATAAGAGTTTTAGCTCTATGGATGAGAATAAAAGGCCCGCGCTGGTGACACAGTGCAAAAAGAATTAGGAAGACGTAGACATATTCTGGAAATGAGGACCCTTGGAGACATGATCTGTAGAGCATGTCACCCTCTGGAGCTAGGCGGCAGGCCAGATGGTTTAGTTGTTCACAGTGATCAAAAAGAAGAGGCTGTGGGGCACACTGAGGACATAGATGTAATTGCTGCAGCCGGGCAGGTCGTGGGCTGACTGACGATAAGGGGAAGGAGAGAGATGGAGACACTGCAAAGCAAAGGGGGAAAGAATAACAGCGAGGCAGGAGCTCCGGCTGGAAGCCAGCTTCTGATGCCCTGGCCATCCCAAGCAGCATTTCAGCCCCAAGCCCCTCACGATTTATGCCCGCACTGATTATGGAACCCCTCATCACACTCACAGCACTTTCAGATGTGCACAAGTGGCAAAATCTGTTCCTTAGTGCTCTGCAAGACAGATCATGAAGCATTTAATTCACTAAAGGTCTGTTTTCGACACCTTTTTTTTTGTGTGTGTGTGTGTTTCTGAGAGTACCTATATATCCTGAAAATTACTACCTGGCATAGCTTTGGACTTTGTTAGATTTTTTATGCTCTTATGCTCTACCTAACTATCTCACAAGCGAGACAACTCAGAATTAGCACATTAGCCCTTATAACTCCCTGGATCTGATTCGGAATATGCCTCTCTACTAAAAATCCAGTATTTTAAAACATCTCATTGCAACCAATCACATCTTTACTGATGGACCACATTCTGTCAAGAAATGAAAAAAACCAACACATATTAAAGATGCCAAATGTGCTGAGATTTCAGGTTACATTAGCTGAACTCATTTGGAACCTCCAGTTTCAGCCAGAACCCTACCAGTTGTACCCTTTTTCTCTTTACCTATCCAGAGATGTTTCCTCCCCTCAGACTGATTTTAAATATCTGGGGTTTGCATTTGCATATAAATGCAGATGGATTATGAATATAAAGCTATGATTTTGGCACTCAAACATGTGTCAAACCAAAATATTTTTAAGCCAGATACTCATATACATGCACGTTTTTCCTGACTCAAACAGGAAGAATATTCTTTTAACGTGCCTCACTGGTGTCCTTAATATACACTGATATATACACTGGTGTTCTTAATACACACTTGTTCCTAAAGAATGAAAATTTCTTCTCTGCCTCATTTATATGAAAGGGCTTTTATTGTTTAAAGTCACATTTATTCTAACTTTTTAGGGATTTGGGGGTTTTATTCTTTCACTGGTTTTTTAGTTATTCCCTTAGCGAGATCTGCCCCCCCCCCATTTTTTTTTTTCTTTGCATGTGATAAATCAAGTTACTTTTTCACTCTGGACTCCATTATGGGATCACAGTGGCTATACAAACCACACGGAGTTAAGCAAACAAAGGAATTTTTTCATTTTCTCTTTCATTCAATAAAGTTCCATTTTCTGTCACCCTGCAACCTTTTGACCCGCATCCTAATGGCACTGGTCACTCAAGGGCAAAAGTTCAGCTGTAGGTTAAGTCTGTATGTGTTTGCGCCGGGCAGGGAGACGGTGGGTTCTCGCTTCCTGCCGTCTCCCCCCCCCACCCC
>VYZM01019324.1:48459-69526 GCA_013398915.1 Dromas ardeola
ACCGACCTCGGCCCTGCTGCGAGCTCCCCCCCAGGCTCCAGCCCTCCCTCTGTGAAGGAGGTAAGGAAGGCTGGGAGGAAACTTCTTCCCCAGCCTTTTGTTTTTCTTGCAGCTGTCAACACAAAAAAAAACCCAAACCAACCCACTGTCTTATTTTCTTGTTCCGCGGGTAGAAAAAGCAAGAGAGAAATATCTAGCAGGGATGCTTTGGACTGGCAGGCGGTGCGAACTTCTTGCTGACAGTCATATTGGTCACTGTTAACATTTTCCTCAGCATCTGTACGTTGTCCGTATTTCTGAGAGAGTCTACGGACCCCTTCCTTGCTCTGGGGAGTGCTTGAACAAATTGTCCTGGGACATTAGCTCCTGGGTTATGTGGTGAACTCCCTGTTTATGCAGTTTTAAGAACGATTTTCCAAGGTGCTTTGAATGAAAATGATACCTCAGGTGGATCCACCTCTCCCAACACCCTCTAGCAGACTTTTCCAGGTGGTCTGGGAATGACCTACTGATACATTTCTGCAGGCCGCTAGCATCGTGCATGTCCCTGGAGACTCTTACTTCTAGACATAGTATCCCCCTCCAATCCAGTGGCTCTGGTATGATATGCTGCCCGCTCTGTCATAAGAATATGGCACTGCCCAGTCCGATAGTTCCTCCCAGGCAGTTCCTCCCAGCCTCTTCTTGGTTGCCAAACCCTTATCTCTGCAGGCAGCCCATCCTTCATCACCAGACAGCAGGCCACCAGCCACCCAGTGAAGTCACCTGTACCCGCTACACCTGTTTGAATAGGTGAATTGCCTAAGAGAAGCAGCGTAGGAGGAGCTTATACCACTGTTGAAGGAGTTTCCTCCCTCCTCGACCAAGGGCACTGCTGAACAGGGTGTTTCTGAGTCCATTTCTGCCTCTCTGGACCTGTGTGGTCAGAGCAGACTGAGTGCAGAGAGGAGAAGACAGCTGTTCCTCTGCAAGAGAGACAGATCAGGTATTGGATATGCTTGGCAGTGAATAAAACCTCAGCCGTTCCTTAAAGAAACATTTGGCTTAAGGGTCTGACAGGCTGCTGCGGCATGAGCTCTTGTCTTAAAGGACCAAATTATGTTTATCCAGTAACACTTTATTTGTGAACATGGAATGACACAAAGGGTGACCTTGCCCCAGAATGAGGGCTGGTAGCAGCGCAGATGATGCTGCCCCCAACCATCTCTCCTGTGTATGATCATGCTTCATTATTTCAGAACATCCAGCAGCTTCTTCCAGCAGCAGAGAGGGCCCAGGTTGTGGAGGAACTTTGTTGGAAGGTGGGCAATGGGGCAGCTCACTACCTTGCCACGAGCCAATCTCTCCATCATAACCACAGACTGTTAGGACTACCCATGTTTTCCGATGGAGTAAAACCAGAGGTGTGAGAAGTGTGGAACAATGGTTAAAAATCATGGACTGGACTATAAACTGCAGAGGGAACACCATAGCCTCCCCTTGTTCAGCCATCCCACCTCAGCCGTGGTCATACTTTACTTCCTCTAAAGATGCAGGAGACAGCTACACTAGCTGAACACCCGCTGATTTTGTAGGCTCCCACAGCTTCAAGGTTGGAGACCTGAGTTAGGAAACTGTGCCTGTAAGCATCAAGCCATAAAGGGCACCTAGGTACACAATAATAAAAATGGTGAGCATCTGTGTCTTGAGGCAGATGGTCCATGAGTGGCAGATGAGAAAGGAGTCCTGGTCATGTAGCCCTGCAGGAGACCATAGCAGAATACTTGAGAGTGATCTCTTTGGAGATTTATGCTTACTTTTTCCTAATTTTATCTCATACATAATACAATTACCTGAGCTCAATGAAAAGTAAATTAGTAGCCCCCAAGTTTGTTAACTGGACTTCTGCAGAAATGTGTTGGTGCTACAGGAGACCTTATTACTAAGGGCCGAGCTAGAACATTGCCCATATTTAAGTTCCCTGTCTTTTCTTTAGTAACTTGCTGAAGGCCACTAACGCAGCAAGGCTCTCCAGGTGCTTTTAATCCACGAGGACCAAATGAGACACGAGATGGACCCATAAATGGGGGAGATGGGCTGCTTCTGCTTCTGTTGCAAGACTGTGCCTAGTCTGAGCTCACCCCAGAGAACGAGGTGGTCTGTATCAAAACACTTTTGAGCTGTGACTTCTGCATGTTGCAAGCTGGGCTTGGAGGAAACATGGGACAATGGGTAAATGTTTCCTTCCTGATTTTAGGTCTCCCAGCAAGAACAGCTATTGGGACTGCCCTAACTGAAGTCTTGACCCAGCCAATAGTCTGAACTTTAACCATAGATGCACCAGTTCCAGTAGAACTCTTCCTGTGCTGAAGCTAAGCCCAGGCATAAAAGTTTGCGGCATAGGATAAACCAAGCAGGGCTCTATCTTCTAGTGCACAGACAAATGTTCTATAAGCTTTAAAACTTTTCTGTCCAGTAAAGGTGGGGTTCAGACTGCTCTGTTTTACTCCTATTTTAAAGTGATTTGTAAAGATCTATACACAAATTGTTAGAGTACACTGAGAATTTCAGGCAGTTGTCTGGGTATACAATTAATTGGAACAAGCTTGAGCTGTTAGGATTAGCTGAACAAACATACCAAGCATTGCTTAGTCGGTGGGATTTTCAGTGGTCCCCCAATAACATTAAAACATCCAGGTATTCTAATCCTCAGGGATTTAAAACAAACAGTTAAAATCAACTTAGATCTGATTATCAGGCAAATCATTAATGCCCTGGTAAAAGGAGATCTGGCTTGGCTGCTGGGGAAAATTGGCATAATGAAAAATAGTGTACTAATTAGATTTGCATACAAACACAGAATCCTCATTTTCCGAAGTCCACCGTAATATTTAGAGACTGGCACTGATCCCAAGGCTGCCTGGCCATTGGATCCCAGGGCTAGTGACACCTAGAACAGGCTGACCACACACTATACAGCAGTTTGTCCAGAGTCCTTTTCAGTACCATGAGTCCCTGAGAAGTTTTTATTACTAATTGCAGTGAAAAGTGTCTGAAATAGCACAGGGACTGTGCCACAGCTGCCAGGGAGGACTGAAGTTATTTATTGCCTTCCTTAGCGAGTGCCGTGAAGGCCTGTATGGGTGTTTGAGGGTTGGGATGCTGTCAGAGGATTGTTTAGGATAGATTGAGGCCAGATTGGTACAGTCATGTCCTCTGAAATGAACCTCCCTTAGCCACCCCTGAGCTTTGTCACAGTAGCAGCTAATTGGGGCAGTCCAAAATGGAGCCGAGGAATGAAATAGTAGTTAGGCAATATGGAAAATCAAGGATCTAGTGCTTGAGGGCATCGTGGCCCCTCTTTTTTTTATCAGGGTAGTTGTACAGTCAGAGAATGCCTCGGAAATAAGGGAGGACATGCAGTTACCCAAACATTGAGAAGATGCTGTTTCAGCTTCTGCATTGTGCCTGTTAAGGTTCAGGTGACTGCAAAAGTCAGAGTCGATACATTTGTACAAGCTGTCAGACAGGAGACGATGTTAAGATTTTTAATGAAAGCCAAAGTTCCTCCTTAATCACCTTACTTTGACAACGAAAGCTTTTGGAAAAAAGCAAAAAGATGTATCACAAGACAGGAACACTAACACTGTAAGGTAATCACCGTCTGTGGAAAATTGTTTTCTGGCAGGCATCGGTATAGGTTCTTCTAGGAAAAGGAGGCGTGTTTATATGTCTTGTATAGCTCTATTTTCTTATATATGTATGCATATATAAATAATCAGATATACACATAAATGTCCTGCTAAACTCAGGTTAAATTACATCTCTACTCATTTCAGACAATTTATTCTTGATCTGTTTAGTAGATGCGCTAAAGGACATTAAAACATTTTCCACCAATAATGGATTTCTGATAGATTGCCATAGAGTTAAAATATATTATTTATAATTTATATTCCGTATTACTGAAACAACAACAAAAAAAATTAATCAAGACCACAAAGTCATAATTGTTTTTAAAAACATTTTTTGCATGTGAGCTTTTTAACAAGAAGGTTTTTCCGTAACAACATCTAATTTTACATTTTATAAAGAATTTACAATCTGATAGTAAAATGGGATAAAAAATGGAAAGTCATTATTTATAAATGTTCTTTAAAATATATATTTTTGATCCTGAATACTCATCTAGTTGCATCTTCTTTTATAATTATATATCTTTGCTTTCCGGCATTTTTTTAAAAAAGCTGGGTTTATGCATCAGCAGACCAAGAAGGAAAACAGCTCACAGAGCCACTTGGCAGAGTTTAAAGTTGGTTGGAGGCAGTAGTTACCAGCAATTAATTGCACAAATGTCACTCTCAAGACTTGAGAAAATCATAGCTCACATGCTGCAAATTCCGTGCTGACACTCTTTTCGTCTTGCAGAGGAAAAACAAGGTAAAACACCAATGTGCTCTTCAGCACTGAGGAAGATGAGGCTACCTTGAAATCCAAAGGTAATATTGAAATCACTGCAGATAGCAACAGTGAAGCGTTTGGTCTGCTGCAACCCCACTTAAGGCCTTAGGTGGTTCATTAGCTTGACTGGACCCTAATAGCAGCACACAATTGAGTTTTAGTGTGTTTTTCGGGTTTTGCTGCAGGTACACCACTGGATCTTGTCCAAGCTCTGACATTAAAAGCTAACTTGCACACATGCCTACCCAAACTGCAAACCCCATGCTAATTGCAATGTAAACCTACCCTGGAACTGACCTAGAAGACCAGACATTGACTTGGGGTCTAGGAGACCTGGCTTTCATCACTAAGGAAAATGCATCTTTAAATGATGGGAAGATTTTACTAATCAGCTATTAGCTCTCAACTAATGTGCTTTTTGGAGGGCTGTCTGACTGTACCATTGTCTCTTCCCTTTTCATTGTTAATCTGCCAGACCCAGCTGAAGGGAGACGTCTCCAGGAACAGGTTGATTTATGCCAGGGAGACTTTCTGGACCGCTGAAATCAGGGAAGCAATTTGGCACTCAGCTTCTGCTATTTGCAAGGAAAAATGTAAGGGGGTGAGGGGGGGAGGAGAGGAGGCTGTGGCTGAAGAAAGCTAAGAACTGCTAATAATGGTTTGGCAGGACTGTTAATAGCTTTTCTCCTTATTCTGATATTCCATGCTGATAGCCCAGTGGCTTGTTAATTGATTAATTGTTTTTCAAAAAGTTTGTACATTTTTGAGTGACTTTCCATGTTTTCAGCTATTTTCATTACTCCATCACCATTAGGTCCTAAGTACTTACTGGCAAAGTGACACACATGTGGTTAACACGTGAGTATCTATGAATTGGTTTCTCTAACAGCGCCCAGGGGATAATTCTTAAAACTGCCTGTCTACATGCTGTCTCATTTTTACTAGGAAAGGAGGGGTAGTTTGAAGAGGGACACTTGTAAATTGAATTCACTAAGGCATGTGATCCAGATTGATTGTAGTCAAGCATGCTTGCTTCAGACAAGGGTTTAGGGAGACCCTATGGTGGGAAGCTATAATGTGTAGTAAATGATGTTACTATGGCTCTGAAAAGAGAGGGATTCTCCAACCGCCAGCCTCATAAACAAATCTTTTAGAAGAGTAGGTTTTATACCGCTTTCCTGTCTCTTCTGTATCACAAGGGAGGACGTGTTTCAAGTGAAGGCAGATGCAGGCCACCATCCTGCACATGTTTTCCTCACCTCTGCACATGTTTTTTACCCAAAGTGAGGACAGAGCACAGCCACTTCCGACCCTAACGTGCAGCCCAGAGTTACTGGGATACATGACTATGGGGCACACCACCCAGCTTACTTAGCCTTCAGTGGGGGCACGGCCCAGGTGACCCGGAGAGAGAGGACACAACCCTAGAAGAAGGACCCAGACATAAAGCCAGCCAAAGAAAGGCCCTGAAAATGGGAAATGGGAACACAGTTTGCGGCACATTCTGCTATTGAGAATTTCAGACAACTGCCGTCATTGGAAACAACAGTCCGGAGGGCTTGCTGCCTACAGCCACCTTTTGTTAACCATTTTCCAGCCCCCTCCAAACCAGAACAAGGGCGATCTGGGCCCACGCGACTGCTCATTTAGGCATTATGAGAAGTGAAGGCTAAGAGTCAACGCCAATCAGTTTCAAACTTCAAGACAGATTTTTGTCTTTTCTTTCTTCACCATGACACTATTAACTATTGGCACAAACTACCCAGGGAAGTGCTGGCTCCTTCATATCTCAAAGCCTTTAAATCAAAAATGAATGTCCTCCTGGAATATACACTTTATCTGAAAGCAGGCTGTGGATTTCAGCGTAGGAGTGAACTGGAAGAAATTATGACATCTTTAGGTGAGGTGAGACCGGGTTATCTAGGGCCAGAAAGGAGCATTATGCAAACCAACAAGTTTTTAGGGAAGACTTCCCTCAGTAACCCCTTTATGTCATCTCTGTTCTGATTGTTGTAGTCCATCCACCTCTTGATATTAACACCTAGACATAAAATCCTAGTATATCTTGGGGAGCGCCATAGGGGTAAACACAGAGCAGCGAGTACAAATATCAGAATTTCTCATTCAGTTCAAACAATATTGAATTTCTGGAAAGGTCAGGTCCTGACTCGCCTAATGCTACAGTAACCACTAGGGACTTTTTGCTGTTTCTTTTAACAGCATCTGCATGGTCCCACTAATTTCAAGGTACGATTATGATCCCAGTAATTCATAGGTATGATTTAGACCTACATTCTCCCTCTCTTTCTCTCTGGGGTTGAGGTTTTTATTCTGAGCAACTCCCAGACACCTTTAGTTGTGGAAGTAGCCCTTGTTATTTGTACTAGCTAAACAAAACTAGTTCAAGAACTCTGTCCAAGGAGAAGCTAGAAAGAGGGTAAGTATTAAAACCTCCCTGCACCTTTTCCCCGTATCTGTAGCAAACAGATAAGCCCTTCACAAGGCCGGGCAATGTTTCCCAGGCAATTGCACAGATAACAAACTAGCAGTGCCCAGCCAACGGATCTCTCAACATCGCTAATTTGCTGAGGATGGAAATGAGACTGCATTTAGCTAATGCCTCCTGCAGCTTGACAGAGATAATTCTGCATCCAAACTGTCAGAGAAGAGATGGGGCAACAGGCGACCTTCTTCCCATGCAGACAGCTGCAATAAAGACATGTCCTTATCCACTGTTTGTTGAATGAGACCTAGATGATAGTAATCCTGTTGTAACAACACAAAACCAAAACTGAATTCATTCATTTTATTGAGCACCGTAGATTGACTACAACAATAAAGTGGTAATACCTGTCCTCCACTGATTTTATCTTTATTGTTCACAGCTTAATTGTCCCTCTAGAACTAGGATATACAAATGTATTATTAAAATGAGACATCTGGCAGTGGCCCTAAATGCCTCTATGTCAGGAATTTACTGTGTATTATTTGTAACAGTAAATCTGTTGTGCACATCTGCAGCGGCAGAGAAAATCACATCTGACAGCAATGATACAAAACATTCACAGGAGCTTTGCAAAGGCACGAGACTGAATGAATCCAGGCTTTTACAGTCCTTTACGATCTCCACTGAACCTGATCGAGCTGAAGAAGCCCATTTTATGGCACTTTTCTCAATCTCAAATCAGCCATCGTTTCTTGAAGCAGAACACCAAGAAATCTTTCAAACAGATACTATAATGAAATATATTTCATGGCACTTTTTATGAACTGGAAATCGTGTAAACGTTTGCGTGCTTTGTGGATCAGGGCCTAGCTGTTTTGTCTACCAGAAATAAACTTAGATGGTCACATGAAGAAAGAAACCCCAAAGACTCCTAAAAAATCTATGTGGCCAAGTTACTACCTCAAAACTTATTTCCTTTAAAAGACATTTGTAAGACAAGGATTTCATTTAAAAATACCCAGTAGTATTCTTGTCATTAAGGAAATGGCAACTTTTCTATATAATTTCATCTTCCCCTAGGTTTAAGAAAGAGGGAAAGATTGCCTTGGAGCATAATTTGACATTTAAAATCTCCTTCCAGAAATTATTATAAGTTTTATTTGATGGGTAAGCAGTTTTGTTTTGTATAGTCAATGCTCCTGAAAGTCTGGTAATACTGAAGTGATAGAATTTAACATTCAAAATTCTAATCCCCTCCTGGCATCCCCAGATTAAAAAAAAAAAAAAAAAAAAGGAATTCTTTAATATTCCTTTTTTGGTGTGAGGATCAAAGATAATATGGAAATATAATTTACAGTTTCATTTTAAACATACAAGGTCAGATATACTTTTTTCAGGTCCGATGAGGAAAAAAAAACCCAACACTAATGTGAATATTTGCAGTACATCACATTAAAATAACAGATTTAGTCTTAACAGCATACATAGCGTTTCATATTATCTGAGATATATAAGCTGTCATAGAATGAGTGACATTGAACTCACCAAGTTACAGAAAAACTGACTTTATAAACAAGAGCACAAACTTGCACTGTATTTTACAGTGGGCTTTTTTTTCAGGCATAGCCGTAGTTTATCACAATTATACAATAAAGTAGCTACTTGGTGATATTCTCGTCTGGTAATTACTTCTCATACGTCTGTCTTCATGTGTATAAATTTAAAATAGTGCTGTCCGATGAGCAAGCCAGAGCACTGGTTTTATCTACCAGGACTGATACACAGTTTTTTCTACATTTCTAGAGCAAGGCTATACTCTGTCGTATATTCTGCTGCTTCTCAAAATCAACAATAAGAACTTCTTAGTATAGACTCAGAATATACTTCTCTTTTTTTATTTTATTTCTGTAAGCCTGTTTTGCTCGGAAATTGGGGGTTTTTTTCCCATGACAGTGAAGAACCAACTCTGATATCGACAAATGTTTTACTGTCTTAATGTAGCACCCTGGGGAAATAACACTACATCTCCAAATTCTCCCTTTGCTGTTTCATCAGTCCCGTAATCCCCTACCTAGGTGACACAAATGACAAATAAACCACGTAACACCCCTATATATTTTAGATACGGTTTTGCAAGTCACAGGGGGGGATCCTGCAATTCTTCCTCAAGCAAGAGAAGAGAGCGGAGGCTGTGTCTGTGCACAGACAGATAACTCATACCAAAACATGAAAGTATCTGAGCAGGAGGAAAAAAGAAAAAAAAAAAAAGAAAACAAACAAAAAACCACAACAGCTCATGAAGCTGCACAAATGAGCAAAAGATAGTTACGCACCGAGGCAAGCACACCCACACACTGCTGGCACGAAAGCGTGGTAGCTGACTGCGCTCTTACGGGGAGTGCCAGCCGCAGAGCAAGCATTGCTCTTTTTAATTGCCAGGAGCGCCGCTTCTCAACTAGCAAAGCTTTTAGGAATGTCAGGATCAACACTTAATATTGTACCAGAAATATAAAATAATAATATAGTTTAGTTACGTCAAATGGGACCAGTACGAACTCGGGAGAACTGGCTTTACGTGCTTCTTGCAGGATACAGCCCTTATTAGCAAGATATCTTTTTTTAGAATTAACTGATATTTCCAAGTGGCCTGTACTGCAGTAATAAGCAGCATGGTAGGCTTACATTTGCTCTACCCTGTCACGCGTATGCTCTTTTGCCAACAGAATCCAGGACTAACCTCAAACATCTCTAGGCTGTTTTGGACAAAAGGTGAATGAACCCTTTTAATAACAGCGATCAACATCAGTCCTGCTACGCTTTCTCTCTGCTTGACTCAGGATACCAGCACCGTCTCCTGTTCCTTGGATCCAGAGAAATCCTCTCTCACACTCCAGCGTGCCGCCTTGCGTCATGTGGAAAGAAGCCATCAGGAAGAGCAAGATTACAAACTAGCATAAGGACGGGAAAGGAAAGCTTAAGCAGAATGTATTCCTCCAAACCTGAAACCCTGCCAGCTCTCTGGAGTTCATATTTCCACCCGTGAAAAAAATTAACTGCCATGGGATCCAGAACAATGGCAATCGGTCACTGCGTTACTCTTGTATCCCATCAGAAGGATGGTCCTTTAAACAGGGCTGCGTACCTGGATAGTGGGGCATAAGTTCAATATTGACAGAGGGAAGCTTGCCACCTCCTGAATCACCACCTGAGTCACCCCGTAGCTGAACCACATATTAGAGGGCTGGAAGCGTGCACTGCCGTGCTGGAAACCATGGGTGAGGATGCTACGCCGAGGTCTGAGGCAGAGGAACTTCACAGGTTGCAGGTTTTCTGTCTTGTGGTTCCCTGGCACAGGAAACACGCAGTGTACCCAACAGGCTATAAAATCCACTTTTAGTATAAACCACGGAGCTTGACGTGCATGAGGCTTGAGAAAATAGTTTCCATTTTCTGTAATAGTGATAGTGTATAAAACTTCTACCTGTAAATGTAAAATGCAAACTTGGATTATCTAAACATCCGCCTGCAAACCTCTCACAGCTGCAAAACCCCTGAAGGAGCCGAAGGAAGAAACATGGCAATGGTTAGCGCTACATTTGAACCACTGGAAAAATAATGACTGAACCTTATTAAAAACTCAAAACCATTTGAGAGGTTTTTTCCAGACCATTGAAAATGTTAAGGTGGTGGTGAGCCTTGAGCTTATGTCAGTTTGCTTTCTGTCGCTGCTGCTTTCCTTACTGTTGTATGAATCTGACCGTTGTTACTTGAAGATTTGCTGCAGATGTTTGCAGAACGAGTTTTAGTTAACGTGGTGCCTGCTCACGGGCTGTCCTCAGGTACACCAGTGGAAGGTAGGATGGACTGCATCCAGGGTTTACTTTTCCTTTACATATGTAAAATAGCAGCACGATATTGTTAATCGAGAACCTTAGTTCCAATGCTCCGCATTTCACCATTCCTTTACTGCTTTATTCCTTTCTTCATCAGTCACCAACGGGTTTCCTCCATCCCAATGTACAGTGACGAAAGCATTCACACCACTGGCTTACAGAGGATTGCTCCCTCTCCGAGCTCAGTAGCTCTCTGTCTGACATAAAATTGGTGAAAACCATGCTCTGCCCAGGGCAGGGAAATGCAGAGCGGGCGTTCTTGGCGTGATGAAGCTCCCATTTTGGCTGACGAGGTTGGTCCTTGCCATCACCAGCAACAGGTATGAAACAGAGCCCGTTTGGGGCTGAGGGCTGCAGCCACGGTTACGCAGGGTATAACGATACCACGTCGTGAGAGTTAAGTGTCCAGTGCAGGGGACGTGGTGCAAGGAAGGGGACGGGGGCAACGTGTCCCTTCGGGAAGGGTGGCATGTTTCAGCCACCCCAGAGCAGAGATGGCTCAGGGAGCCCGACTCCATGACGGGCCCCAGGCCTGGCTTTTGTGAACTCGTTAGACAGGCAGGCTTTTATTTGCATGAAAATAGACTTTAGGAAGCCATTAAAATGTAACAAAAAAGTATTTAATGCCCTAGGGCGTACCGAGCTTATATCAAGCTCCTTATTAGACCTTTCTTTTCTCTTTTTTTTTTTTTTTTTTTTTTCCCTCCTCCTCCCCTCCCTTGGCACGGCTCTGCCGCACAAACAGCCCGTATGGAAAACAGCGCAGCCTGGAAACACCTAGCTCTCTCCGTCCTCTTTTTTGCTTTTGGCTTTTTGCAGCTGCTGTTTTCTCAGTGTTGTCTTGGGGCAGTTTCCTGTTGCCATAGCTGATAGCCTGCCAGCGCCTGCCTGGGCCTTTCAAGTGTCAACACCGCGAAGTTTGCTGCGATGGCCAAACGCTTGTTAATGAGATATAGCAGCTGGGTAGGGGTGAACCACTGAGATGTATAAAGGCACGCCGCTGGTGCAGGAAGCGATGCCTTTTGAATCTTTTCAGCGCTCTGAAAGCATTCAAATCAAAGCGGGTATGTTGTATTCATTAATAAACCGAAGTTCCCATGCAACTGTGTTAAAGCCAGTAGTTTAACTTTGCAGTGGACAGGTGAATTTTTCAACAGTGTTTTACACCGGAAGACAAAGGGCAAGAAAACAAGAGTTTATGTAGTGCCAAAGGCATTACCTCCCTATCTAGCAGCCAGACGGAATTGTTAAACTGAGATAGGTATTTGCCATTTCCTGACAATAAAAGCTTCTTTTCTCCTTTATTTTTTATGCTTCAAAGCTCACAGCAGCCTGCTTGATCTCTGTCTCTCACACTTTTTTTTAGTCCTGTTTCTTAATTTTTTGTAAACCGTGATAAAAAGCTAGAATGAAAAATAAGAAAAAAAAAAAAAGCCAAAGAGCCTACAGATAGGATTAATGACCAAGGCTGCTTTCATTCAACTGGAGCAGTCCATGTGATCTGTAGTCTGCATCTGTTTTGCTATAGCAGAACATAGGAGCACCCAACAGCTGGGCAAAACAGGCAGAGAGCAAAAACAAAAGAAACTAGCATACAGTGCAAAGTTTTAAAGGCAATGTGAGCCAAAGAGCATCTTAAAGACTTTTCCAGCATTTATTTTTAATTGGGTTGGGACTTTTTTCTTTTTTTCTCTTTTTTCTTTTCTTTCCTTTTTCTTTTCTTTTTTCCTTCTTTTTTTTTTTTTTTTTCCCCTTTTTTTTTTTTTTTTAGAAGAGGGGCAGCTGGGGAAACGATTGAATGCTAGGAAAACATGTTTAAAACTGAAACAACCACAGCAATAATAGTGACAAAATTGCTTTGGAAAAGTTAAACAAAAGAAGTGTTAGAAACAGGAAAGGGCCATATGGCTCAACACGCCTGCCATTTTCTGGTTTATCTTAATTGTTTCCCTCACTTCTCCGCAAATGAATACAAGTGTCTCAGACTCATTTATATGCTTTCATTTCCCTTTCACAGTAACTTGTTCCAAGGTAATTTAAGCCAAGCCACTTAAGTGATATTTAGCTATTTGACTGTTTAGAGAGCAGCAGTTTAGCTATATTCATCAGCCCATTGCAGCTACTGTACTTGTTTTCAGAATTTAGTTACACCAATCAACTACCTACTAAATGGCCCTCTTTGGGGTAAACTAAGTCACACAGGCCCTGACCCAGAAGCCACTAGGGTCGAGTCATGCCATTCACTTTAAGAGATTTTGGTTCACGCGTATTCTTTCACTCTAAAATTTCATTCCAGTGAAATAGAAAGGTTTTGTGTGTGTGTGCTGTTTTTTTTTTTCTTCCCAGAAATGTAGGCATTTAATTTATATTTTCTGTAAAATGTTTCATATTAAGATAGTCATATATCCCATCAGTGTAATTGAAATGACAGATGAAACCTGAATTCTCTGTAATACTTCCAAAAAGATTTTCCATCAGTTTGTCTCTGGTGGGGGTGAGAGAGAAAGTACTGAGGCTTAAAGAATATTTTTATATGTGAAAATTTCTTCCAAATAGAAGATTTCAAATCTGGCCAGCCCTACTCTGAGCCAGGCTGTGATCATTTTGGCTTTGATTTTAACTGTTGTGATCCCTGTGCTGCCTACCTGGTCGTGCAGAGGAGACTGCAGAACGTGTGGAAAGAAACCGAAGGAAGGCGCATTTAGATGTCTGGGGATGGCCATGATGCAAAAAGCACCCTAAGTCAGGAAGGAAGGAGAGTCAAAACAAAACACTTCCTACTAACAATAACATCAAGTGAAACCATGGCAAGCTGTTAAGCCTTTAAATAAACATACCATGACAAGCTGAAGCATAAGCTTCAACCAGCTTGTTACAACACAGTCCTCTACCATGACAGAAGTTAAGACGTTCTGCATGCACGAAGCTTGTGCCAAAGCACAAGCCGCATATTGGCTACTCCGGCTACTTGGAGTAAGCATGTAAGATGACGGGGGAAGCACTATTAAAGGAGGAAGACAGAGCTTCTCTCGTCTTCAGGCCCTTTTCAGACGCAGAAAACGCTGACTTGTAGAATCGGCTCAGAAAACTCTTGTTCAGACACAAGCCAGTAAATTCGCTCATTCTTACAAAAGATAATAAAAGATAATGAATGATTAATAAATGAGTCAGTTCAGTGAACGTCTGGCCTGTGCTCCTGCCCATATGGCTTCAAGAAGATAATTGCAGCAGTGGGGACACAGAAAGGAAGGACAGACATCTGTTGAGCGAGAGTGGAGATCGTTTTTTAAAAACAGTTTCTATAGGTTTACTCACTTAATGGAGAAAAAGGGGGGAAAAAAGGGGGGGATTTTCATATCAATGACTTTACTGAGTGCTTAAAACAAGGCAGGAATATAAGTATGGTGCTTCCTTCTTCCACCATAATAACACCACAGACCAGGGAGCAGTGGGCTTTCTAGGTTGCCTGGACCAGGACTGCTGTCTTCAGCAGAATATTTAAGTGAAAGGAGTTGGAAGAGAAACCAAAGTATTCCCAGACCTGCCCAGTTTTCTGCTGCCTTTCTAGTGGTCTTTTAAATGTTCACAATACTATCAAACCTGTGACTCACAGTAGCCCTGAAAAGCAGGGAAAAGATTAATACAGGTAGTTGCTGATGTTGCCATAGACAATTAGTTTGTGTATTGCAAAGGTAGGGAAAGTGTAAACTCCTCTCAGAGATGATCCTGTTAAAAAGGAGAAAACATTTTTAAGGTCCTCCGAAAAGAACACCTCGAAAGATGGCTAATGTCCTTTGGGATCACTCGCTTTTTCTACACATTTTAATGGATTTTATATGTATATATATACATAAACACCATGGTGAGGGGCAGGCGGTGAGAGCAGGCAGCTTTTCTAGATCCCGAAAACACTGTCTAATCTTACTATAGCACACCCCTTAATTAACTCGTTAATTCCTGCTTTCTGATAGGGCTCATGACATGTCTGCTCTTCAGCCTAGGCTTAGTTCTTAAGCTTAGTTTTGACATAAAATCTCCAAATCATGGCTTTTTCCATATTAAATGCAATCTGCATTTGCACTTCTGAGTATACATGGCTTATATTATAGTACCAGCATGCGGTTTGTCCTCCAAATACATTGTCCTTTGCTTTGGATGTGTGAGGTTTTCTAAATCGCAGACGGACAGACCGTGACTGGTTCCTTCCTTTCTATGTTAGCCCTGACCCTTTTCTCAGCTTACTCTTTCTAAACTTAGCTTTATGGGTTGTTTCTGATGTCTCCTCCCCAGCTCTGGTTTATTGGATATTTCCCCTGACTTTAGATAGGGGACATAACAAGACCACTGTTAAATGCCAGCTCCTGAGCCCGAGGAAGCACATCTCTTCCCCAGATTTGTCCTTGGCAACTTCACGAAAAAGCCACACATTGACTCTCTCCTTTCATTCCCAGAGCAGTAGTTATATGCGCATGTTTGTTATGATCCTTTTCCAGACGAAGAGAAGCCCATAAGGTTCTTAAACTCCCCTGTCTTCCCGAGTTACTTCTGTATCCCTACAGTTTCCCCTAGATTGCTTTCCTGCAAGCCTACCGTCCTCATCTTCCCTCAAGGAATTACAGGCTCTTAATGTCTGCTCCTAAAACAGGGCATTTGGGGCATTTCCTCAGGGGAACAGTGCAACTTGTTTTACACCCCCTTCTCAGAGAGAGCCGGCAATGAGCTGTGTGGATTACAGAGAGGAATGCTGGAGGGGATCCCGACATGATGTTAGATCTGCCAACCTGACAGGTTCCACAGAAACGCCTGAAGTTTCCTGTCCCCATGCAGTGACCCGTAGCTAATCTGCATGACAATATATTGTGTAATTGCAGGAAGCCACTGCAATATCATTCAGGAACAGGAAGCTTGGGAACTGTTTACAGCCACTGCTACGGTGACGAAACCTGTCATTACCTTGTGCACTGTTTCTTCTGAAACATGGATGCAATTGCAAAGTCTTATCACTCAGCTTTATAGGGAAGATCTGCTGAAGTAAAAGAATAACATGGGAAGAGCAAAAAAAAAGAGACTGGGCTTGGCTGATTGCTGTCACGATTACATTACACAGGTTGAAAGACAGTTTCGGCAATTGCTTATTGTGCATGAGAAGACAGAATTGTTTGCCATCAGTTAGGCTTCAGTTAAGTTTACTATTCCTTATCTCTTGTTTAAGGTAGTACTTCAAAGGAGTATTTGCTTCTTGTCCTTTGACTCAAGTGGGCACAGCAACAGGATGCCATGTGGGAGATGCAGATTTGAGAGCATTCATGTGCTCCCAACCCTCAGGCTAACAAGAGGCAGGCAATTCTGCCACTTGTTTTCTCTGCTAATTTATATTAACTCGTTAATTCATGCACAGAACTTTCAAAACGCAGAATTCTACCCTCATGCTGAATATGACTAGCAAGCAAAGAAACACATCACAGGCCCTCAGTAGCTGAGTTTTAGACACATTTGTAGCCAAATGGGGTTTTTAGGATCCATGTTCATATTCCAGAAAAATGAAAACAAAGAAAAGACTGTTTGGAATGGAAAACTATGAGCTCCCAGGACAAGACCTTAAAATCAAACACAGCTCGATAGGTAAGGATAGTCAAGGAAAAGAAGCTGCCCATAGCTCAAATACATGGCAGCTGTTAACGCTCTCATAAATTTCCAAAATCAGGCAGGTTCTTGCTGTGAACTAACCTTTCAAATCCACTTTTGAAAATTCTGAAGTACTCTTCTAATGAATATCTCAAGCAGGCAACCATCAGGTCACCAAATGCAATAAACACAAAGGAGATGGTGTATTGACCAAATGTAGATAGACAATACCACCTTCAGATTTAGAAATTAGACTGTCCACATTAGTGAGCATTGTCAACTCAAGAGATGACACCGTGCTGGTTATGCTAATATCACCTTCTTTTAGGAGAGTAATCAGTTTAGCTGGACCTGAAGGAGGCTGTGGAAACTGGATATATAGTTTACATAGATTAGAAAGGATACTAATAACTATTGTTAGAACTGATTGAGTCACAGATTCTTTGGTTCCCTATCACCCGAACCACCTGGAAACAGATTTGACAAATTCGATTGGAATGCACAGTGCTTTAATAGCTCAAATGGGGGGAGAGGTATTAGTTTACATTTTTACTAAGCTGTAAAGAAGTATTGGGGAGATACTAAGCTGTATTGCTCTTCTGAAGTTAGTGTTTGACCTCAGTATAATTTTAGCCACAGAGAGCTGTTGTATTTTTATTTCATATAGTGCTGAAATATAATTAATATTATTTGTATTACGGCAGCGTCCCAATACCCAGGTTATGGGGTATTATGTTGTGCTGTGGTCTACAGAGCCAGACAGTAAGAGATAACTTTTGCCTCAATGAAGAATGTATAATAACCTAAACATTTAGAGTAGAATATAGGAAACAAATGGTTGGTTCAACAGTTGGTCAGAGACAGGTACAGACACCATAGCTGGGACTCATCTGTCGAAATTTCAACAGCTACCAAGTGCATGCTTATTTTTTAGGGACTTTTTCTAGACTCATTTTTTAATCGACAGAGAGAATCAGGCCCTTCCAGGGTAGAACTTGTTTCATCTAAAATGACCACATAAATTAGGTCAGATGGTCCACAAGCATCAATTTTTCTCTTTTTGTCTGGAAGGCAATACAAACTTGTAGAACAGATGTGATGTCGGTACTGCTGAAGCCCACAGCTGGGTGTGATGAACCCCATGCTGTGGGCCAGGGAGCAGTGAGGACAGGCTGCACCGAGAGGGAAGGCAGCCTGGGAGCGGCGGGTCACAGCAGCGCAGGCAAGGCAGCAGCCTGCCTGGCAAGGGACCCAGCCCCACAGCACCCGTGCAGGGCAGGGCAGGGCCGGGGATGGTGATCAGCACCAACTGAGAGCCCGTTAATTGCCCTGCAAATCCATAGTGGTGAACCATGTGTCAGGCCAAGCAACAAAGTCAAGGCAGTGGATCAGGATCAAGATCCAAATCAGGGAGACACAAGACCAGGCGCAGGCACATCTCCAGTACAGCTGAGGCAGGGACCAAGTGTGAGAGCTAGAGCTTAAAAGCAGCTCCCAAGCAAAGGAGAAGTAGCCCCACTGAGGTGTGCCATGACTGGACACCTAAACCGTCTCTGTGCTGGCTCCGAGCCCAGGTAGCCAAATTCCCCAGAGGGTGTATGCCCTCTGGGCACTGTCACCCTGTTGCTCAGAGCTTGCTCCTGTACCTTCTGCATCAGACCACAGGATCGCTGCAAATCTGGAGATGCAAAGCTATCCTTTTATTGATAATCAAGCGAAGGTTATGCTTTGGGAGCCTGTGACCTTCACTCGCAAGGTGTTTGGAGCAAGTTGCTTCAGATGTAGCCAAGCCACGTACCTTGTGGTCAGTCTGCACTGCAGCTTCTAGTCCAATATCTGCATGGGGAAAATGGGTGTACATGGAATAACCATAGATGAGTTTCCCTGCTTCTGGCATGTACCAAAGTGAGCTCCCTTTGGTACCAGTATCACTCATACATGATTCTATGTAGTTTGATTATTCAATCCTGTGTTCAGGGTCCTAGGAAAGTTTGCTCAGCTCATGCTATCACCTCTTTATTGCAGTGACACTGCTTTTGATGTCCAAACTACCTTTGATAATTATACACTTGCAATACATAATGGAAACAACTTGTACAGGTGACCTTATAGCAGGTATGTGTTTTAATGCCCAGAATACTGTTACTGTGAAGGAACACTGTACACTGGCATTAGTATTATCGCAATCTTAAGGACTCTTGTGGAGGAGGGTACTACTCATTCTAAGAAAAGGTATCTGATCTGGCCTAAATGGATAACTATTCAAAAAGCAAGAGAGCTCTTCTATTTAATCAAACACTTTTTTAGAGAAGAGGAGGAATTGAAGGAGCAAAAGAGAAGAAGGGGAGTGAGAATATGCCTACGAAAATGTTCTAGTGGTTTCAGTCCTTGGTTTAAGTCAATGTCTCCCATGTCCTTGAAAATACCATTGGCATCCAGTCACTCAATTTTAAGTACACATCTCTGAGCTGCCTGTACAATTCACTCATGTGTTTTTTCTGATTACAAAGGGGACAAAGAAAGAGAAGGAGAGGGAAACTATATTTCAAAAGATTAGTGTACATGTTTTAATCACTCACACTTTTCATTGTTCAAGATTACCCTTTTATTAAATGAGTGTTTCACTTTTAAGTACATGAGAGTATTTGAAATATTTCAAGGGTACTTCTTTTACCTTTTAACAACTAGATGTTGCTGCCACCACTGGACTATTATTTAGAAGGTACATGAACCGGAGATATTCTCACCCCAGAAGTCATGTTGCTTCATGGACAGGCATGTAGTCAGGTGTACATTTAGTAACAGAACGCTAATTTTTCAATATTGTCATAATTAATTTACAAAATTATTTAAGGAAAACTCAAGAAACATTAGACCGAATTTTCCAGTTATCCTCATGTAGTAGAGCTAATAGAAGTACATAAGCCAGTGAGAAATATTCTCTCTTTTTCTTTTTTTTGAGACTACTATTATTAAAGGATCGTCGTAATTTCTAACTCCTTGCTTGTAAATAAAGTAGAAGATAAATTCCTTAACCCGTTCCTTAATCCACTGTCGTTTAACAAGACATTACAAACAAGTTAACCACAGTGTGTGGTGGGTGCACAGGTTTGCTTAAACCAAAGCAGAGCTTAAGGAGACTCAACCCATTTATAAACTGCTGCTGCTCAGGTGAATCTGTGAGTCGTCTGGCACCAAAAAACCCCGCTGTCTCAAACATGGTGGCTCTGATATACCACAGGAAAATGACACATTTTAAAAGATGGTGCAGCACAGCAGGTCATCAATGTTTTCAAAATGTTTTTCTAAATATTTTCTTACATATTGTATAGAGAAATGCCCTATCTTTATTATTACTACTACAACTACTACAAAAGTACTGCCCAAAAAAAACCGGCTACCTCACTTCTAACTCAAGTAATTCAAATCAAATCTGTGGCCAGGCTTTCATTTTGGGGTCAAATTCTGTGTGCAGGTGGTTCTCATTTAGTTCAATATGATCCCAAAGAATGCAGCAGAGGACTGAATTTGGCCTCTACCAGCTAGCCTAAATATGTGATGTGGTTCTGTCTTTACGCTGTATTGGAAAGAGATACTGTACCTCTTTAGTTTATGGGTCTGCTTATTATCAGTCTTGGGGAAAGAAAAGATGGTTAAATTTAGATTTCCACAGAATGTTTTGATTTAAGTAAAAGAATTCAGTGACCACCAGTTTGGAACATCCTTCTGGTATCATAAGTAAGCAGTAAGCAGATTCAAAAAAGCTGTGCACATACACTTAATTGATTGAAGCGGAGAACAAAGAGTATATCAGCCTTCCAGGTTTAGATGAGGATCAGGTGTTTTCAAGCTGAAAAGAAACAGGGGCCTTTGTTTTGTTTTAAGCAAAATTCTGGGAACATCCATGGTTTTGAATGTTCTTCATTGCTCTAACGTGCACAAGGCAAAAACCTCTACAAAGACACTTGTTACACCATTTTTCTCACCCATTCATTCTGTTGGTATGTGAAATTTCCCACGTTTCCCATCTTTGAACAAATTCCCTCAAAAGCAATGTTCTAATTTAGCACTAGGTAAATGTCAACTAGAACAATGCAGTAAAATCGGGCCATGGCACTTGCACAGGGCTTGACGTTGCAATGCTTCAACAGGAAAATCTATAGCCTCAAAAGTAATTTTGAGCGATTTAAGGAAATAAGTAAATAAAATTAAATAAATAAATATATAAATAAATAAAGGCGTATGGGAAAGCAGTTCACTAAAAAAGTAAGAATGATTGGCAGTGCCATCAACAAACTGGAGCTCTGGGAGGATTAGCACTAGCAGCCAGAGATTCCTCTCTTATTCCTGTCCGAACACTTGGCAGCTTACGCTGCTGCCTGGCTGAATCTCTCCCTTCACACTTCTGCCCTGCAGGGTTAGAAAATTCCAGCTTGCTCACACCTCTCACTTCAGGGGCTTATGCAGACGGAAAATTAATAATACACCGTGTTTGGACCTCTGATCACCCCCTTTGGCTAATATGGAATTAATCTGACAAGTTTACATCAGAAAATGCACTGCAGAAGGAGCCCAGGCAATGAGGAGAATACATTGGTCTCCTATAGCATAGCCAGGAATGCTGTACCATAGGGTGGCCAAGTGAATTACTTTCAATAAATAA
>VYZM01019324.1:69608-91171 GCA_013398915.1 Dromas ardeola
GCCGTTTCAACTGGAAGAGGTTCTTCAATATGAATCAGATTTGGCACATTCGCGTTGGCACAAAAAACGTGGAAAACATTCAAAAATTACAAATTGGCTCATCTAAATTTTTCTGAAACACACTGATAAAGAGGGGCTACGTTTATGAAGGAGATCTGGAACAATTCACAAATCAGAGGAGGCATATATCTTACTGGTTAGGATAATATTATCCAATATAGGAAGCCAACATTCAAATCTTCCCTTTGCCTCATCCAGTGTGCGAGCTTAAAATCTGTCCTTTGACGTTCCAGAGCACATAACCAGCCTAGCACACACGTGAGCTTTCCTGTGGAAAGCTGTTCTGCTTTGCATGACCAGTTGGAGCCTCCAGGACTGGAGTCAAAGAATGATCTTTCTCTCCCAACTATCCACACTATAAACCTCTAGTCTCTTTCTTCACCCAATCCATATTTACTTCAAGTGAACCAATTTCAGTAGGACAGAAAAATAAGGACTCTGTACAGGACCTTATTATTTAATTATTAGAATTCCGTTCCCGAGTGGAAAGTCCTAACCCAGATCCCAGATCTGATGAGCTGGATGCAAAGTGATTTGAATGCATGTGTCCCTCCTTCGCCACCAGCTGATACATTTATCACTAGAATTGGGATCTAAAGGGGGGTAAACTATTCTACCCTCTGATCTGTGGGATTTTTTTTTCTACTTTGACCGAATGGCAGCCCAGCTTCCACAGGAGCGATGGAGATTTCCTTCATTCCGGCACTGCTCATGCAATTGCACTCATGTCTCCCAGTTGCATTGGGCTCTGGGCTGTTGCACAAAAGGTGGGCACCTCCACGGGCTGTGCTTCCGCGTGGAAGAAGATGCGGCCGCTCTGCACTGTGTGGCTCTCAAAACCAAAGCGTTGTAAGACCAGCTCCCAAAAACGTTGTTCCCCAACTGCTTTGCTGTGTTTCTTTCTTTTTTCCTTTAATGAATGGAATCAAAATAGTTGTCTTGTTACCTTACCAAGTTAGAAACTGATAATAGCGAAATGAATCCTAATGAAAGTGATCAGCTTTGAAAGCTGCTTTTGGCTTTGGACTAACTATTATACCTCTCAAGGAGCTAAATAATTTCGTCTCTGAAGAATAAAGTTTATAATAAAGTAGGCTATATATAGCAGAGTTCTATATTTGTATGAGAAACATTGTCTCTGTTCTGTGACAGGGATTATCTTTGGCTGATACTATCTGGTTTGTGTAAAATAAATCTGAGGTCATGGTGTGCATATTCTAGGCTATCAAATTCCCTCTTTTGTTAGTATTAATGTCATTATCAGGTTCCTCATGCATTTGACATAGGTGCATTTAAAAAAGGAAGCTGCATCTAAGTGTCCCTGTGTGTGGAAAAAGTAGAGAAAGAATTATTTCCTCCCCTCGTATATTTATTATATCACGATTCCTCTTTCTGTCTTCTGTCTGCTTTAACTGCCAAACTGTCTGATATTTTATGTATTTTCCATCCTTCACTTTTTATAAAAAATATCTCAGCTGTTCCAAGTTACATTGTCCACTCCTCAGTCTTGATACAACTAGCTGAAACGCTACACGGAATATTTTTAGATCACCGTCAATTCAGCATTTCCAGGTTTTGAGATGTTTCTGTAAACGCAGGCTCTCTAAATCACATTTAGTTACTGAGAGAAGCATTTTACATAGACCAATGGAAATCTTTAGGACTTTTGGAATATTTCAGTGTAAGTTCAGATGAAATCAGGTATATAATCTGGAAATGTAACTCTTTGTAAGGAAGATTTTGTGGTCTGAGGTTGAAGCATGCAAGCAGAAAGCACAGGCTGTAATGCACTTTCGGAGCACCTGCTCCCTGCATCCATGGGGGCTTCATTGCAATAACACCTTAGCTCCCATGACACATGGCAGAACAATAAGACATTTATTTACACAGGGGAAAACGAGACTCTTGTAAGTACTGAGCGCTTGATACCTGAATAACTTTGGGGATTTTGAGTGAAGAGAAGATTCAGGCAATGGTTTTGTGGAGATTTTAGAAATAGCTCCATGAGCGGCTCCCACTTGAAATCAAAAGATTCTCAATGCGCAAAATCAGCTCTGCTCCTAAATCTCCCAAGGCTTAATCCTAACCCTTCACCGAACACACTCTCTCCTCCTCAGTGGCAAGTCGCCGAGAAGATGGGGGGCCCACCTTATCTTTGTCACCTGTGGGTGGGATGTACCCAGCGCAGGGACGTGCTGAGCCTCCTGCCTGGTTTCTGAAGCTGCCTGGGGAAGCGTTGTCACCTGGGTCTCCTGGGGCTGGTTGCAGCAGCTCTGCGCTCCCAGCTCAGGGACTGTGCAGACCCACAGAGGTGCCAAGGGTACAGACATAGCTGCTAACGTCCCTTTCCTCGACAGAAAGTGGGTGACTTAATCCATTAAAATGTTTAACTGCATTTTGAAAGTGCTTTGCTTTCTTCAAAGAATATACGTAAGAGCCCATAGGGAAACTATGCTAACTAACTTATTACTGTCCCCACCACCAAATATTATATTTATATTTTTAACGCATGATACTTTGAAAGATTTGTGTTAGAGCACAGTTAAATGAATGTTTAAAGAAGAACAGAGGAGATGGTAACTTCTGGCAGAGGTAATAGTGAAAAACCAGGCACGTGCTAACCACCTAGCATATATCAGCTGCTGAAATCTTTGAATCTCATTTTCAGTGACATTATTAGGGGCTGACCTGCTGGAGAGCAGCTCTGTGGAATAAGACCTGGGAGTTCTGGTGGAAAACAAGTTGACCATGAGCCAGCAATGTGCCCTTGTGGCCAAGAAGGCCAATGGCATCCTGGGGGGCATCAAGAAGAGAGCGGCAAGCAGGTCGAGGGAGGTCATCCTCCCCCTCTACTCTGCCTTGGTGGGGCCGCATCTGGAGTACTGTGTCCAGTTCTGGGCTCCCCAGCTCAAGAAGGACAGGGAACTGCTGGAGAGGGTGCAGCATAGGGCTACTAAGATGATTAGGGGACTGGAACACCTCTCTTATGAGGAAAGGCTGAGGGAATTGGGTCTGTTTAGTCCGGAAAAGAGATGGCTGAGGGGTGACCTTATTAATGCTTACAAATACTTAAAGGGTGGGTGTCAGGAGGATGGGGCCAGGCACTTTTCAATGGTACCCAGTGACAGGACAAGAGGCAACGGGCACGAACTTGAGTATAGGAAGTTCCATCTCAACATGAGGAGGAACTTCTTTCCTTTGAGGGTGGCAGAGCGCTGGAACAGGCTGCCCAGAGAGGTGGTGGAGTCTCCTTCTCTGGAGACATTCAAAACCCGCCTGGACGTGTTCCTGTGCAACCTGCTCTAAGGTGACCCTGCTCTGGCAGGGGGTTGGACCAGAGGATCTCCAGAGGTCCCTTCCAACCCCTACCATTCTGTGATTCTGTGATTACAGAGCACTATAAATATCTATAGATTTGTATAATACAGAGATTTATAGAAAGACCATGTGCATTTCCATCAGGTGCTCAAAATTAATACACATCTTAGTTCACAAGAGTATTTTTAATCCATGACTGCATGTTAGGAGGGAAAACACAGAAAAAAAAATGAGGAGATTAATTTCCACTTATTGCTAGAGATAATCATGATTCTTACAAGACTTACACTAAAATTCAATGTGCTGAGTTTGGTTTTGGTAGTCTTCCAGTGACCCTTTCTTGAATGGAAATAAAATTTCAACAAGAAATCAAAACTGTTATTAAAAGAGCTAAAAATACACCGCATTTTCTCTAGGCTACAGCATAACCTGATGTACTTTTTTAGCATCTTAATATCAGGAATTCTACAATTTTGTTTGTAAAAGGCAATCCTGGTGCTTCTATTTTAAGCGGCAAAGTGATAAATATTTATGTATTATCAGACATTTCCGCTTATAGATTGAAGAAGAACTTTAAAGTCTATTTGATGGTCTTTCTGAGAATAAGTGTGCTGACAGAATCTCATCTCCGTATCTGCACCAGAAAAAAACTGCTGATCTGTCCATTAGAGTGAAGACTTGGATTCTGCTCTGGGAAGTCTAGTAAGCGAACAAAATATGTAAGTCCCAGAAATAACTAGCTTATGATCTGAATCCTCTCCTGTCCCTTTTTCTCCTTCTTTGGTTAAATACTGCCTAAGAAAACTTCAAGTTCCTCATGTGGTCATCACCAGCTTGATACCAGGAGAGATCAGCCCTCGCTGCCCTCAGTAGTACATATAAAACCTATCCAGATTTTTAAACATGCTATATACGTACAGATATACACATAAACTGTTCAGTGAGCAGTGGGATGAACTAGCTTTTTTTCCCCATGTGCTCCCACTCCACGTGCCTGTACACAGTCCCCTGAGATGCCTCCCATGTCCCCTGGCTTTTTGGTCGGGAAAGCGGCAGCGTGTGCCGTCCTGCAGCCAGCAGTGTGTGGAAACTGGTCACCTGCAATCCCTTCAAACACTACAGAGCTGGATTATAATGGGTTTTCCCTCAGTCTCAGCCCTTATTTGGGTGTCTCTTGCCTCTGCAGCATTCAGTTTCCACAAAATCTGTAGGAAGTTAGGGTTTCTGGGACCTCCCGCTTTTTAGTTTTGGTTGTCACATAGCAACCAGTTCCAAAGTTATTACAGAGGAGGAATGAGCAAGACATATGGGCATACTCTTCACCATGTGATGGCCTAAGCGTCATTCCTCTCAGAAACCAAGCTAAACTCATGCACGTATGTGTATATATTTAAGTTAGGGAAAATATTGAGGGAGTTATTTCGATTTAAATATACAGATTATAAAAACTGCTGAAGAACAGTTCAAACAGTAAAGCAGGGGATTTTATGTGATTTTTTTTTTTTTTTATGCATCTCACAGTTTAAGCAAGGCAGTCGCATAATTTCTTGTTTCAGTTACATCAAATTGTAGCACATGCAAAGCGCAGATCCAGGCAGTTCAAGATCCTAATTCAAGCTAACAGTAGCCTTGTGCAGGGAGGCTGTTGTTTCCTGCTAATGCATGCTTCCCAGTTTTACTGTCTGTCTTGAAATTGTGGCTGCACCGGGCTCAAACCAACCTGTGAAGTCTGAACTGTGTTTTGGAACGCTATCAATTGATGTGAAAAAATAAACCCATGAAACCAGCAATGCCATTAAAAAAAATCACTTTCAGGTACATTGTCATACAAGGGGTTAAAGGTAGTAATGAATCCTAAGAAGGATTTTTCTCTTTGACAACTCTGAAAAAACAGCATTAGATTTTTATAGAAACTATGAACAGTATGATGAACTATTTTTTTATATATATATGTTCTTGGATCAATTCTTGCATGGCTGAAACAAACAAAAAAAAATCCTCTAAAAGCAAACGGAAGTGTTTGTATGGGTACAGCAGCAAAGCTTTGGTCCACAGCCTTTCTTTCAGGGGAAGGCTGATACGCTAGTAACAGCTGCATCCGCAAATTTGTAGAGCGGTGTTTAGATTTCCATAAAAGATACTCTAAAGCGTGGCAGAAAGCCCCAAAGCGGCAGAATACCTGCTAGTTCAGCAAGCCTGGGCTCCCGTCTCTCCCGCTCAAGTGTCTCTGTTATGTAAGAGGAGAAGGGAATGTTCCTCTCTTTTTGGCAAAGGACACTGAACCCGGCAATTTGTCTTGATGGGACTGAGCAGAGTGCATGAAACCGAGTGAGTTATTACGGCCTGCGGTTTCAGGAACTGGTTTAAAGATAGCCTCCAAATTATCAAAATTTACATAAAGAAAGACATCTGACTATGGCCATGAAATACTTCTACCAAGTTTGGAAAGCAAAACTCAAGCAATGAATGGTCTATGTCATCAATCAATTTTTTGGCTGCGTGAACAGGCCAGCGAAGAAAGAACATTGAATAAGCAAAGGTTTTAATATTCTGACAATTATAAACAGTCTTTTGTTTTTCTTTTTCTCTTACATGCACATGGGTGTGGGCTGGGGAAGCCATATATTCATAAAACATCTGGTGTTCAGCTTGTTGTTATAATCAATCAGTCTTTTTATTTTATTTTTCCAACACTGCGGAAAAAAAGGGACTCGGACCTCTTAATTAAAGAACAAAAGCCTCCTCCTTCTGGATAAAAAGGCAGCGGGATCTGGCTCACAGTCTATTATTTGCAAGATTTGCCTTAGAGGAGAGAAGTCCTCATGGTTGGAAAGAACAGTTCCTTGGTTTTTAATATCTTATGGTAAAAGCTGTCGAACTGATGGTAGATAGTCTCCAGAGCAATTGTTTACTCACGGGACAGAGAATGGCAATGCTGAATCACTCTTTCTACACATTTATAGTCACTACTCCTGATTTAGAGGGGCAATACACAGGCGGAAAATGATACTTTAGCTTTTAAACCCTACACTTACAAACATAGTAATGCCACAAGCATACATAGTAATATAAACATAAACATACATAGTAGACTATTAAGCATACATAGTAATAACACTTCCACAGAACTGCAATGCTTCCTAGATCCCATCATTCACAATAAGGCATTACAGCTTCCCAAGATGAATTATAACCAGCTAGCACTAAGTTTGAAACCTTATTCAGCAGCTAAAGTCACCCCATTTGGTGGTGGTGGGATCTTTTTGTACCTCTGAGAAAGAAGGGCCACATTTGCAAAAGCACTTTTCATCCTACCATCCCTGTGGAGGGCAATGAAATTATTGGCTCCTCTTCTGAGAATTTAGTTAGTGGCACTGATTTTACCTGCACGCTTACCTGTGGCTCTATTGTCATTCATGCCGAGAGGGGACACACAACTGCTTAGCACCTACATTCTGGCTTTCTCTTCATCTTCAGATTTTTGGACCCTGAGAAATAAATAAATACTAAAAATAAAATCAGTTATCATCCACGGCTCCTTCCACACAGTAAATGTGTTGTGTGTCTGTGCATGGTTATGGGGCTGGGAGCCATGGGGCTGAGAGACAGGTACAAGACTCACCTACAGGTGACCCGAACCTCTTTGCGGCACCAGAAGGAACCTGGTGGGAGACACTTGGGCATCTCATGTGACACTAGATACCTGCGTTTAGGTCACTGAATCCTGCCCTAGCTGTCCACTTCTCCACTGGCAGAAGGAGAAGCTTAGCTCTCTAGCTTATGTGCAGACACTTTTATTTAGATACCCAAAATTAGATGTCTGAATCGGAGGGTGAACCCCAGTCAGCCAGTGATTTCAGTGCTCTCTGGACTTCACTGATCATTTTCAGTGACTTGAAGCTTGTCTCTGCCAGTGACTAAGTGAACTGCAAAGGAGAGTCAGTCAAGACGTGAATTATAGGTGCACAAGGTGATTTGCAAACTTTTTTGCATTTGTGTAAATAGGACGTAGCACACATTTTCACATTAAATAAAACTTTAAAACACCAAAATGCCTCTGAGTTCTTTCATCTCTCTTTGAATTCCGTCCCCCCGCCCCCGGCAAGGTTTGTCTCTTATAAACATATTAAAACACCACAAGCAAAGGAATAAGATAACCCACTGATGAAATGACTAGCCACATAAGCGTCCTCACTCTGCAGGAAACCCCGTCATGACTTTGCCTTGCCTACACATTAATGAAAAAATCTTGTGTTTTGTAAATAAGCTCTGCAAAGTCTGGTGGAAAAGTGCTTTCTTCCTTGTTTCATCAATAAAGTTACTATGTGACTTTTAAAAAATTCCACTGCACTAGGAAAACTTCTGTTTCCTTTTATGTCCAGATTTAGCAAGTTTTTCAAAGCCCTTCTTATTAAGAAAAGTTGTGGCTGGAAACATGGATAAGTAGCTACAACGATTCCAGAAGCTATAAATATTCAGGTTATGATATTCAAGAAATTATCCTCTCTGAGGTGGGCTTTATTGTCTCCTAGGGCCCACCTGCAGCTAGGTAAGGGCCTCCCAAAGTGAAGTGGATGGCCCTAAATGATCATAGGTGGTTTTTAAAAAATAAACACAAAATTAGTTTCACACCTACTTAGACAGTTTAGAATTTTAATGTGCAAAGTCTGCCAGGGCTTTGCAGTGAAATAAGGCCATGCATTCAAGCTCCCTAAAGCCAATCAGAATGCCCGGCTGAGTACTACCCATTTCGCAATTAGGAATCACTGCTGAGTTCTAGAGCACGTTAGTAACGAACAAACTGTTACTTTGGTGGCGTTTTAACATTTATAAGCTCACAAAAACTAACTGTGCTCAAAAAGGAACCGTTCTAGCCTCAAAAATGCCGAGAAGAGCTGAGATCTGTTTCACGTCACTGTCTGCAGGCACCCCAGCACTCAGCAGGCTTTTCCAAATTTTTCTGAATCTGCCCCCCCCGCCCCCTTTCTGCTGAGAGGCTCCCTCTAGGTGTATTTTGATACATTTATAGCTTTCGGTGTGACTTCTGGATGTCTGGTAGCCCCAGCACAGGTCAATATCTTTATATCTGGGGTCACCGTCCGTATGACAGCTGGGTCCCGTCATCTCAGAGGTGTCCTCTCTGGCCACCCACCTTCACCTCACAGCCCCGGGGAGCGGCAGCAGACGGCCAGCCCCAGCGCTGCCCCTCGGGCAGCACGTGCAGCCCCTCCAGCGTGTCCTGCGTTTGTCTTGGTTTTATTCCACATCTGCCAGACAGCTCCTAGCACGTTACCGATTTGGAAAAGCGCTAGGTATGACCGAGCTTCGCTCAAGCCAGCCGCTGGCTTTAAAGGAGGGATGGATAAAGCTATGTTTCGCTGCTTTATATCAGCATTTCTTTATGTCGTTGGATGTTGAGCAGTGCTAGCTTTTCCTGGAGCTCCAGGATTCTGAGGGATTTAACTCTGCCACCTCTGTTCCGCCTTCGAGGGAGTGCAACGAGGCAGCCTCAGACTGTGCAGTTTCCCTTACTGCCCGTAGATCCTAAACACAGATCAGCCTCCACTGTGCCTAGCACTGGTTGGATTTGTATGAACGAACATTTATTCATCCTGAAGAAGCTTTGCCAATTAACACTGCATTGTTTCAGTTTCTTTTTTCCATTTGTTTACAGTGACTCTTAAGTTCCAAAAGATACAAGTTTATGATAGCAAGACAATTCTGTCGCTGTTTTTCATGAGTCCGTTTTGTATCAATGGCTTTCAGTCCCGTGAAGTTCCTGCCCAGCATCAAATACAAACAATACCACATTATGAATGTCCTCATAATTAGATTCATTAAAGGAATACAGTGCCCAAAGTGCACCTACAGTTAAATACAGACCCTCTGTTAGGATTAACCGAGTTTGTCGGTGCGAGACAGGTGTCTCAGGACTCCACCGCAGCCAACACATTATTCATATGGGGAAATAATTTAGGAAATAATAGTTATTCTTACATTGCCAGATATCTTGCTCCTAGTCCCCCTCCTGATTGTCTAATATGCCTAATCTAATTCACAAGCACTAATCAGCTCTCCAGCTTTCTTTTGAAACACAGCAACTGGTTCTCTGTGACACTGGACTTGGAAGCCATCCTGGGGAGACACAGCTCGGGAATCACTCCAGCCAGCCGATGTGGCTGCCCACGGCTGCTGCCCCAGTGCCACCACTGCTGCATCCCCAGCTACAGCAACACAGATATTTTTCATCAGCTGGAACGCATTTTTCTGCATCGACACAGCCACCGAGGACAAGGTGTCTCTGAAAAGTTTCCTCTCTTTGTTCCTTATCTGATCACAGCTACTTGGAGTCCAGGAGCCAGAATTATTTCCAAGTTTTTCTTTGCTAAGTTGATGATGACAATAGCACCACTTTTATATAATAGCCTATATCCAGGTCTAAGGTTGCTAATTTAAGCACCCAGCTCTAGGGCACATGTGCCTACACCTGACATGTACCACCTTAAGTGAGCAACGCAGTCCTGATAAATGATGCAGCATGTTTCCCTCTACTCCCAGAGGAGAGACATACATGCCCGTGAAGAGCTCCAGAAGACAAACCAAGCACCCTGAGCGTATATCTCTCTATACAGACTGAACAAAGAGCCAATGTAAATGCTGTGTGACTCCATCCCAGCTGAAACCCAGGTCACCTCCCCTTCTTCTGAGAAGAGGACCTGCATTCAGAAAGATGGGTATTTTTGCACAGCAAGGTAGTTGTTAGAAAATGTGCAACATCAAGACTCTACTCATGATAAGACATTTGTAAAACCATCACCTCTTTCATCATAATGACCCACCTACAAAGAGCAGGTTTAAATGGCAGAGATTAAAGTGTTAGCTGTGCTTTTTAGCCTGCCTACGCTAGCAATCACACCATTATATTTTCTGTAGGGGGTAAAACAGCATTAGCACTGGAAAGGAAATGTAAAATTACTTCAGAAGCTATGATTTTAATTACAGTCAGTGGAATAGGGAAGAGGACAGAAAAGGAAATATAAATACAAAAGGAGTATAAATAGCCTTCCCTCTTAGGACAGTACTATTTATCTTACTCTGGCTATAAAGTTGCTTTATTTTCTTAACTTCCTGCTTTGGAAAGCAGCCACTAAATTAAAAGAAAATGTGGTTTTGTAATGCAAGGATGATTTTCTTTAACTTATAAAACTGGAGAATCCAAAGCAATGATTAACTTAAAAAGCAAGTTGGGGAAAGATTTAGCTGATTCTAAATTATTTAAAAAAAAAAAATAAAAAGAAAAAAAAGGAATTCCTTTCCAAATAAAAAGAATTCAAATTAATGGTGACTATTAGGAACAGTTCCCCTTTCTCATGCATTCATTTTTGGCCTGTTTTTGCCATTCTCACATTCATGGGTAGAGTTGTTACTGGGGTAAATACTGAAACTAGTGTCTACTCATAATGTAAAGTGCTACTCATTTTCAGTAAGGGTATCGTAATTCCCTATATAGCTATATAGAAAAAGAAGAAAAGAAAAAATGGATTTTCAATTCAATTCCTTAAAGAAAATGTATAAACCTGTGATTAATGAATAAGTGATTGATACAGTTGCCTTAACGTATGGCCCTGCTCTAAGTGTAGGCACCACAGGGTAGCCCAGTGGGTGCCTGGCTTCCATGCCAGAAGTAAATCCCCCATAGGCTCGGTGCTTCGTTTCACAGCACTGAGTGGACATGTTTGGTACCTTAGGGCATCTCAAATGGCTCCAAATGCCTTTGTTTGGGAAACTGGATCTTTATTTTTAAAAATCTTGGGAAACTGGATCCACATCTTTATTTTTAAAAACACTTCCTAACTTCTTCCTTGAAACCCAGTACTTTATTTGTACCTCGGGCCCATTCAACACACAGTAATCTCATGTTGCTATATCCCAGGCAATAGCTGTGTCTCTGCTGCTAGATCAGAAGTCATTTGGCACCGGTTGGCTTGGGCCCTCCTGAGCAGGTTTGTCTTGGAGACAGCTGGTCGGAGCAGTCCAAAACAAAGCCAAAGAGCTATTCATTGACCAGGGTGGATGATCACAGGTCTTTCACACAAACCCATTCCCTAACCTCTTCCCTTTAGCAGTGTATGTACACACACACACAAACACGCGCTGCTATGTATGCATGCACACACACACATACACATCCCCCAAGACCCAAAGACTCCAAAACTTGCATGAAACTTCATGAAGACTTGATGTGATACTGGGCTGTGATATCTCCATAACAACATGCTGGACTGCCATGACAGTGAAATTCTGGAAGCTGTTTCATCCATGGAGCACTAAAATCAGATTGTCGTGTAGGAAAGGCTGTTTCCTCTCTGAAAAAACAACAGAGAAACACGTTGGTTTAGACTAATCATCCAGTGGCCTCCAGGAAAGAGAAAGAAGGAAATAATATCTTATCTACTTCTATAGCCACTGGAGAGGGACAAGCCTGCTGAAGGGATGACAAGCCCATCCATCCATCCATAGTTTAGGATGTACTGAACATGCAGCTGAAGGTGCCTGTGTCTCTCCACTGACCATCAAGGGACCCTGATTGGTAACTGTAGACTAGAGACCTGACTTTCGGATGGATAAAACAAGCGAGAGAGCTCCCACATGTGACTGTAAATTTGCATATTGACAAAATTGCCTGTGATGTTTAAATCAGACGAGACAGAAAAGAGCAAATCTTACACAATCGAGGCTGCACCTCAAATACTGTGTTCAGTTTTGGGCCCCTCACCACAGGAAAAACATTGAGATTCTGGAGTGTGTCCAGAGAAAGGCAATAAAGGTCGTGAGGGTTCTGGGGAACACGTCTTATGAGGAGTGGTTGAGGGAACTGGGGCTGTTTAGCCTGGACAACAGGAGGCAGAGGGGAGACTTTATAGCTCTTTACAACTACCTGAAAGGAGGTTGTAGAGAGGTGGAAGTCAGCCTCTTCTCCCAAGTTACAAGCAATAGGACAAGAGGAAAAGACCTCAAGTTGTGCCAGGGGAGGTTTAGGATGGATATTAGGAAAAATTTCTTCACTGAAAGGGTTATCAAATATTGGAACAGGCTGGCCAGGGCGGTGGTTGAATCACCATCCCTGGAGGTATTTAAAAGATGGGAAGACATGGTGCTTAGCAACATGCTTTAGTTGTGGTTTTGGCAGTGTTAGGTTGATGGCTGGACTCAGTGATCTGAAAGGTCCCTTCCAACCTAGAAGATTCTATGATTCCTATCACTGCATGGGGTGCAGTGCCCAGGCACTGGCAGAGGGGGTTATAGGGGCCTCTGTGGGAAGAGGCTGCCCCATGCCAGACACAGCCTGTTCCAGACAGCTCCAACCAACCCACCACAGGGCATGGCCCAGCCCCGCAGCCACAGTGGTGGCATCTCAAGGAAAACATGTGTAAGAAAGGGCAAAAACTCCACAGGACAGAGAGTAGAGAAGGGAAAAAAAGAGTGAGAAACAACAGAGGGAACACCAAGGCGAGAGGAGGTGCTCCAGGCGCCCAAGCAGAGATTCCCCTTCAGCCAGCCCCTGGAGGAGACTATGGTGGGGCAGGTATTTCCCTGGACCACACCAGAGCAGGCTCCTCAAAGGAACTGCAGCCCATGGGAAGGACCCATGCTGGAGGAAGGGAAAAGTGTGAGGAGAAAGGAGTGACAGAGAGGAGCTGTTATGGACTGACCCTCACCCCCATTCCCCATCTCCCTGCACCAGTCCTGGAGGAGGAGGTGGAGGAGCTGGGAACGAGGAGTGAAGTTGAGCCTGGGAGGAAGAGAAAGAGGGGGAAAGTGTTTTAGTCTTTGTTTCTCACCATCCTACTCTATTTTAACTGGCAATAAATCAAATTAATTTTCCCTGTGTAGAGTCTGTTTTGCCCGTAACAGTAATTGGTGAGTGATCTCCCTGTCCTTATCTCAGCCCATGAGCTTTTGCATCCTATTTTCTCCCCCTTGTCCTGTTGAGGAGAGGGAGTGAGAGAGCGGGTGGGTGGGCATCTGGCAGCCAGCCACAGTCAGGCCACCACAGAAGATTAAGGTGTTCATACCGTCATAAAGCTTAACTAATTCAGACTCCTTCAAATTCCCCCTGATCTAGCATCAGAAAACAAATGTAAAAGCCATTGCAAGAATATAAAAGGAGTGAGCATGCACTGTGCTAGTTATAGAGTGATGGGATGCAGTGCCAAGAGGTGGAGCAATCAAGAGTTTCACCAGTCTGGGCCAAAACACTGACCCAAACCATTAAGTACTTCTTGTTTAACACTGAAAATTTTCTGTAGTTTTAGGAAGGGAACATCATAACCTGCTTTCCTCAATATGCTGGAGCTCATCCTCATTTTCATTAGGCCCATTCACGATTGCAAGATAAATAGAAGTGCCATAAATAGAACCGTATTGGCATAAACATAATTTCTGTACTTGGCACTTGACTTAGATAAACAACCATGCACTTCCAGCAAGCCTTAAGGTTGGACCCTCATTATTTCACTCTGTCAATGCAGTCTTCTACTGTTAGACCATCTAAATCTCAGGCAGGTTGAATTGACCTTTGGGGGTGTGTGCTTTCCTCCACTGATTACAGGAAGAGATTCGAACAGCGCCGCTCCTCACTTGTGCATCCCTGGTGCTCAGGGTGGGGAGGCAGGTCAGGATTCTGGCTGCAGTGTGCCTCTGGGGATGTGCAGACTTGGGGTCTCGCAGGCCAGGTGGGTCCTCGGTGCACCCCTACCCTGCACTACAGTAGAGCAGGCTGGCTCTCAAGATGTTGACATGGACAGTGGTGACCCACAGCACACCAGTTGACAGCAGGATTTCTTCTCTGGGAGGGACAGGTGCTCCTGGCCACTTTTTCCAGCTCCCACTGAATTCCCAGGGCAGCAGGAGCCAAGACTTGTACCTTGCACAGAAAAGAGAAGTTGCAAGGCAGCAATTCCTCACTCCAGGAACGGAGGGAGATGGATGCCATCTTCACAGTCTGTCAGTAGCCATGGCATTGGGTTCTCCAGGTTTTACAGCCAGTTCCCTCAGTGATGTTAGTGTGAAGCTGTGGATATTAACATAGAAGTCATTTACAAGGCAGCACCTCCAAAGTCAGCTTTCAAATGTTACAGGTTGATGAAATCACTGAATGCACAAAGATTAACGAGTGTAATCCCACACAACTTTCTCCTAGAAAAATAAAAACCTCAAACAGTCTTAAAAGAATAATGAAGATGTAATACAGCATCTAAAGAGTTTGGTTGTTTGTTGTAACTGGAACTCCTACACCTTCGCTGAATCCATGTGGACATGCCTGTGACTGCCATTAAATTCAGTGGGTGTGTGTGGAGTCTGTTGAAGGTACAGGGGTTTCCTGTCCATATAGAATCAGATGCAGGACTGGGGACATGAACAAGAAAACTGAAATTGATTTGCAAAGGAAATAACCTTCTTGCACTGAAAAACACACACCCAAATCTGTAATTTTTACCTTGTTGTGTAACTCCAGTTTGTAAGTTAACTTCTTCCGCAGAGTTTGCAGACTCCTTCAATGGCAGTGCTGTTCCCAGTGAAGCATGCAGCGAGTAGTTAATCATTAATTCTTCATGGTTCATATTTGCTGTCTGCTTTACTGCATATAGTTTGATATAGTTCCTTCCAGTAGACTTAATGCTGTCATTAGGAGTCACATGCTGGATCTTTATCTGAACTATTATCACAGTCCAGACATAGCATTACAGCCTCCCTTTGTAAGACAAAGTTATGGAGTTCAGAAAGGCTTAAAACTTAATAAATACTATGGTTTTTATGGTAATGGAACAGCTGCAGTAGCAGACTGACACACACACACACCCTGACTGACAGAGCCTGCCTAGTTGCTGCAAACAGGTGCACCTAGAGGCTAAAGCTCTTATTTTTTTTTATCCATGACACTAATTTCATTGTCAAAGTCTAGCTTGACAATTGTGTGTGTGTTAGGATAATGTAAAGGAATCCAGACACATGTGGCGAACGAAATTCCTGGCTCTTGCAAAGGGGGTGAATTTTTAAATTGAAATTACAGTTACCATTGTACAGATAAAACAGACGGCCACTTGCAAACAAAAAAAAAAAAAAAAACTTTTGTTATTACTGGAAATTATAAGATGTATGATATGGAGAGACTGACCTCAAAATAATAAAAATCACCACAAAAGTGTGTGAACTGTGGTACACAGTGTTCATTCTCGGTACATTCTAAGAAGATCTCAACCTTTATTTTAAAAACTCAGACATAGTCTGGGAAAAGATTCATACGTGCTTTGGAAGAACTAGTTTCTCACTGTGTTAAAGTGCACAAGTGGTAAGGCAGAAGCATTTGAAAACTTCAGCTCAGGTGCCTTAGATCGGATCACTAGGCCTGTGGCTAACCTATTCAACCACACGAGAAACACTTTCCTCCTCCTCACTGGTACATTAGTCTGCCTTTTTCTTGGAAGATAATCTCTAAGATCAGGATCGACAGTAAATAATTGCATTTGGCATTCCCATTTGTTGACACCTTCCATAGGGGATGCAGTGAATTTAACTTACATTGGATGAGTCATCTCTCACTCAAGTGTTTTCTTCCTTCCAGCCACTTTTGGAGAGTCTGTTTAACAGGATGTGATGCCCCAAAAAGGCCAAGTGAAATCTAAATAGGTTACTGTGAAACCACCAAAAAAACTCTTTGCATCAGTACAATGCCTTCTATAGGCTAATAAGATCAGCTGAGAAGAAAACGAGAGGAGCCTGGCTGGAGTCCTGTGTTAATACAGCTATAATGCTTCCCTTAACCCAGCAAGATTATCCAGGGTGACTTCCAGTATCTCTGCATGACACTGAACTGTGCCATACACACATACCCTCACCCCATGGCTTTTAAATAGGCAGGTTTCCCTTGTTTCAGATAATCAAGGGCTTTTCCTCATCCGTCTGGCAAATCCCATAGAATATAACAGAGATGAAGCCAATAAAGGTGCAGAGGAATGTTCTGTAGAAATTAATTTAGAATTAGATCCTTTCTGAAAGTCTATAAACCATCCAGTGAAATTCAACACAGGATTTCAACTCTGCTTTAGAAATTGATGAGTTGATTGAAAGGTGAATATTATCTATAAATGCCATATGATTTTCCTCTGATGACTGGAAATTATGTAGAAATAATCATGTCTTTTTAGGATTCATATTCTCCTAGCCAGACACTGAACCCAGAGTTTCCAAAGGCAGTTTTTGCCACCCCTCTTTTATAGAGTATTTCTTGGCTTTAAAATTGGCAGCTGTGACCTGAGCATTTATGGAGATGTCACAATCAGGCTTCCTCTGCTTGATATCTGGAAAAGTCATCTCTACTTGCCTTCAAGAAATTAAACTTTCCAGACAATTTCCCTATAGTGAGGCAAGCTATGGACTTGTAATGTCTCAAAATTGATTTAGAGATATTTCTAAGAGAATGCTCTTAATAATCTTCAACCAGAGTAGTTTTGCATAAAGCCCGCTGGAGGGTGGCCAACTGGGTTTGAACTTCCTTATGTTTAAGTCCAAAAAGTTCCACACGTTTTTCAGAAACTAGTCTATCAAACAGTGGTCTGCTGTCAGATTTGATAAAAGTTAGTTACCACATGTGCTCAGTATATGATCCAAAACAGGAAGCACAGCATCCGATGAAGTAGATGACAAAATGCCAGCAGCGGATATCTGGAATATGCATTCCTCAAAAAGAAAAGATATTTTGCCATTGGGCAATAGTTCACAGAAATCAGCTGCAATTGTCTCCTTTCACTTGGTGCTCTGCAATTCAGATATTTGAATTGTTCTGAGAGCCTTCTCCACACCCCTTGAAATTAGTGGAGAAAATGATAGTGATTAATCTCTTCTTCTGCCAGTTTGCCAATGAATGAAGAACATAATTTCCCTTTAACGCTTCTTCAGTGTGCACTGCAGATTTACGAATTCAGTGTAGGCTGTAATTTAGGTTCATTTTGGACACATTTTAAAAACATGTATGCTTGTTTATCGATCTCTAAATGTTTTAACCTCCCTCATGACCCCTATCTCACAAGCCAACATTACAATTTTTGTGGTGTCTTCCAAGATTGGCAAGGCCCAGCAGTTTTCAACGTGTCTCTGATGTCTTAAGTGTCTTAAGCTCAGTCCCTTGCTCTCTCCCCTTTAGGGACTAACATTTTGATTAACATCACACAGGTGTGTGTGCTCTGGAAACAGTTGGCCCTCTTGTGACTTTCTTTCGTCAATGTTCTAGAAGATTCGTCTGGTACTTTCCATTCCTGGAAAATAATCTACATAAATACATTAATATGTATACATTACACGTGGTTTTGTTCATACAAAATTATTACATAGATATAATAGGAACAAAAGTCCCAGACATTAAAATGACAAGGAAAGCCAGGGGCCCAGTTATGTTTTTTATAGATGCCAAGAGCCAGTTTTGACTCTTTTGCCTTTTGCCTCTTTTTGCATCTTTTTGGCAGGGTCTGCACACACCTGGAGTGGCCAGAGTGCATCTATTTATAGTCCTTACCATCTCTGTTTCTTTGATGGTTGTTGTTCATTTGTTTTTTTTAATGTAGAGGGCCTGAATTTGATCACATTCAATTCCTTCTTTTATGTTGCCGGTGGTTTTGTTTTCAGTATTCTCTTGTCTCAATTTTGTGTTTCAGTAAGTATTAATTGTTGGCTTTCTCTGTTCTTTCCAGTACTTCACTTATTTTGTTCCACTTTTCCCTGCTTCTTTTACAATTCTTCTCTAGATCTTTTGTGTCCAAGCCTGTTATGTATACAGACAACTATGACAATATAGCACTAACAAGAGTATAACATGTAAATAAGTCTTTTCCCCAGAAATAGCTGTATTTCTTTTGACTGTTCTGTGCCATGACAAATCTAGTTCTACTGGTGCCACCTAAAGTGAGGGGTTATTATATTTGCTTTCACTGAAGCCAATATAAACCAGAAGTAAATTAGAACCGTTAGCCACACTAATGAAACTGGCAACACCCGCCGACAGTAGCAAGAGGAAAGGCAAGTGCAATATACGATGATGCACGTGCCCCAGCTCCTTTACAGATCAAGATGTGACTCACAAATTCTGGAGTCACCAAACTGGCTGCAATATAGCGCGGCCAAGGGAAAAACAAACTCCTCATCCAAGGAGAGATTACATTGCACATTAAGATTTAGTTTTGAGGTGGGCTTTTACAAATCATTTTCTTATTTTTCCTCAGCTCCTGCAGGAAGACTGTCTGGCTACAAGATAAAAAAAAAGAACAATAAGAAATTTTAAATTAATTAACCGGAACTACCAGAAATGTTCCTGTCAATCTCCAGACTCTGGGTTTTCTTCCCTATTTAAGAAGTCAAGCAGACTCTGCTCAGAGGTTCAGCTACCAGCTCTAAATGATTACCCCAGAAACAGGGAGCATTTCAAATAAATGGAACAGCTGTCTGTACTGCCTCAGCTATAAAAGAGACTGTATTTCAGTGAAGAAACACAAATAATGAAGTATTTTCTCGGGCTATGGTAGAAGGCAATTGGGAGCTTTTCCCTTTCAGCCTGCTGGTTCCCCCTGGAGCTTAGAGACCACCTGTTCCAAGAAGCTTCTGGGGCTGAATGGCTGGAAGGTGGATTTCCTTCTGAAACAAAACCAAAAGGCACGGAGGATGCCAGCATTCCAGAGTAAGGGAAGGCTGGCTATTGTTGTTGCTTCAATTGTTTGTTTTTGTTTTTGTTTTTTTTTTTTTGCTTCAAATAGAAGGGTGATTTCAGCCAAATATTATGTGCTTGCTTAGGGCTTGTGATTTTTTTTGGCGATTTGTCCTCGTGCTTGCATTTTTTGTATCTATTTTTAAAAGGTCAGTGGAATAGTTTTTCTTCTAGCAGGCAAGGAGTAAGGAAAACACCTGAAAAGGGGTTTTCCCCCAACTCTTATTTACACTGAGCTATTTTGAGTCATCTGACTCATGTGACAATGCCTAGGCCAGTGCAAACACCTGGTTTTTGGGGCACAAAATATTACCATAGAGCAGTTAGTTTCACAGCCTGACACAGATATGCATTTTGTCATTATTTTAAATGAAATGAAACCTTCACATTTATAAGAACAAATGTTTGGGTTATTTCTGTGATGGGAGGAAGGATTAGAGAAGAAACTTTTCTCTCACCTTTCTTCACTTTATCTTTCTGCTGACCGCTGGGACAGAGCCAGCACGATACAGCACAGCCTCTGCTGTAAGAATAACAAGTGACAGACCGTGATCCCCCTCTGCTCCCATCTACACCGAGTAAGGTGCAATTTGGGTACAATTAACATCCAGAGATGCACCTCTGGGAGACAGAGTGACTCCAAGGAGGTTCATGGCTATGTGGTTTATGCAGTTCATTATGAATTTTCAAGGGAGAAATTTCACATTCTGGATGAGGAAGAAGAAACGGCTATATTGCTTTAACACAAATAACTTTTGGGTTTCCATTAAAAAAAACACAAACTCTTTCAAAACACGCAAGACTGTTTCATTAAAAAATAAAACTAATTTTTAAAGCGTATTAAAAGTGTTAACACAGTGCCTGCTGCCAGAAGAGCCCCACTGCAGCGCTGTTGAAGGAAGGAGGACAGCATCGTTATTTATGAGCGTCTGCACTCTCTCAGCCTTTCATGAAACCCTAATTTTATCTGGCAGCTCTTAAGAATCTCTGAGAAACTGGGTCCTTTGTTACCAATGCATCCATCTAACTTCTGCACCTAAAAAGACATGGTCACTTTTTCATAAATAAAGAAAAGAAGCCCAAACTTTCTGACATTAGTGTCACACTACTGTTTTAGGCCCTAAACCTTCAAGCTCCTCTCTCTGGGCAAGCACCAACAAGTGCCCCTTTTTGCTCAACTTCCAACTCTAGCTTTTACAATAATTTTGCTGAGAACAGGATCAGGCCTCAGTCATCTGTTTTCATTGGGGGAAAACAAGACAAAACAAAACAAACAAAACCCCTTTATTACTCTTTGACAGGAGCAGAGTTGAGCCCGAGGGGGTTATTTTTCTCCCATTAACTTTTTCTAACCTCATCCCTCCCTCATTTTCTTTCTCAGATTTACTCCCAAGCAGTTCATGCATACGTGTGCATGCGCCTGTGTGTCTATCTGTGTGTATGTGTGTGTACGTGCACATTTATCCTTGTAATGAAAAAGAATCTATCTGTTTAGATAATTTGCTGTTGTTTGCAACATGATACAGCTAGTCCTTTTGACTTCAGTGTGAATAAACAGCCTGATCCTATAAAATAGGCCTTTTCTCTCCCGAGAGCTTGTTCCAAGATTGCGGAACCCAGGCTAGCAAAGAACATCTGCAACAGTTAGTGGAAACCCTAAGAATTCTTGTGAATAAATAGATTGGAAACTAAGTTGGAAATTTCTCAGTGAGATATAAATTTTAAAAAATGAAATCCAGTTGAAGTACCCAGTTTCCCTGGGAGAATACAAGTCTAGCCAACCCAAGTCTAAATACATGTGGTAGTGATCACTGTATGCTGTTTCCAGTTTATCATCAAAAACAATCATAGCAAAATTATTGTCATTCAAATTTAGCTTCTAATAAAGAAATGTTACACTTTTTATCATAAGTTCGATAGCAAACCTCCTTTATAATGAAGATGTTAGAAAAAGAGGAAACAACGCATTTTTTAAAACTTCCTCTGTGTTTTTTTCCCTATTTCCAGATATAACCAGAATCCTAGATGAATATTAAGTGTATCAGTAAAAGCCACCAGTGACAAGCAATACAGATCAGGTAGATTTAAGGGCTGTAATTCAAGTTTTACATCAGTTTGCTTCTCAAAATATTCATGGTGGTAACTCTTTGCAGATCAGACTCAGTGAAAAACCTCTTTTCAAAAGCTCTTAACTATTTAGACTTTCACTTTTATACTCTCTTCTTAGACCTGCCTTCTTCATTTCAGTTGCACGCTCATTCTCCCAGTTATTAAGTTAACACAGTCCCCTAGAGACTGCCTTTAGGTTTTTTTTGATGCTTACCACTGGCACAGCGTTATAAAGCAAAACATTTGGGTTATATAGATTACAAGCTAATAGATAGAAGTTACCAGCTTCGTGGGAAATACTTCACTCTTAAAAAAAAAAAAA